>JALIGW010000002.1:10258312-10640812 GCA_023053685.1 Diadophis punctatus similis | reverse complement strand
CTTAAATTCCTGTTATCCATTACAGTGCAAAAGAAAATGAGCAAAAGAAGCCAAGAAAATGATTGTAAGCATGAATTCAATGAACAGTGGGAAAATGAGTTGCTATTTATAGCAAGTTCATCAGGAAAACCGTTTTGCATTGTTTGTGAAAGTACTCTTTCACATAATAGAAAACATGATCTTAAGAGACACTATACAACACAGCATCAGACTAATATAGAAGAAAAAATGAAGCTTGTTCTTGGGTCTGAGTTACGAAAAGAATATGTAACTAAGAAAAAGGAAGAAATCAGAAAAAGACAAAATATATTTGTTAAAGTAAGTAGTGAAGACTTGGCGATGACAGAAGCGTCATATGAAATTGCTTTAGCATTGGCGAAAAAAAAAGAAACCTTTTTCTGATGGAGAAGAAATTGTTAAGCCTTGTCTCCAAATATTTGCACGCCATCTTGGTAATAAAGTTTTTGAAAGGAAAGCAGACGAAATTGCTATATCAAGGCTGTCACGCAGTGAATATTGTCAGTTGTATGTCTATGCAGGGTGATGCACCCCTATCCTAATATTATGGTACATTCCAATACAGGCAGAACACGTGATATGAGTTGTACGCATGTGTGCATTCCTAAACCACCATTATTCCTCTTTGACCTGGCTCTTGACCTGAACGGTCGCATTTTCTTAGCAAAAATGTAATTATTCAGGATTTATTGTTTTTGTCCCGAAATAAATATTTTCTATTAGACTTTTAATCTCGGCTTTATTTCTAACTGTCTGAATTCCAAGCAAAGATCTAAATCGCCTCTATGAGATTTATTCTCACCCTTAACAAAGGCAGACAGTTACGAGACGTATCGAGGAACTCTCTCAGGATGTATCTCAGCAACTGGAAGACCTTGTCCATTCTTGTACTTTCTTTTCTCTAGCTTTGGATGAATCAACAGACATATGTGATGTTGCCCAGTTAAACATTTTTATAAGAGGAATTGATGATAATTTTAATGTCTTTGAAGAACTTGCTTTTGTGCTGTAATAGATATTGTTTTTCATACAATAATTGAACCATTTTAAAATGTTGATTATGTCAATAAGCATACTTTTATTTAAAAGGGCCACCACTGTTATAAATCATATTCCAGGACCCCTTCTAGTGAGTAAAGAGAACAGACAACTCCAAGTTCCAAGCTGATCTCGCTTCATCTCGCTCAGAGCTCTCTCTCTCATCACATCCAACAACTGTCGTCCAGCGTTATCTTCACCAAACGAGGCTCCCCGGCAGCTGTAGAACTACCAGTGGGGTCCACGACAGCAATCACCCTCTCGTCCAAGAGATTATTTCTAACTATTGTAGATTGGTGCTCCAATAAACATGTGTCTTTTGAAATGGCGTAAATTAATTAATTGCGTGATTGAGTTATTCCTTTTCCTCCCTTAAGCAAAGCGGATCCTACCCCTATCCCTATTTTACAACCCCAAACATGAAAGTAAGAAGGTAAAAAACGTGCTTGAGTTGTATGGCGCATCTGAACTCGTCTGTGAAAAAATTGGCGCATGGTATGCTTAAGGTTGGCCACCACTGTTCTAAATACTTTGATATTTGTTTGATGCACTGCCTTTTAAGCAATCATAATTACAATAACAGATTCTCTGAAAAGAATATTAATAAAACATTTTGTGATTGGTCTATTGCATGGGTGTAAAACTCGATCGCGTCACATGATGTATCGTGACATATCACAACATATCACACAATTTTTTGCCTTTGCAGAGCCAGGGTTGGCATGGCCTGTGCATCAGTTTGACACCCCTGGTCTGTTGGATCTGACTCTCTCTCTCTCTCTCTCTCTCTCTCTCTCTCTCTCTCTCTCTCTCTCTCTCTCTCTCTCTCTCTCTCTCTCACTCTCCATCCCTCCATCCCTCCATCCCTCCTCTTTCCCCCACTTCCCCTCTTTCCACCCCCACCTCATTTTATTAAAGATACCTGGAAAACTTCGAGAAGGATAAAAATAAAATCAGGCCTTCTATGTGGTTGTGTAATTTTGCCATTTCTTCCCCCCCCCCCAAAAAAATACTAATGAGGTGGCAGCATAGACTGGCTCAGACATTAAAGGGGGAAATGGCACTTTGAAAACTAAACAGTTTGTACTTCAGTTTGAAACCTCCAGGGACTACTAGCTTTGTCGATTAGGCTGGGAAATCAGACATAGGAAGAAAAGAAAAGCAAGCCATTTCCTTGTTGCTGAAAACTACATGGAGGTGTGCATGAAATCATTAGAAGAAAGAAGGTTTATTGGCAGAAGACTTCACCTTATTTTTAATATTAGTCAGCAACTTCCCAGCAGGGGACTCATCCAACCGGCTGCAGAGATGTTCTGAAGTGTTAAAAAAAAAGTTAGCATGTTGGCGACAACAGTGTGATCTTTTTAGGCGCAACATACTTTTTCAACTACACCTTGTAGTTACCTCTGTATCCATTAAAATGTTGCAAGAGGTTATATTCTTTTAAACAGCAAGTGATGTTTTAAATTAAAACAATGAACTTCTGCTTGTCCATGCTTGTACTCAAAAGCCTTGGCTTGAAACCAACATGGAGATGGTTGTGAGTAGGTTCAGTGCGATGGTCGTGCATAATTACTGAGAAATCAATGAAAATTAAGTTTGTGTTGATTAATGTCTTATTATTGTGACATGACCCTGCATTTTAAAGTCTGATTTATTTCAGTGGAAAAGTTAAAAGATTGCCATCTTTGGCTAAGTGACTTGTTCTTAAGTTTAATTTTTTTAAGTGTTTTGTTATCGGGTCTCCTGCTTGATTTTATTTAGATTTATTATTAGAGTTGGAAGGGACCTTGTAGGTCATCTAGTCCAACTCCCTGCTCAAGCAGGAGTTCCTACACCATTTGAGACAGATGGCAGTCCAGTCTCCCCTTGAAGGTGGCAAGTGTTGGGGCTCTCACAACCTCCGCTGGCAAGCTGTTCCACTGGTTGATCGCTCTCACCGTCAGAAAGTTTCTCCTCACTTCCAGGTTGAATCTCTCCTTGGTCAGCTTCCATCCATTATTCCTTGTTTGGCTTTCTGGTGCCATAGAGAACAGCCTGACCCCTCCTCTCTGTGGCATCCCCTCAAGTATTGGAACACTGCTATCATGTCACCCCTGGTCCTTCTCTTCGCCAGACTGGCCAAGCTAAGTTCCTGCAACCGCTCTTTGTATGTTTTATTTTCCAGACCCTTTATCATCCTGGTTGCTCTCCTCTGCACTTTCTCTAGAGTCTCAATGTCTTTTTTGTAGTGTGGTGACCAAAACTGGATGCAGTACTCTAGGTGTGGTCTGACCAAGGCTTTATAGAGTGGTACTAGTACCTCTCTGGTCCTTGATTGTATCCCTCTATTTATGCAGCTCAGGACTGCGTTGGCCTTTTTGGCTGCTGCTGCACACTGCTGGCTCATATTTAGTTGGCTGTCTACCAAGACTCCAAGATCCCTCTTGCAATTGCTGCTATTGAGTGTGGTTTCACCCAGTTTGTATGTGTATTTTTGATTCTTCTTACCTAGGTGTAGAATTTTACTTTTCTCGTGTTAAATTTCATTTTATTGGTTTGGGCCAATATTGGTTTGAGCAGGGGGTTGGACTAGATGGCCACCAAGGTCTATTCTATTCTATTCTGTTCTGTTCTATTCTATTCTATTCTATTCTATTCTATTCTATTCTATTCTATTCTATTCTATTCTATTCTATTCTATTCTATTCTATTCTATTCTATTCTATTCTGTTGACTCAGCCTTCCATCCTTCTAAGGTGGGTAAAATGAGGTCACAGATTGTTGGGGGCAATATGCTGACTCTGAAAACTGCTTACATAGGACTTAAAGCACTGTGGAATGGTATATAAGTCTAAGTGGTAGTGCTATTGAACAGATTTTTGTCTCAAGTGAGAAGGCTGCAATGATTTGTTCAACGACCCATCAGTTTGTTTTCTTGGCTGTCTCAATATTCTCAGGAGTCTCTAAACCAAAGTTCAAAGATGTCAATACTCTTTCTATACTGCCTCTTTAAGGTCCAACTTTCGCTCCCATAGAGTGTCACAGGCAGGAGCGGGTTCCTCTTACCTGCCTACTGGTGCGCTGCGCGTGCATCATCACATTTCACGCGCACGTGTCCCCTCATGCGATTTTGCTTCCATACATGCACAGGAAATTAAAAAATCACCAAAATCTCACGAGGGGACACGCGTGCATGCACAATTTCAGCGATTTTTTGATTCCGTGCATGCACGGAAGCAAAAAAAATGCTGAAATCTCATGCGCCCGTGCGTCCCCTCGCAAGATTTTGCTTCTGTGCATGCGCAGGAAGCAAAAAAAGGCCAAAAATTCAGAAAAAAAGATGGCGTCGTGTGACGGACCGGCGAAGACGGCACCGGAGCCATCGCGCACAAATTGCGCAATCGGCGGGCCACTACCGGAACGACAGAGTGGATCGCACTGGTAGGAACCCACCACTGGTCACAGGGTATAACGTAACTTGTATGATTCTGATCTTTGTGGGTACAAATACATTGTGGCATTTGAATAGCTTTTCCAAGGCCTCAGGGCTGCTGTAATAAGTGCTAGTCTGTGGTGTGTTTCTTGACTGCGGTTCCTAAAACTAATGCACTATATAGTCCTCTGAAGTCCAATGATCCATGACTTCAATTCATGGTAGAGGATTTGAACCCCGTATATTTGGTCTGGTATAACAGATGTACTCATTTTGTGGTGCTTTCGGCAGCCATCTATTTCTTATATTGCAAAACTCAGCAGGCATTTTCCCACAAAGTCCTATCACTTCACAAGAAAAGAATTTCACATTCTAAAGTCTGAATCCAAATGGCTCATTACCGTCTTTCTTGCAACTGATTTACTTTTGAGTCTTTACTACTCATTTTTCCAGTCTAATAATGTGTTCATATGGGCCTATGTACATTTGTGACATTTCCCTATTCATGTTATACAAAGATACTTAAAAATAGAGATCGTTTTTGCAACATATAAGCATAGGAACCAAGGCAGGGGTTAGGGCTGGGGTGCCCATAATAATCCCAGAAGATACCCCCAAAATTAAATGACCAAATATTTTAATTTTACAAATGATAGATGTTTCAATTAAAAAAAACTCACAAGAATGGGTGCAAGAACACTGAAGGCTCATAAGATTGGGAATAATGAAATCTCAATAAAATCAGGGGTAACAATGGATTAGATATCATTGGTACATATGCGATTGAACAAAATGTCAAAAGTGAGATTGTCAAAATCTCACAAAATGTGATGATCCTGAGATGTGAGAAAGCTTCTGTCTCTAGTTCTATCTTTCTGCCTCTGCCTCTAGCTCTTTATTCCGCCTCTTCTGAGATCCAGAGCCGTGGTAGCACAGTGGTTAGAATGCAGTACTGCAGGCTACTTCTGCTGCCTGCAATTTGGCAGTTCGAATCTGACCAGGTTCAAGGTTGACTCAGCCTTCCATCCTTCCAAGGTCAGTAAAATGAGGAGCCAGATTGTTGGGGGCAATATGCTGACTGTGTAAACTACTTAGAGAGGGCTGTAAAGCACTGTAAAGTGGTATATAAGTCTAAGTACTATTGCTATCCAGAGCGAGGGCTCTTTAGATCTGTGTTTGACTCCTGGTGACTGCACAGATATATTAAAGTAGTTTTCTTGGTAACCGAATGAAAATTGTTTGCCATTAGCTTAGTCCAATGCCACTCCATCTCTCTCTCTCTCTCTCTCTCTCTCTCTCTCTCTCTCTCTCTCTCTCTCTCTCTCTCTCTCTCTCTCTCTCTCTCTCTCTCTCTCTCTCTCTCTCTCTCTCTATATATATATATATATATATATATATATATATATATATATATATCTATCTATCTATCTATCTATCTATCTATCTATCTATCTATCTATCTATCTATCTATCTATCTATCTATCTATCTATCTATCTATCTATCTATCTATCTATCTATCTATATATATATATATATATATATATATCTTCCTCTTTAGGAAAATACCTGTCAGATGCAATAAATCAGAAAGCAAGGTGGTTCAAATAACCACATGCTAGCACTCTCTCAATAATTCAAATTACTAATGGTCAAAGCAAATTGGCAATGGATAAGAATCAACAGAATTCAAGTTGGGCTGACTTAGATCTTGAAGAGACTCGAGACTAATGATGTACTTGACCTGTCCCTCAGTTCAGCCTGGTCATCTCCTACAATAGTCTACTACAGCCTTGGTATTTTCTAGCTTGATTCCACCCAAGTACTAACTATATGGAACCGTGCTTAGCTTTTCACGATCAACCAAGGTTATGATCTTAATAGTTTTATGTTAAAAGCAAGTCTGTAGTACCAACAAAAAGAATGGCAAGTTGTTCACTCATGAAGCATGGAGAACAAAAGCAAATTAACTGCACTATTCACTCTCTCACACACACACTTCATTTTAAAGTGCCAACTCACATAAGCTACAGCCCTAAACCTAAGTACTTCAGGCTGGGAACATTATAGGAGGAGAGCCTTATTAGACCATGGCAGCCAAAAAGCAGGCGTCTGGTAGATTTTAGACTAATTTTATTATAAGGCAAAAGCTTTGGGGAGCTGTAACCACACCACTTCGTCAAATGTTGATTTAAATTGAAATTAGGTGGGGCAGGCAGAAAGAGTGGTTATGCCAATGCATGTTATATATGAGACAGATCATAAGGACTAGGAATATCTTTGCTAAATTTAGGAAATTGCAACATAAGGCAGACATCCAGTGTATATTTGTGTGTTTATGTGTGTATCAGAGGTGGGTTGCTCCCAGTTCGGACCGGTTCTATAGAACCGGTAGTGGGAATTTCCCCCTGCTCGCCGAACTGGGAGTGATCGCTGGCTGGCCATGCCCCCGAACCGGCTCTATCGGCAGCGCCATAGGCACCGCCATTTTGTTTTTTGCTTCTGCACATGCACAGAAGCTAGGTTTTTGGCAGTGCGCATGTGTGCGCGTGGCGCGGCAGGGAGCAAACCAGCGGCGAAGGAAGTTAGAACCCACCCCTTTTGTGTATCCCAAATCTTATTGCAAAATCCTCACCGCAGTTCGTCCTCTGGGAGCAAAAGTAAGTGGGTTGAAGCCAAGCACTATAGATCACTCGATCAGCTTCTCTTTCTATTTAGAAGAAAACAGCTCTTAGTTACCATAGAAACTCAGATTCCGATTGATAGTGTAGAGATTTGGAATCAGAGAGAAGTTCTGTACAATTAGCCCTAGGAGAGTAGGAAAACCCCTCTCATATATTTAGTGATTTTAAATTAAAATCACCGTAGAAAAGCTCTGCTTTGAGTGACATCTGGAATACTATTTCTATTATTACCCAACATGACTTCTAGAGGATTGCTGTTCTGCAATAGTGGGGAATTCCTATAAAAGCATCACGGCCCAGATCTCCCCCTACCTCTCAAACTCACTTCTTGCCATGCAAATTCAGGCAGATTTGCTTTGAAATAAATATAAATAACTGCCTTAGAAGAGATACTGTAACGAGCTCTTAATCAATATAATCCTATTCAGAGCTTCCCACGTCTGTTTTATTCTCTTAGCAAACTTATCATTCGGTGGACAAATATAATGTTCTCAAGTCATGATCAAAAAAATGGTTTTGAAAATAAAATTTATCCTCTCATTTCCTGGTTGTTCAATGCTAACATAGAATATTCAGTTATTATCTATTCAGTGACTATCCAGAACGTGTCCCATAATTTAACCCTTCCTGTAAAATCTTCTATCCTTCCATTGCAGACTAGCTGTCCTGCTTCTCATGTCCATACCAGGAGTGGGTTCTAACTTACCTCGCTGCTGGTTCACTTCCTCCCGCGCTGCATGTGTGTGTGTGCATTGCACGTACACATGCACAGTGCTAAAAACCCAGCTTCTGTGCATGCGCAGAAGCAAAAAACAGCTTCTACACATGTGCAGAAGCGAAAAACAAGATGGCGGTGCCTGTGCCACCGCTGAGAGAGCCGGTTCGGGGGGGGTGTCCAGCTGGCCATCGCTGCCAGTTCAGTAAGCGGGGGGAAATTCCTGCTACCAGTTCTATAGAACTGGTCCGAACCAGCAGGAACCCACCTCTGGTCCATACATTGTAACTCCTCTCTAGATGTCCTTTCCAAGGCTGCTGATTACACCTTCAAAATCATCTCAACAGTCCAGAACCATCTTCCTAATTGCTTTTTCCAAGGCACCCTTTATGGAGGTACATGTTGCCTCATGTTCTTATTATGTATATTTGTTCCACCAAGGCTTCTTTCTCCAGATAGGACTCAATATTGAACCTTCTCATCTAGATCCCAATAATCTAATCATTACACCACCCAGCCTAGCAGGAGAGAAGTCCAACAACATGACTGCATCAGGGGTGGGTTCTAACTTATCTCATTGCTGGTTCACTTCCTCCCGCGCCACGCAATGCGCAGTGCCAAAAAATAAAAAAAGCCAAAAACAAGATGGCAACGCATGCGCAGGAAACTCGGCTTCTGCGCATGCACAGAAGAATAAATAAATAAATAAATAAATAAATAAATAAATAGATAGATAGATAGATAGATAGATAGATAGATAGATAGATAGATAGATAGATCCAAAAAAATCCAAAAAAATCCCAAAAAAAAGATGGCGGCGTCCATGGACCGGCACTGACCGAACCGGTTCCGTGACATCATCGTGACATCACCAGCGGGTCGCTAGCGGTTCGGGCGAACCGGTCCAACCCAGGAGGAAGCCACATCTGGACTGCATTTTCTAAGGTTGATGGGAAGGAAAAAAGGCCTTCATTTTCTTATAAAGGCATTCACAGCAGAGGATGTGTTGCAAAGATCCTTTAAGAAGGCCCATGTCAATCCTTTCACATTGGGAGACTTGTGGAAAGATACAATTTGTCAAGTGCAATATCTTTGGATGGTCTCTCCAGTATGTTTGCTCTTGTGGCAAATAGCCACTTTGATGAGATCTGTCCTAAGTTATGCTTTTTCAAATTATTAATAGGTTCTCCGCTGAGAGTGAATGTATTCCAGGAAAACAATGTGGAAATATTGCTTTGAAAGGAAAGAGAATGTATCTAGGCAATCGAGGCCAACAGTAGTCCTCTGCCAAGACACGCACCATTTAGATTTTATTTGAACGTTTCCTCTGTTATTTGGTAAAATTAACGTCTACTAATCACTTCTGCAGGGTTCCCAATTGTACATGTAGCACACAGGGGCCCGCAAATAGTAATTGTATAGGCAATCAATGTGGGAAAGACTACCCTATCCCCACTCTATTACATGCATTCTTGGAACTTTAGAAAAGGCTGGGATGGTCCTGCCATTAAGCAGAGTGTGTTGTGTCACTCGCTCCTCAATGTAGGTGGCATTCTACATTGATGACGGCACCAGGAGACTCCAGCCAAACTTACTAAATCCATCCCTTCTGGATGCAAACAGAGATTTATGTGCTCCATGATTTGTCCCCTGATGTCCTTGGATGTGGGAGAATGTGGGATGTGGCACATCGCCCATAAAGATATAGACTTCAAAAGCCAATCGGCTATATGTGGAATAGATAGGGAAGCCATGTTGTCCTTTTTCTCAGGCAGCAAAGGGGTCTTAGGATGACCTTAATTTGGGCTACTGCTTCAGGGTTACGAAGCAGCAGGCATTAAAGCTATAGGTAGATTGATTGACTGATCATGTGCCATTAAATCAATGTCAACTTTTAGAGACTAGATAGATAGACCTTCTCCAGGAAGTTTGTATGTATCTGTCTGTCTAATTCTGGCATTTATTTATTTATTTATTTATTTATTTATTTATTTGTTTATTTATTTGTTTGTTTGTTTGTTTGTTTGTTTGTTTGTTTGTTTGTTTGTTTGTTTATATTCTACTTTTGGTATGAAACATTATCACACTTCAGGGTTAAGGTTATCAATCTAAACAGCAAAAATCCTGCCATCTTGTGGTTGTCCAGGTGTTGATACCTGAGATCTTATTGTCCTATCATGCATTATGTCCTCATTTTCTGGCTTTTAAAATAAAGTATTTTTAATGATCCTGAAGAAAATCTTTCTCAAATGGGGTGGTTTCCTTCAAAGAAGGATTTGGGGGGGGGGGGAATCTGGAGATAAAGAGATTGACTTCAGTAAGGCATTTGACAAAGTAGACCACAGTGTAATTTTGGTAAGAAAGAAAAATATGGGATAGACAGCATCACCATCAGAGGGATCACCACCCTAGCTTAATTTTTACCTGTGCACCCTGGAGTGGGCAGGGTCTTAATTAGGGCTTATTTTGGGGGTAGGGCTTATATTGGGTGCACATATAAAAATCAAGCTAGGACCTACCTACTGAGTAGGTCGTATTTTCAGGGAAATATGGTATGAGCCAGCAGTCCTAGGCTGCATCAACAGAGTGATAGTATCAAGATCACAAGGAGTGTTAGTATGGCTTCATACTACACTGGTAAGACCACACTTGGAATACTGCATCCAGTTCTGGTCACCACAATACAAAAAAGATGTTGAGATTCTAGAAAGAATGCAGAGAAGAACAATGATTATTAGGGGACTGCTGGCTCAAGTGTATAATGGTTGCAGAACTGGGAATTTCTAGTCTAACGAAGAGAAGGACTAGTGGTGACATGATAGCAATCTTCCAATATTTAAGGCCAGGGGCTGTCACAGAGAAGAAGAGGTCAACTTATTCTCCAAAGTACCTTTGGGACAAGACAAGGAATAATCGATGGAAACTTATCAAAGAGAGATCCAGCATAGAATTAAGGAGAGATTTCCTGACAAGTCTCTGCTGCACATGTACACGTGCATGTCTGCGCATGTGCATGTCTGCACATGTCCGTGCATGCACATGTCCGTGCATGTATGTGCATGCACATGTCCGTGCATGTCCGTGCATGCGCATGCCTACAGATTCATGCACGTGTGCGCACCTTTCCGTTTGGGCATGCACGCGCCCACAGTTTGGGCGCTCGGTGTCTAAAAGGTTCGCCATCACTGATATAGGGTCTCCCGCAGAGGGTTGGACTAGAAGACCTCCAAGGTCCCTTCCAACTTTGTTATTCTGTATTCTGTAACTTTCTGAGCATTGCATCTTGTATGGATATCCATGTCTTATTTTCAGATTATGTACGTATTTATTTCTGTCAGTTTGTCTGGTGGTTGGTGGTTGAATTGGTGGTTGAATTTGAAACTTTCTGGTTCTTTCCAGTTTTATAATTAAATGAGTAAATTCATAGCCAGAAAAGAAATCGTATCACAATGAAAAATCTAGTTCAGAACTATTTTTTTTCTTTCTTTTATTGAAATTCAGACCCAGTCTGCTCCAATTTGGGAGTTGGTTTAAGTCATATAAGCCAGATGTGCTTACAAACCACACATAGTAACTGAAACTAATGAATGGGTCGGTGCTGAAATGTGATTTGCATTTCTCATAAGATTTTTTTGCCCCTGTAAAAGCAATTTCTTTTTTCTACCCTTTTCTCTGGGTGCTTGAACATTTCTTTACAATTTTCATGGTTGTGGTGTCCTTGAGCTAATTTACTGTTGGAGGAGAGAGAAGATGGTGCTACTGTATTTTACCCACCACTCAAAAGCCTTCTCTATATCCACACTTAACAGTCCAAGAAGCCTCTGTCTACGCAGAATCCCCTCATTCTATTTTTCCTAAGTTTTTAATACAGTAGAAGCTTAGGAAACAAAGAAAGCATTAAATTATTAGAAAGATGATTGTGCCTATAATGACTTTTTTGTGTTTACCCTACACGTACCCCTGCATATAAGGACTCTCAAGTATTACAGTTCCCATATATTTTTATAAATTTCCAATGTTTGGTCTTCATATTAGAAGATCCACAAGAAACTGGACCTAAATTAATTTAAAAAAATAAAAGATTATGGTGAAATTGCAGGACTGAAAATAATTAAAGAAAAAAACTAAAGTACTAGTTAAAAACCTTACAGATAAACAGAAAAAAATATTTCATGAAGAAGACAGATATCCAGATAGTCAAGAAAGTAAAATATTTAGGAATTCAGCTAACCGCAAGGTGTGCAACTATCAAAGAAGACAATTATTGTAAGCTGATGCAACAAATTAAATCAGACTTGGAGAAGTGGAAAAATTTGCAATTGTCTTTGACAGGAAGAATAGCCACTATAAAAATGAATATTTTGCCGAGGTTATTGTATCTATTTCAAACAATTCCAATAAAGCTGGAAAAAAAATACTTTGAAGAACGAGAAAATGATTGTGCAATAGATTTTTTTTTAGATTTATTATTAGAGTTGGAAGGGACCTTGTAGGTCATCTAGTCCAACCCCCTGCCCAAGCAGGAGTTCCTACGCCATTTGAGACAGATGGCAGTCCAGTCTCTCCTTGATGGTCGCAAGTGTTGGGGCTCTCACGACCTCTGCTGGCAAGCTGTTCCACTGGTTGATCGCTCTCACCGTCAGAAAGTTTCTCCTCACTTCCAGGTTGAATCTCTCCTTGGTCAGCTTCCATCCGTTATTCCTTGTTTGGTTCTCTATGGCACCAGAATAAATAAAAAGGCATTAACTTATACACACACGCACATAGTAATCTCAGTGAAGCAGTACTGCCTGTTGGGGCTCTGGAACCAGGTCTCCTTTGTCGTGGCACCTGTTTTAGGAAACAGATTATCCCCCACCCCAGAGGTACTGATGGCCTCAACCGCGTTGGTCTTCAGGAAAGCATGGAAGATTAACTTTTCCCTTAGGCACTGGGGCCAGGATGTTGATGGAGCTGGTGTGTTTGTTTGACAGATGTGAGTTTTTATTGGAGCTTCAAAACACTTTAATTAATGAATTAATATCCCGCCTTTATTATTTTTACAAATAACTCACGGCAGCGACCATATCTAACACACCATCTTCCTCCTATTTTATTTATATCCCACCTTTGAGCGGCATAGTGGCCTAGTGGTGAAAACACTTGCCTACCACTTGGAAGGTTGAGAGTTCAATCCTAGGTAATGGCAGATATTTCTCTCTTAGAATGCAAAGAAAAAATATCTGCTGTGTGTGGCATCAGGAAGAGCATCTGGCCAGTAAATGCTCAGGTCCATCCAGATGCCCTGACTCTACCTCAAATTAAGGGATTAGAGAATCGTAAAAAGGGAGTTTTATTTACAGGTAGTCCTCAACCTATTTATATCCTTATTTTTATAAATAACTCCAGGTGGTGTACATATCTAATACTCCTTTTTCCTCCTATTTTCCCCACAAAAACAACCCTGTTAGGGCAGTTGGGCTGAGAGAGGGACTGGCTCAAGGTTACCCCAATGGCCATTGCATTGTCTAGTTCACAATCCAGAATTCTTTTTGGGTGGCTACATAAATTTCTTTAATAAATAAATATTTATTTAGCGTATGGTTGGTCACACACAATATTAAAACACTTCATTTTTACAAATTAAAAACAGTTAAAACAGTTAAAAAAAACCTAAAAAGGAAAACAGAAATAACATTTCAAAGCTTAATATCAAGTTTGATATTAAGGGAGGTAATGTTACTCGCGTCCGTGGCAATCCTTAAGTCACACGTGCCTCCTGGCTGGTGCTAAATGAGTAACAGACGGACTGGTAGCCAGACATCCACGAGGATCTCCTGGCTTCACACACAACCCCACGGTCCTTTTAAGGACCTCTTAAGTACAGCAGAAATAGCAGAAATAAATAAATAAACAGATGCATCACATCCCACCTCAGAAAAGTTCACTGCGGTTTTCTTCTCATATGAGGACCCAGATTGTTGGGGGCAACATAAATATACATTGCTTACTGGTGTAAACCGCTTAGAGAGTGCTTGCACTGTGAGGCGGTATATAAATCTCACAAATAAATAAATAAATATGAATTAAATTTTACAAGCAAATTCTCTTCCATCTAGTTAGGAAAAAAGAAAGATGATTTTTTTATGCAATGACTAAATCTAGGATTTGTTCTGTTGATATTATTAGCTGAAAATACCTTAAGGATACATTACGTATTTCTTAATCATATATTAGGCAATGATGTGAATTGAAGATGCTACGGAAGCTAAAATCCACCGAAGAAACCTGTATGTTCAAACTTGGTATACTTTTGAATAGTAGTTTCTAGAGAACATGATTGTGAGCTTCGAGGAACATCTGCTGTTAGAAATTGAATACTGGGCTTTTCTTCAGCCTGGATGTGAAATATATTCCCAAGTATAGCTAAAGCAATGTGTCCTGTGGTGCCTATTTCTCAAGATACATAATAAAAACCATCTGAAACAAGCCTTAGTCCATGAAAGCCTAGGCCATAATAAATCGTTGGGCGTTTAGGTTTCCACAAGACCCTCTGTGGGTTTTGTTTTGCTTTTTTTTGTTTTGGGAACTCATTAACACAACTACCATTCTGAAAATAGGGAGCTATTTGATTAAATCTGATCACAGTTAAGGAATGGGCTGCAAACCTCTCCCATGTGTTTAAAGAGAGGGACTTGCTGTGTGGATGAAAACTCTGAGAGTTTGCATTTTTCACTGCTGTCCACACATATTCGTTTAAAGTTAAATCTCCCTCAAGTTAAGCTCAACTCCTGACGATGTACGCACACATATTAACGTTTTCTTGGCAACAAGATGGAAGTGGTTTACCATTGGCTTCTCTTGGGATGTTTTTTTAACCTTCCCAGTCTAGTCTCCCACCCAAGTACTAATCAGCCAAGGTCAGCTAGATGCTACCACATGCTGTGCTCTACTTTACAGAAGTTTTCCCAGTAAAAATGTGGAGATTTATTGTCTTCTTTAAAAAAAACACACAGCTCAAAACTCATCCAATGTTTCTTATGTCTATCCAGCCTTAGTTTTGACTTTCTTAGGTTGAACATAACTGATGGGCTACAGTGTCTTCAGCTTTGGCATACAACGTATGAGAAATATACAGAAGGCTGAGAAATGCTTGAGACAAAGTATAGAAAGAGATTTGCATTTAAAATCACCCCCAACCACCACAGATCATCAGGAATTCCAAGGAGGTGAATGAATGAGAGAAGAGCACAGAGACAAAGCAATCGTTGTCACTGTTTGCTAGAAATCTATGTTTTAGTAGCCTACTACCAAACTAATACCTGTATTACTATGCCCATTATAGAATTGGGAAACTGGTTGGTTATCAGCCTCTCAATCAGCTAGTCATTTTTTTGTGCTGGTCACTTCTATGTACAGGTAGTCTTCAACGTACAACCACAATTTAGCCCAAAATTTCTGTTGCTAAATGAGACAGATGTTAAGTGAATTTGACTCCATTCACTTAAGGGGCCAACTGTGGCAAGAAAGGTTGTAACTTCCTTGCCACAGTTGTTAAGTGAATCACTGCAGTTGTTAAGTTGGTAACATGGTTGTTAAGTGAATCTGGCTTCCCCATTGTCTTTGTTTGTCAAAAGATGATCACATGATCCCGGCACATGGCAACGGTCGTAAATATCTTAGTTGCCAAGAGTCTGAATTTTGATCACGCAACCATGGGGATGGTGCAACAGTCATAAGTGTGGAAAACAGTCATAAGTCACTTTTTTAGTGTAACTTTTAGAACGGTCACTAAATGAATTGTTGTAAGTCAAGGACTACCTGCATTTCATTTTAAAGACTGGTGTCCTTTTTTGTATTATGGATAGCAGCTACTCAGACAGACATGGTTCTTGATGTGAAACAAAGGCATTGTAAGTGGACGGGAACCTCCCTGTTTGGCCCTTGGACTGTTGGGAGCTGATACTAATTACAACATCTGAATGGATTTGGATCATGGAGAGTTCAATTAACCAGATTACAGGTCACTAGAGTTTCTCTTAATTCACAGGTCTTCCTGTAGCTTACTGGCTTAATGAGGAGAGCTATATATCTACCGGCTGGCAATGAGACATGAGAAAGTTAAGAGCTGCTCATAGTTTTGCCTGGCTCCATCAATGAAGGAGCAGCCCTTTGGCACAACCGGTGTTCGGAACCTGCCAAGTATTTAAAAAGTACAAAGCAGTTATTCAATCAGTATCCTGAGGCTTCCAGTGCTCTCTTCCAAGAAGTGAGCAAGGAGAAAGGTTCAGGTTGCACCAGGCTGGGAAAATAGTGGAAGAAAGGCCTTTCCACAGCTTAGAATGTCCCCAGTCTTTGTGACTGTTGTCAATTAAGATGCAGGAGAGAAGAGGAGATTGCTAAGGATGGCCAACCTCATTCTGTCTTTTCTGGCCAATTGAATCAATTGGCAGAAAATGACCCGCTGAAGTTTCATTGTGCCTCCATGCCAGGTACTGTTGCACCTGTTAAACATTTCTGAAACACCTGCTAGAGATCTGAAGGGGAAGTTGCAGTCAAACGTGCAATCACATTATACCATAAAGGAAAGTTGTTTTTCTTTTTCTCAGTGTTATTGAATGTGGTATTAGCTTCATATCAAGCAGCCTTAACAAATACGCAATAGGTTGATAAAAATGTCAAATCCAGTTTAAACATTTGGCTGACTGAGTGGTGAACCATAACAGTAATAATAATAATGGAGACAGCAGCAGAAGAGACGAGAGAGAACTGGAGAAAATCGGAAAATACAAAAGCTTGCAAATAAAAGTGGAATGACTGGAGGAAAAAGAAAGCAAAGATAGTAACAGTAGTAATAGGCACCTTGGGTTCAATCCCAAAACATCTGGAGCAACACGTGAGCACCTCTGGCATTGACATAATCATCATCAGTCAATTACAAAAGACATATCCTGCAACAACATACCTTTAATGACAACATCTGCCTTGAGAAGGACTTGACAGGTGGATAAAAATGCCTAGATGCAGCCTAGATATCTGGTTGACTGTGTGACCCACCAAAATAATAATCAAGTGTCTTCCAGATTTTCATAAAATTTCTTTAAAAAGACATCCTGAAACTCAAGTTATCTAGTTGCAAAATGCACCCTGAGCTGCCAAAGTAATTATCCATTGCAGACAATTTTCAAATAAGTAAGTGTGAGACAGCAACCTTAGAAAGATAGCCCTGGGAGTTCATTAGGCAAGAATGGGTGATGCCATAGAATTTGCACATATATGAGCCTGGATTGGAGGCTAAAACATATAAAGAATGGTTGCTGGAATTGGGTATGTCTAGTCTAATGAAAAGAAGGACTAGGGGTGATACAATAGTAGTATTCCGATATCTCAGGGACTACCACAAAGAAGAGGGAGTGAAGCTATTCTCCAAAGTACCTGAGGGTAGGACAAGAAGCAATGGGTGGAAACTAATCAAGGAGAGAAGCAACCTAGAACTAAGGAGAAATTTCCTAACAGTTAAAACAATCAGTGGAACAACTTGCCTCCAGAAGTTTTGAATGCTCCAATACTGAAAGTTTTTAAGAAGAGATTGGATAACCATTTGTCTGAAATGGTTTAGGTTTCCTGCCGAAGCAGGGGGTTGGGCTAGAAGACCTCCAAGGTCCCTTCCAATTCTGTTATTCTATTCTATTCTATTCTATTCTATTCTATTCTATTCTATTCTATTCTATTCTATTCTATTCTATTCTATTCTATTCTTATATGCATATGCATATGCCTGCCATACATGTTAAAAGGAAAGGAGCTTCATTCATGTGCAAGTAATCCTTGATTTATGACTGTATTTGAGCCCGGAATTACCGTCATAAGTCATTTAGTTGGTCACCTTCAAGGTCCCTTCCAACTCTGTTATTCTGTTCTGCTATTCTGAGTACAATAGGATAAGTAAATATGACCATCACAGCTTCTCTTCTCTCTTTCTCTTTTGTGAAATAGATAATTTTATTTTCTCCCTGATTCTAATTTTTCCATTCATAAATTTGGTTTACCTCATTCCCATGTTAAAACGATAATTTTTAAAACTACAAACTGAATCCTTTGCATAATCTTTATTGGAATCATTTGATGTATTTTTAATTCTGGCTTTGATTGCATTACTTCAAATAGATTGCTTTTGAGCCAAAATCAAACCTTCACTTTCCTTTTTTTTAAAAAAAAAACGCAACAGTTGTAAACCATTTCTGTTTTATCTTCATTCATTTTCCCCTTGTTTTTTTTTGTAGAAATCGACCATGTAATACTTTTCTTTGCCAACATTCTGTTTGTGTTTTTATTACATTATTTCAATATTCAGGTTTTATTTCCTGTACATTCAGCAAGTTCTAATTTTTAACGTGCATCAATGTTTGTTCTTGCTGTCTTTTACATAATCAGCTCCTTTTTCACAATCAGCTTTTACATTATAGAATAGAATAGAATAGAATAGAATAGAATAGAATAGAATAGAATAGAATAGAATAGAATAGAATAGAATTTTTTTTATGGCCAAGTGTGATTGGACACACAAGGAATTTGTCTTGGTGCATATGCTCTCAGTGTACATAAAAGATATGTTCATCAAGAATCATAAGGTACAACACTTAATGATAGTCCGGGTACAAATATGCAATCAAATCATATTAGGAACCAGTCAATATAAATCATAAGGGTACAAGCAACAAAGTTACAGTCATACAGTCATTAGTGGGAGGAGATGGGTGATAGGAACGATGAGAAGATTAATAGTAGTGCAGACTTAGTAAATAGTTTGACAGTGTTGAGGGAATTACTTATATTTTATATATATATAATTATTAATTATAATAAATTATAAACCCAGTCAAGACATTTTCTAGAACTGATACTTCCTCACATAATTTCAAATATTTTGCTCACCAGTTCAGTGTCAAGGAAACACAAGAACTCAGAAGCTATTCCAAGAAGCTGATTCAAAGTTAAACTTAAACATCAATATTTTTCTGTTGCTACTGTAGAGTACACAAAGTCTGTTATAGTCATTACCTCAATTGCATTATTTAGAGAAAGCTCGAACAGCATTCTTCAAAATGAAAAAGGTCTTCTGCAGTCACGACATAAGCCTAAGACTGAAAGTGAGGCTTGTCAGATGTTACATCTTTTCTATCCTGCTCTACTTGAGTGGAGAGTTGGTCTCTGACAGAAAGCCACTTGAAGAGACTAGAAGCATTTGAAATGTGGATTTACAGGTGGCTGTTACGTATAAGCTGGGTTGACAAAATCAGAAATGAGGAGGTGATAAGCCTCCTGGGAAAGCAAAGGGAAATCATCAAAACCATTAAAAAGTGAAAGTTAAAATATTTTGGACATGTGATGTGACATCCGAAAAAACACGCCATACTCCAGGGAAAGATTGAAGGCAAATGAGGTCCAGGCAAAAGAAAAATATCATGGCTTCAAAATCTAAGGGACTGGTTTGGACAAAACTCAGCAACACTTTTTCGTCCAGCTGTTGATAAAAATAGGATCACCAACGTCCGATGACGGATATGGCACAAGAACAACAAGAAGAAGATTTCAGGAAGAAATAGACCCAAACAGGACAAGCTTGTTTTAGAAGGTTAAGTTGGAAAAGCAACTAGCATTACAGTTACAAAAGACTAATGTTTAATACATTTTTGTTACCCATTGAGTCTTGGGAAATGCAAATGGCATTCCATTTATGCTAGTTAATTTGAGAGTTTCATTACAATAGCACTGTGACAATTGCTTCAATCGCATGGCAAGTTTATCTGCAGATTTGCAAATGAATTCTAGAACAGCTTTCCTGTCCTGATGTTCTCCAGATGTTTGTAGTCTATAATACCCAGAATTTCCAGCCAGAATGGCCAAAAGAAATTCTGCAAGTTGCTGTCCCAGCATATCGAGAGGAAATTCTTAAAGGTTGGGAAAATAGTTTCAGAATGTCTACTCTAGGCTCTAAAATGATTTCAAATGCTGCTATATTTCTTTTCCTTTCTTTTTTATCAGAGTTTCGCTTTAATCCCTGCAGGATGTGCAGAGAATTTGAGTGAGAGAATCAATAATGTAAATAATAATAATAATAATAATAATAATAATAATAATAATAATAATAATAATAATAATAATAATAATAATAATAATAATAATAATAATAATAATAATAATAATAATAATACTTTTTTAAAAAATTACATTTAAGCTATGCCTGACCATTGCATTCAAGCACAGAGAAGCTCAGGTTATTGGAGTGTTCTTGGGAAATGTGCTTTTGAGGGGGAAGTGGGAAAAGAAATAATCTGTTTTTACACCCCCCAGGGACTGTTTATCTTCCTGCTCTAATGCTTGAAAGGATGACCTGAGCCTTGTCATGCAGGTCAAGAGTGATGAAGCACAAACATTTCAAATCTTTCGGGTGACTGACAGACAGGATGTGGAGAAAGAGCTCACATTCTTTGAGTAGAACCTCTTGTAACTGAACAGGATCCAGGACGAACTCCAAAGAAAATAAAGCATCTCTATCTAATGTCATAGTGTGTTCCCTCTGACTTTATCTGCGATCTTGTGCAGTCTGTGGACTCTCAACGAGGTCCCCACAGGAATGTTGGATCAGATATTTCCATGATGCCCAGTGGATATCCCCTCTGGGAATGATGAGGGTTGCAATCAACACATTTGGGAAGCTGCAATACCGAGGAAGGCTGTATTAGAGACCACATTGCTTAAAGACTCCTCGGTTCTTTAAGGGAATTCCAAACTGAACTCTTTGTGGTTTGGAAGAAGAAGGAGTAGAAGGATGCTAGAAGTTGTCTTTTCAAAAGCTGAACTAATGTGAAGAAAAGTGGGTGCTTGAGGAGTTGAAGTTCCAACAGCGAAGCTGTTGAAGTTCCAATGTATATTATTTTTATATCATCTTTCAAAAATACCTACAGATAGTCCTGAATTTACAACCAATCATTGGGTAATCATCAGAGGTGGGTTTCAGCAGGTTCTGACCAGTTCTGGAGAACCGGTAGCGGAAATTTTGAGTAGTTCGGAGAACCGGTAAATACCACCTCTGACTGGCCCCACCCCCATCTATTCTCTGCCTCCCGAGTCCCAGCTGATCGGGAGGAAATGGGGATTTTGCAGTATCCTTCCCCTGGAGTGGGGAGGAAATGGGGATTTTGCAGTATCCTTCCCCTGGAGTGGGGAGGGAATGGAGATTTTGCAGTATCCTTCCCCTGCCACGCCCACCAAGCCATGCCCACCAAGCCACGCCCACAGAACCGGTAGTAAAAAAATTGAAACCCACCACTGGTAATCATTCAAAGTTACAACAGCACCCAAAAAGTGACTTATGATCATTTTTCACACTTAAGACCAAGCATCTCCATGGTCACGTGATCAAAATTCGGACGCCTGGCAGCTGCCATGCATTTATGACAATCCCAGGGTCACGTGATCACCTTTTGTGACCTTCTGACAAGCAACGTCAATGGGAAAGCCAGATTCACTTAACAACTGTGTTGCTAACATAACAACGGTAATGGTTCACTTAACAACTCTGGCAAAAAAAGTCATAAAATGGGGCAAAACTCACTTAACAACTATCTTGCTTATCAACAGAAAGTTTGGGCTCAATTGTGGTCATAAGTCGAGGACTGCCAGTATTCATTTGTATATCATCTTTCAAAAATACTCTTCAGACTTTGCTGAGTGACAGATCTGGCATTGGAGAAAAACAATTTTGGAGAAAATTCCAAAACTTGGGCTCCCTAATTTAAAAGTCTGCCTGTATGATTACCACTTTCCAATTTCAGATTGTTTCATTCATCCCGGGCCATTAAGTTGGTATTGACTTAAAAATTTTGGAAGTAGCAGAGATGTGCAAGTTAACTATGGAAATTCAGGATAAAGAAGAGACAGATTTCTATAAAACATGGGATAGATGGTACAATTGGCTTGGACAGAAAAAATATAGAAACCTATTATAGTATAACTTCTTGCAACGATATAAGAAACTGTAGTTTATCCCATATTTTATGATATAATACTTTATTTCACTTTCTGATTTAAGTAATGTCCGTAAACAGTTGGATTAAAGATGGAATAAATAAATAAATAAATAAATAAATAAATAAATAAATAAATAAATAAATAAATATTTATTTATTTATTTATTTATTTATTTATTCATTCATTCATTCATTCATTCATTCATTCATTCATTTATTTATTTATTTATTTATTTATTTATTTATTTATTTATTTATTTATTTATTTATTTATTTATTGGTTCTTCTATGCCGCCCTACTCCCAAGGGACTCAGGGCGACGTACAGCATTATACAAGAACACTAGATAATAAACAGCAATTAAAAACAAAGTTAAAAAGCTAAAAATTGAACAGTTAAAAGTATTCACCACCAAACATACCGGGGGAGAGCTCAGATGGAACTAGTCTCAACCCCCTGCCTGCAGGAAGAGCCATGTCTTGATGGCTTTTCGGAAGGCCAGCAGGGTGGGGATGGTTCGGGTCTCTGGGGGAAGTTGGTTCCAGAGCACGGGGCCCCCCACAGAGAAGGCCCTCCCCCCAATGCCCCGGCATTGTTTGGCTGACGGGACCTGGAGGAGACCCACTCTGTGGGACCTAACCGGTCGGAGGGAAGTATGAGACAGAATGCGGTCCCGAAGGTAACCTGGTCCTAAGCCATGAAGGGCTTTAAAGATGATGATCAACACCTTGAATTGTACCCGGAGACCAATGGCAGCCAATGCAGCTGGCGGAGTATAGGTGTAACGTGGGTGTACCTTGGCACACCCACCACAGCACGCGCAGCCGCATTTTGCACCAACTGAAATCTCCGAATACTCTTCAAGGGTAGCCCCATGTAGAGCGCATTGCAGTAATCCAGTCGGGAGGTGACAAGGGCATGAGTGACCGTGAGCAGAGCCTCCTTCTCCAAGTATGGCCGCAATTAGTGCACCAGGCGAACCTGTGCAAAAGCCCCCCTAGTCACAGCAGTGAGATGTTGGTCCAATTTTAGTTGTGGATCTAGGAGGACCCCCAAATTGCGGACCTGCTCTGAGGGAGTTAATTTCCCTCCCTCGAGAACCAAGGAGGGACAGTTGTCATAGTCCTTAGGAGGCAATATCCAAAGCCACTCAGTCTTGTCGGGGTTGAGTCTGAGTCTGTTCCTCCCCATCCAGGTCCTAATGTCATCCAGGCACCGGCACATTACATCAGCTGCCTCACTGAATTGAGAAATAAATTGAAATTGAAATTGAAATATATATCTATATCTATATCTATATCTATATCTATATCTATATCTATCTCTATCATCTCTATCTCTATCTCTATCTCTATCTCTATCTCTATCTCTATCTCTATCTCTATCTCTATCTCTATCTCTATCTCTATCTCTATCTATCTATCTATCTATCTATCTATCTATCTATCTATCTATCTATCTATCTATCTATACACGCACACACACACACATACACACACACACACACACACACACATACAGTACATATACATACACACACAAATACCTATACATATATAGTGCAAGTAAATATGAATTGGATAAAATAGCTGTAGAAATAAAAGCTAACATTCCAATAGACATAGTTTATAAGAAGATAAGATTTATAATGTATATGGATATAATAGATATAATATATAATCGAGTGTACAAAGATTAATATTAATAGCTAATAGGCTGTTAAAGAAGTACGATTTCATTGTTAAGGTTTGTATTAGTCGGCGTTATGTTTGTATTTGCTTACTGTATTGTTTTCTTCAGTTTTTGTATTTGTTTTTTTTCTGTTGTGTTTATTTTTGTTGTTGTGTGTATTTAATTGTTATGTTTTTAAAGGAAAATTCAATAAGTATTTTTTTTTAAAAAAAAGTTGGTATTGACTTGTAGTAACTACCTACACAGATTTTCTCCAAGATCTGTTTGTTCAGGTCTTCCAGTGGAACACCCATTGCTGTTGTAATTAACTCCTTCCTTCTTGCCCCTGGTCTTCCTTTTTTCTTTCCTTCTGTCCACTTCAGATACCTGAACACAATTAAACAGAAAGATTAAGGGATTTTCACCACTGTTGAGCTGATGCAGAGCAGTGCTTTTTCAAACTTGGCAAGTTTAGGATGAAGTTATAGTTGAAATCCACAAACTTAGCAACTTTAAAACGAAGTTGAAGAAGTCCACAACTCCCAGAATCCCCAGCAAGCATGGATTGGTAATTCTGAGAGCTGAAGTCCACACATCCTAAAGTTGCTAACTTTGAAAAACACTGATGTAGAGAGTAAAGAGGATGACCTTGGTGGAGAAAGGGAAGACCCGTTACCAAAGCAATGAGTAGATAAACATTGCAGAAGCCCACATAAGAGGGGTGGGGAATGAAATCATTTTAGACAGACATCCACAAATTATAACATGAAGATAAAAGAGAGAGCAGGAGTATCATATTAGATTTGTAAGACTCTTGTTACTGTAGCCAATTGTAATAAAGATATTTTTCAGAACATAGATCATCTGTGCTTTGGTCCAGTTTATCTTGTAGAACTGCCACGTATTGCCCTGTACAGTGATTTTTGTCTGACAAGAAACATAATACAGGTAGTATTCGACTTACAAGGAGCCACGGTGGCACAGTGGTTAGAATGCAGTACTGCAGGCTACTTCTGCTGACTGCCGGCTACCTGCAATTTGGCAGTTCAAATCTCACCAGGCTCAAGGTTGACTCAGCCTTCCATCCTTCCGAGGTGGGTAAAATGAGGACCCGGATTGTTGGGGGAAATATGCTGACTCTGTAAACCACTTAGAGAGGGCTGTAAAGCACTGTGAAGCAGTATATAAGTCTAAGTGCTATTGCTAGTGCTACAACAGTTCATTTAGTGACCGTTCAAAGTTACAACATCACTGAGAAAAGTGACATGACCATTTTTCACACTTACAAAGACTGCAGCATCCCCGTGGTCACATGATCAAAATTCGGATGCTTGGCAAGTGGTCCATATTTATGACGGTTGCAGTGTGCCTGGGTCAAGTGATCACCTTTTGCGATCTTCTGACAAGCAGAGTCAACGGGGAAGCCAGATGCACTTAACCACCCTGTTACTAACTTAACAACTGCAGTGATTCACTTAACAACTACTGCAAGAAGGTCATAAAATAAGGCTAAGCTCAATTAACAAATGTTTCACTTGACTATGTAAATGCTGGGCTCAGTTGTGGTCATAACTTGAGTATCTATAATGGTATGGAAAGAGCTGTTCCCATCATTAATCTTTATCTGGCCTATGTGGTTTCAAGTCTCTGCATTACTCCAAACGAATGGATGGCAAAGGCTAACAGATTTCCCACACATTGATACTCTTCTTATGGTGTCAGAATAAGGGTGTGTTAGGACTCTGTCCAAACGATTAGGTTTGCTAATATATAAACAAGCCACAAATCAATGTTTATGTGAATATAGGTAATATTGCTTTAAATGCATTATAAGCTTTCTGATTACTATAAAAGGGAGCTAGAGAACAGGCTCGCTCTCCCTGCTGACTTTCTCTGCTGATTGTCTCTGCTGATTCACTGCTGAGTAATTGAGTAATTGACTTCGTGTCTGTGAAAGTACTGTGAAGAGCTGCTGTGTATAGCGTAACTATCTGTGATAGTATAGATTTGTTTGTTAGCTGTAATCTTTGTTTGCTAATTAAGACAAAGACAGGCTGGTGACTGACTGTATTGACTGACTTAACGTGTATGACTTGGATTCCTTATTCAGACTTTGCTAATTCTTTGAGTAAACTATTTGTATATACTTTAAACGTATCTGTTTATAGACTGAATCATATCACCTCATATCGACTGCAACATCATGTTTCACTGTTCACGTGCTTAAGAGCACAAATTCCTTAACAGGGTGGAAAGTCTCTTTTAATACTAATAAAATTAAGGACCATAATGCTTTTTGATTCATGGATGGGGTGGAAAGAACAACTTGGGGACATGAAAGAAAAAAATAAGTGTTGTTAGGTGTGGCCTATCCCAAGATAGTCAATTTGATCTAAGCTAGAGGTACAGAAAGTTGGAATGCACATATTTTTAAAAAAATAGTTCGTAGTGTTATTATTCAGCTCAGGGTCCAAGGAATGGAAATAGATGATTTTGGAAAATTCAAGAGGACATGTTTTAACTGCTTCTGCTCATAGTTTTATTTTGGAATTATCCACTGTTGATTCTGAAGGCATCCATTCTCCTGTAAAGAAATTCAGACTTGGTACTTTTTTTTTTGCAAAGCAGCTCTTTATCCAGAGCCACCTGTTACACGAAGCCCGGTTCACATGCCAGATTAAACGTTTTCCTGACCAATATAAACAAAGTCTCTAGCTTGGATTATTTGTAGTGAGATGCAGTGAGCTTAATCCTTCCTGTGCCTGCTGATAACTGCACAGCTGTGACTTGTGACCCTGAGGAAACCGACACGTGCACAAGCACTTCCAGTTGTATATACTGGACCCCTGACTGAACTACGTATATGGTTTCCAGGGAAATTGGCAACTGAACCTTTGTTCATTTGATCTTTATATTCTAATGCTTTCTCCCCCTTTGGGTTGTCAAGCAAAAATGCTTGAAGGAGACTGTGGGCTAAGAACATTTCCTCACAAATGGATTATTGTAGTGTGCTCTACGTGGGGCTGACCTTAAATGTCACTCAAAAGCTACAGCTGGGCCAGAATAGCAATGCAGGCAGTGATGGCTATGCCTTATTATGTTCATGATCTGCACTGATTACTAGTTAGCTCCCAGGTGTAATTCAAGATGCAGGTTATCCCCTACAAAGCCCCCATTATATAAAACCTGGTTACTTGAGGGACCAACTCAAGTTGTTTCTGCTGTCCCATGAGATTGGACAGAATGGGTGGGAGAAACTTGTGGATCCAGGAAGTGTGAATTGGGATGTTGTCCTTCTCCATCACAACACATGTCCTCTGGATTAATAACCTTCAAAAATCTAAATGGCTCCACTCCAATGACATTCAAGAATCTATAAAGACCTAACTATGGTCCCAGGCTTTGGAGCATAGGTGGTGGAGTTTGTGGGGGGGGGGGTTGGCATTACATATTTATTTGATGCATGTGTGTGTACTTTTTCTTTAGCTTTTAATTGCAAGAACCACTCAAGAGTCATTGGGAGTTGGGCAGCCTGGAAATTGTATAAATATTCTGTTGTATTGTTCTGATTGAACAAGAGTCGTGGGGGCGCAGTGGTTACAATGCAGTATTGCAGGCTGTTTCTGCCAACTGCTAGGAGTTCGATTCTGACCGGCTCAAGATTGACTCAGCCTTCCAGTCTTCCGAGGTCGATAAAATGAAGACCCAGATTGTTGGGAGCAATATGGTGACATTTGTAAACCACTTAGAGAGAGTTGTAAAGCACTATGAAGCGATATATAAGTCTAAGTGCTATTGCTATTGATAGAACAGCATAGCAGGAATTGGCAACAGGTGTGTGCGCAGTGAGCATCTGTGTTCCTGAGCTGAAAGAATGGCTGTTGCTTTGCTGAAAGAAGGAAAAATTGTGCAAGAGGCCAACACAAGCAGAAAGAAGTTACGTTTACGTTTATATCCCATCTTTCAATCAGATGATGCTCAAGATATCTTATGGCAGATTGCACTCGTAGGCATCCTTAAAATTCACTCAGTGCAGAAACTCTTACGGTGTTTATAGAAAGCTTTTGCACTTTCACATTGGATGTTCTTCCAGGCAGGCAGTGGGAAGGCACGTTCTCTGCAGCTGTTTCTCTCTCTGGCTGATCGATGGAACCAAACTGAATTTCTCCTTGTATGGAAACAGAGACATCCAGCAGCGTTTGGTCAATGGAACAGGCTGGAAATACTTCCTATCATCTCTCCAGGCCAGGTTTGCAGTATGCTCTGTGATGTATTTTAATTAACATCAAATGCCCCCCTTCAGAAATGCCCACAGGATATAAAAAGTAATGTGGTGTCCAGCAGGCATTTATAGCCTCAACTGTACATATAATATGTTGATGGTGCATTTTCGTAGTCTAGCAGTGAGCTGATTCAGACTGCCACTTCTTTGGAGGTCTGGATGGAGTGACAGCCAAAAGTTGAGGCTTAGAAACCCAAATATAATTTTACCCAGAGGACCTATCCAATGGTGACATTTGATACACAGAAGTTTTCTTTCTCTAACAGTCACATGCAGTCATTCTTAGTCCCACCCAACCTGCTGCTCTCTCGAAACTGTACAATTCTCAGTTAAGAATAATGAAAGCGTGAGTTTACTGTAAATGGAGAACCTCTCCAAATGGGAAATTTGGAGATTCTTGAAACTCAAAGCTTAGGAAGGACAATGATCTGCCTAGAGGAGAAGACATCTGGAAATAACCAAAGAGTCAATGTGGTGTAATGTCCCAAAGGTGCTTTTTCAAAAGGCAATTTGATTTTGTTTTTCCTTGGAGATATTTTGCTCCTCACCCAAGAAGCTTCTTCAGCTCTGAAGCAAAATATCTTCAAAGGAAAACAAAGTCCAGCTGCCTTTTGCAAAAGTATCTTTGGGACAACCATGACCTGGATGAATGAGAATCTCCATAGACTTGTGGTGTAATGGTTAAGATGCTACACTAGAGTGGGAGTCCAGATTGAAAGCCTCCCTTTTGCCACAGAAATTCACTGGGCGGTTTTGGGTCAGCCATGATCTCTCAGACCAACCTACCTACCATGGATTGTTGCTGAAAGGAAAAAAAAATACAGGAGGAGGGGGCATTATAGAAACTCATTTGAGCTTCTCTACGAAAGGCACTGAGTTAAGATGTTTCCACCAAGGTCCGCTTTTGCAGAGCAAGAAAACGAGAGCTGCTGATTGGTTAAGCCAGCCGGCAAATCTCTATTTAAAGAGAGCCTTGCCGGGCTGTTTCCTTTGCTGGTCACTACTACCTTGAATAAAGAGCTGTTAGTCACAATCCTGTCTCCAGCCTCTTCAGTACGAGAACTTAACATAAATCTAGGATGCTCTTAGTTTTTAAAAGATTCTGAATTCCTTTGCATTGGGGAGCAGCCTTCAGACATGGTTCATTCTTGAGAAACATCAAATGCTGTCATCAGATTTCCCTCCCTGCTCCTTGTATCTTTTCTTACTAGAGAAATAAGGTTAGATGGATATTCCCCCAGAGAAAGGCTGAACTATTGCTTCATATCTCCCAAGGACAAATGACTTGCAACCTTAAAATCACCAGCTGCTTTGCATCTCCTTCTCCTCCTCTGCCTCCTAACCAGTCCTTGGGCCCAGATGAATTCTCATGATTTCTTACACATATTTTAGCATGTGAATTCTTTTGGTGGATCGAAGCAAAAAGGGAATCAAGCTCACTTTCTCTTTTTTAGCAGTAGCCAGCCAGGTTTTTCCGGAAATTCTCACAACTAGCTATCCTCCAGATGCTTGGCCTGGTAATCTGATATATTCAGCTTCACCCAGACGCTGTTTAGATCCCATGGCTAGTGCTTCTGTTCAAACTTCCAGCCAGCTTTATCCTCTACTACTTCCTTCCATGTGCTCTTCCCTGGCCCGGCTTACAATTTTTCCCCTGGCCACAGCCAGCATTTTATGCTAGCAATGGCAAGTCCTTGCTGGGCTGTTTCAGGGTTGCCTTCCTATTTAATTTTCTGAAGGAAACATTTCTACATATTGCGAAGTTCTCCAGAGCTTCTCATCCAGGAATGGTGCCGTATCATAGCAATACAGACAATATTTTTTGAGCCTGTCAGTAAGAACCATAATTGAAGATGCTGGTATCTAAAAACTCTCAATAACATTAAAATAAAGAACAGCCTGCGCTGCCAAACGAAAATAAATAAATGTTTTGCAACTTGAATAGTTTACAGATACAGTGTGCGACATTATACTCCAGGAACTGTTAGGAAGAAAAATGTACAATACAGCTGCACTGTGTTCAGTTTCTGTTTAAACAATTTTGGGGAAAGTTGCTGACAAGCTATGCTAAATTCCTTGGCTTGTGACTAAAACTGCTTCCAGATTTCATATGTAGCTTTTATCTACTTTATATCAGTTTGATTACTGAAGTCAAATTTAAGAGAGGATTCACTCAGGAAAAATAATATCCTCCTCACCCCAGGAAGCACTCAATTTAAAATGAATTCAGTAAAGCCTGCACCAGTTTGAGGGCAACAGACCTTCAAATATTGACTTGGCTGTTATCACATCATAACATTTTTAAAAAGATGTAATCTAAATGGATTTGGCTGTTCATTGCAAAGAAGATAAAATGGGATCGGATCCACATGTAAATGATTATCAGTCACCAAGAAGAAAATCATTGCATTGTATCAAAATGTAATAACTCTGCTGAGCTTTTTTTTGAAGAAGAGGTTTTAATTTTCCAAACGATATTTGCAGAGAAGACTGGAGACAAGTCAAACGCTACTTGTGTCTTTAATTACTTACAACTTAACAGAGATCAGATTGTTGATAATGAAACAAAAGCACACCAAATGGTAGTTAATGCAATAACTGTTTCAGGTATTTTTAAAATTATATCTTTATTACTGCTTTGTGGCCAACATACATTTATTTTTCCCAAGTAAAAAAAAACAGGATTATTGAGTTATTAACTTGAGGAAAGATGGCCGGCCTATACGTTTTATAAATAAAATTATTGCCTGATAAATAATATACTGAAGTTTGCCTATCTGCAGTTTCTCTATTTTTGCTTTACGTTTGCTTTAATCTTGCATTTGCATTACTCTGCAAGCTAGAAATGTCATGTGCTGTTAAATTAACCATAAGATTTCTTTACCGTACCATGGAAATGTGTTCATGGGTATGATACATGTATGTATGTATGTGTTCGTGGGTACACACACACACACGCACATATCTCACAACTTTAATATTTGCCTCATTGAACCCAATATATTTCTGGGCCAGAAGTAGACAGATTGTTAGTGAATTTATGGTAGTTTATGGGAAAGGGAATTTAGAATTTGGGTGTCACCATCAAGACGACTCTCTTCCTAGTTATCATGGCATTTCATTTAATTAAAATACTTGGAAAAGGTAAAATATTCCCCATGTCCTCATAATTATAGAATAGAATAGAATAGAATAGAATAGAATAGAATAGAATAGAATAGAATAGAATAGAGTAGAGTAGAGTAGAGTAGAGTAGAGTAGAGTAGAGTAGAGTAGAGTAGAGTAGAATAGAATAGAATAGAATAGAATAGAATAGAATAGAATAGAATAGAATAGAATAGAATAGAATAGAATAGAATTCTTTATTGGCCAAGTGTGATTGGACACACAAGGAATTTGTCTTTGGTGCATATGCTCTCAGTGTACATAAAAGAAAAGATACGTTCGTCAAGAATCATAAGGTACAACACTTAATGATAGTCCGGGTACAAATAAACAATCAAATCATATTAGGAACCAGTCAATATAAATCATAAGGATACAAGCAACAAAGTTACAGTCATACAGTCATTAGTGGGAGGAGATGGGTGATGAGAACGATGAGAAGATTAATAGTAGTGCAGACTTTGTAAATAGTTTGACAGTGTTGAGGGAATTATTTGTTTAGCAGAGTGATGGCATTCGGGGAAAAACTGTTCTTGTGTCTAGTTGTTCTGGTGGGCAGTGCTCTAGTCTATTGCGTCGTTTTGAGGGTAGGCGTTGAAACAATTTGTGTCCAGGATGTGAGGGGTCTGTAAATATTTTCACAGCCCTCTTTTTGACTCGTGCAGTCAAGGAAGGCTGGAATAGGAAGAGTTAGACTCGTTGATATTTGATACTTCACTATTTAAAGATGCAAAATAGATAATAGCATCCTGAATTATAAATAAGCAACCAGAGCTCCTTCGGAATTAGGATAATTAGAGATTCTTCTGTCTTTAGCCTTGAACATACTAAGAGATGCATTCAGAATGAGATGAAGCTTTATAACCCTACATGTCACTTTCAAGGACAACCCTCTATTAGAACATATTACTGATTTTTATATACTGTAATTAAGACCCTTGGATTCATTCTGCAACCTTGATGCAGTGGAGGGTTCCGGTTATTTTAGCTATTTTAGCTGTGCGAGCATGCACAGAAGTGAACTTGTGTTCCATCGGGCGATTTCACTTCCGCGCATGCTTAGGACATTACAAGCCGAAACACAGCTGAGGAGCTTCTCAGCTGTGCTTCGGAGGAAGAATAAAGGTCGGTATTGAAACAAGGGCGAGTGGGAGGGCTTTTTCCCGACAGCTCAGGACGCGAAGCGCCAGAAAATGATGTCATCGCCGGGCTCCTACCGGAGCTGAGCTCCACACGGCACAGGTAGGAACCCATCACTGCCTTGATGGTGTATCAACCAATGAAAGTTGACATTTAGAGGTCCAAGTTCACCATCCTTACAAAGGTATGCAAATATATGTTGTTTTAGTGATGAGACAGGAGTAAAGACATATTTGGAACATCTGTTCAATTTTTGGCTCAGAATAAGTTCAGGAGAAAAACCTTTGGATTCTTTCTCTCCCCCCACCCATCAATAGAAACCAGATTTTCAACTCTGTTGACTTTCACTCTTTTACTTTTTCAGACAAGCTTAAAATCAGACAATTCTGATGTGGGAGGACAGACAAAAGCTGCACATGTATCTGTGGAAAAATGAAAGTGGAACTGGACTGAATTCATTCTCAAAGTGGGGGGAAAAATCCACGTTCATGTTTCTAAATAAGACTGTTGCTTTTTAATTTGATAGCACAAAAAGTAACCCAAACAAAAGGCAACTTGAGTTATCTTTATACAGGTAGTCCTTGATTTACAACCATTGATTTAGTGACTGTTCAACGAGTACAGTGACGTACAACTGGTCCTTATGTCGGTTGCAATATGCCCAGGGTCACGTGATCAAAAATTCGGGCTTGGCAACCAGCATGTATTTATGATGGTTGCAGCCAGGAGTGAAATCCAGCAGGTTCTGACAGGTTCTGGAGAACCGGTAGCGGAAATTTTGAGTAGTTCAGAGAACTGGCAAATACCACCTCTGGCTGGCGCCAGAGTGGGGTGGGAATGGAGATTTTGCAATATCCTTCCCCTGGAGTGGGGTGGGAATGGAGATTTTGCAGTATCCTTCCCCTGCCACACCCACCAAGCCACACCATGCCCACCAAGCCACGCCCACAGAAACGGTAGCAAAAAAACCTTGGATTTCATCACTGGTTGCAGCGTCCTGGGGTCATGTGATCACCATTTGTGACCTTCTCAGATGGCTTCCAAAAACAAAGTCAATGGGTTGCTTAATGGAGTGGTGATTCACATAACAACTGCAGTGATTTGCATAACAACCATGGAAAAAAGGTTATACAATCAGCAACCACCTTGCTTAGCAATAAAAGTTCTGATCCCAATTGCAGTTGTGAGTTGAGGACTATATGTATATGAACAGTGAAAATGATCTCCGAGTAACTCACACCCATTTAATTATTGTGCCCAGTGCTACCCATCCTATTCATTTCTCAAAATGAAGGTGTTCTGTACTCCACCCTTCTGCTCAACATCCTTCCCTGATGCCAGGAACTGAATCTTCCTGGGCTTCTATTAGAATGAAATGCAATCCACCTTACCCTACATCTTGCAATGCACCTAAATAGAAATGATATAAAATTGGGTTATATATTTTTTTAATTTTTATTTGCTGCCCATCTTGATTTTCTTCTAATAATAATAATAATTTTTAAAAGCTGCAGCTGGAAAGCCTTTCAAAAATCCTACTTAACTGGGTGTAGGGAGGCCATGGATTATGGATATTCAGATTCTCCACCATTCTGCTCCTATAAGTCACGATTTCACTTCTTCACAGGAATGTTGGGTGCTTCCCTGATATTTTTTCATTCCGTGCTTCTGGCTTTCCTCATTCAGAGTTTTAAATGGTGGGAATTTTGCATTATATTCCCTTTGCATCTGTCCTTAGAGTCCTCTGACCGGGATTAACCATTTACAAATGGTAATTTATAGCAGCACCGACAAGGCAACCCTCGGGCAACCGACAAGGTTTCCCCTTAATTACACAACACTGGCCTTACCTTGCCCCAGGCTAGAATTTAAGCGGTCTGATGCTGACCCTTATCAAAATCTAGTTTTCCTTGCTTAAGCCAACCCACTTGGACCATAATGTGTCTCAGTGTATTGTTTCATTCCCTTTTGGTGAGAAATGAGGTCAAGGGGCAGTGTAACCAGAGGCATGGGGGAATTGGATAAGGACAGCCAGTTCCTTTCTTGAGGCCATGGATTTGGGGGGGAATATCCGCCATGTCATTATGTAACCAGATGTTTAGCAATTGGACTGAAAAATATTGCCACCAGCCCCGGAGAACAAACTGGTTAGCAATATGGTCTGAAAGGAGGCCATTGTCAGGACTGTCCAACTTCAGGTTGAGAGGTGCATTAAACCCGTGTTTCTCAAGCTCAGCAATTTTAAGCAGTGTGGACTTCAACTCCCAGAATTCCTCAGCCAGCATAGGAATTCAGTTTTGGAAGTTGAAGTCCAAACAGTTTAAAGCTGCAGAGCTTGAGATACAACCCTAAACTAGAGGGGACTGGCTTAAAAGGGGGGGAAAAAAGTTTGGATCTGGAGTACAGGTAGTCCCCAACTTACAATTCGCTTAGTGACCGTTTGAAGTTTTATTTATTTATTCATTTGTTTGTTTGTTTATTTATTTGTGAGATTTATATACTGCCTCATAGTGCAAGCACTCTCTGAGCGGTTTACACCAGTAAGCAATGTATATTTATATTGCCCCCAACAATCTGGGTCCTCATTTTATCCATCTCGGAAGGATGGAAGGCTGAGTCAACCCTGAGCCAGTGAGATTTGAACAGCTGAACTGCTGATCACAGTCAGCTAAAGTGGCCTGCAGTACCTGCCTCTAACAGCTGCGCAACCTATTTATTTATTTATTTATTTATTTATTTATTTATTTATTTATTTGTGAGATTTATCAGCTAAAGTGGCCTGCAGTACCTGCCTCTAACAGCTGCGCCACCTATTTATTTATTTATTTATTTATTTATTTATTTATTTATTTATTTATTTATTTATTTATTTATTTATTATTTATTTATTTATTTACTTATTTGTGAGATTTATATACTGCCTCATAGTGCAAGCACCCTCTAAGCGGTTTACACCAGTAAGCAATGTATATTTATATTGCCCCCAACAAACTGGGTCCTCATTTTACCTACCTCGGAAGGATGGAAGGCTGAGTCAACCTTGAGCCGGTGAGATTTGAACAGCTGAACTGCTGATCACAGTCAGCTAAAGTGGCCTGCAGTATTGCACTCTAACTGCTGCGCCACCTCAGCTCTTATGAACCAAGGTGGCTGTTTGAAGTTACAACGGCACTGAAAAAAGTGTCCTATGACCATTTTTCACACATATGACCATTGCATCCCCATGGTCATGTGATTTACATTCAGATGCTTGACAATTGACTCACATTTATGACTGGTGCGGTGTCCCCGGGGTCATGTGATCATCCTTTGCGATCTTCTGACAAGCAATGGGGAAGCCAAATTCACCTAACAACCATGTTATTAATTTAACAAATGCAGTGATTCACTTAACAAATGTGACTAGAAAATTCCGTAAAATGGGGCAAAACTCACTTAACAAATTTCTCATTTAGCAACATAAATCTTGGGCTCAATTATGGTTGCAATTCGAGGACTACCTGTGATAGCCTAATTACAACTCAGAGAAAGTCTAACCTCATGATTAGATGATGCCTTGTCACCATCTGAACGTTTTTTCCAACTTCTTGTCTCCAATAACCTTTCCCGGGGCCCCACCTCACCAGACGGGACCCTCATTTGCCCATCTGCAGCCTTCCATTCGGATCTTCAGTTATCCATAGGCAACCTCCGGGTTCATCCTCCCCCCCCCCCCGCTCCTCATCCTCTCCCCCTACTCCTGGTCCTCCTCTTCCTCCAATCTTTAGGTTCAAGCTGCCGGCCCTGCAAGAGCGTGCTCCTCACGCGGAGTCTGGCTCTCCGCCCTTCTCCCCCCCCCCCGTGTGGCGATTCCTCGTGGCCGCCCTTCCTTTCCCCTCCCGCGACAAACCCCTCCCCCCGCACCCCTGGAAAGCGGCTATCCTGACCTGCAGGTTGCACAAACAGCCCCTTACCAACCGGCTCGCCCGTCGGCTTTTTCGAGGGCGGCTCGCTCGCCCCGCTTCTCTCTCGACGGCTTCCAGCCGCTAGAGTTAGAAAAGCCCCCCCCCCTCCGCCCTTTTCTCCAGCACCTCAGGGGAAGGCGGCTGGGCTGGCCCTCTTGCCCTGCCCTGCCCCACAGCCGGGTTCTTCCCCAGGTCCGCATCTGAGGCGGGAATCCTTTAATGTTGAGGGGCAACCTCCGCACCTCCGGAGGCAGCGCGCGCCCTCCTTTCTCCCCGCGTCCCAGACACCAGCTGCTCGACCCCGTCCTTTGCCCTCCGCTTCTCCTGCCCGGCTAGCTTCAGACAAGCCGCCCGCCCCTCGCCGCCCCGGCCGTCTCTTCCTGCCTCCCTCCCCGGCTTCTGGCTTCCCCGTCTCCCTCCCTCCCTCCCTCCCCTGGCCAGGACAACCCGCTCTCCGCTCGCCCCTCGGCGGCGTCTGGTGGCCCCTTCTCAGCCCTGCCCGCTCCGCTTCCCGCCGTCCCGCAGCGCGCGCGCGTGGGGGGGGTGGGGGTGTTGCGAGGGAGCGAGGGCAGGCAGCGGCCTCTCCGCCTCCTCCCTCGCCTGCAGCGCGCCCGGCGGCGGCGGCGGCCAGAGCCCGTGCGGCGCGGATCGCGAGCCGCCGAGGGACGCCCGATGGTGCCGCGCGGCGACGGCGGGGGAGGTGCCAGGCGCCTTGTGCAGCTCGCGCTGCGCTCGCCCTCGCGGAGCCTGCGCCTCTGGCTGCTGCTGCTGCTGCTCCTGGCGGCTCTCGGCCACGCGTGGACCTACCGCGAGGAACCTGAGGAGAGCGACAGGTGGGTGGCGGGGAGGGGCAGAGGCGCGCCCGCGTTTCTTTCTTTCTTTCTTTCTTTCTTTCTTTCTTTCTTTCTTTCTTTCTTTCTTTCTTTATCTGTCTGTCTGTCTATCTGTCTGTCTATCTGTCTATCTGTCTTTCTTTCTTTCTCTTTTTCTTTCTTTCTTTATCTATCTGTCTATGTATCTATCTATCTATCTGTCTATCTGTCTGTCTGTCTATCTGTCTATCTTTCTTTCTTTCTTTCTTTCTTTCTTTCTTTCTTTCTTTCTTTCTTTCTTTCTTTCTTTCTTTCTTTCTTTCTTTTTCTCCCCCCCCCCCAAATCGCTTTGCCTGGTTTTCCAACCCGTTTGGCGACTCAGCGCCTGACTCTCCTCCTTGTCCGCTTCGCAGGGAAGTGTGTTCCGAGAGCAAAGTCGCCACCACCAAGTACCCGTGCCTGAAGCCTGGCGGGGAACTCAGCACCTGCTTCAGGTGAGTGGCGCCGCGCGCTCGGGTCTTTGCCGCGGGTGGAAGAAGTGCTGGGGCGGGTGGGGAGGGGGCCGCGTGGGTGTCAGCTTCTCCTAAGGACCAGAGAGAGCCCGGGATGGGGCTCGGAGCCATCGGTCTGCTCGGAAGGCCCGGGACGCCGGTGCTCCAGACTTTGAAGTGGGGGATCCCGAACACGTCGCGGAAGGTTGCCCTCGCCTAGTAGCACCAAAGAGACCCGGCGAAGCCTGATCAGCCACAGGTTTATTAGAGGAAGGGGCGTCTCTTCGGCGCTCCTGCTTTGGCTCCGACCCCCCACCAAAGATGGGAAGGTGAGCAGAGGCAAAAAGAAAGAAGTAGACGGATAAGTCACTTTAGGATATTAGTTATGGATCACGAATGGAATATCTGTGTCCCAGGATAATGTTGCAGGATCCAATCTGGGTCGGTCACCCGGGACCAGAGGTTTTGTCTTCCGAGCTTTCGGACTGGTGCTGGAGCCCATCTTCAGGGAACATAACTTTCTATAGTTATGGATCTTTGAGGAATTCAGAGGCTGACCCTGTCCTGCTCCCAGCAACCCAGCATGTATTATTGGCCCATCATGGTCCCTTCCAAACCAGTGGGTTCTTTTCTTTAATTCTCAGGACCCTCCCTTACTTGGCCCTAACCTTGGTGCCAGCTGGGAATCTTATTTTCTGAGACAGGCTTAAATCCTCCTAACTATACAGGTGTTTCATTAATTATTTTGACCATCTCAAGTTACATACAAGGTGTTGGTCACGGTGACATGGTGGGAGATCAGGTGATTGGCAGAGATCAGAAGAAGGCAGGATATGGGTTGGTGATAGGAACAGCAGTATTCATGCCATATATTTTTCACTGACTCTGAGTGAGAGAGAAAACTAACTCAATGGTGAAGAAAGATAGCTGCTCTGCTATAATGTGTTTCTGGATGCCGGTTAGATTCTCAAGTGAAGTGAAGTTTTAAGTTGTTAAGTTCTCTGATTTGAACCCAAGGCTGCCTATTGCTCATCCTGACTTCAAACAGCTGTGAAGCTGGTGGTGAGCAGTTACAAATGGGCAGGTGGAGGATTAAACTGCAAGAGTCCTGAGTGCCTGAAGTTTCTTCTCATTTGCCCATTGCGTGATTTGGTATGCAGATCTCCAGTTAGCACTTGTGTGGTAATCACTGCTTCCTTCCAAGTTCGTTCTGTCTTGAAGTTATAAATTGGACCTAACATAAAAGCTGTACTAAGGCATTTCACAGATAAGTTTGTTCCTTTTAGTCTGAAATGGAATTCCCCGCATTTACTGCCTTCTCTCCACCCTCACAATAGCTTTACATAAAAACTGCATGTAATATTCCCACGCACAAGGGGGAAAGTGTTTTTGATGTGTAAGGAGGCAGGCTGTTCAACCTTTGTATATTTCTGATTACAGCTGATTGTCTGGAGCTCCTATAAACCTAACCACTGATTACTCAGTATAATTAAAACATGAAATCCTAGAAATACTTTCTGCACTATATCACATGAGCCAGGCAAAAGACATGTCTGCTTTAAAGAGATACAAATGGGTTGTATGTTCATGCTCCCATGTGCTCCGAACCACTATTTTTGGAAGAGAATCTGAAGTCCTGCACAGTCCTGGTATGCTTATATATCAGAGCTACAAATTCTGTTTCTTTTTGTTTGATAATCTCAGTTTTTTAAAAAAATCAGGTAAGGGTCATAAAAGGTACCTCCTTTTTTGTTTTTAATTTAACACAGAAAAATCAAGATATAAGGGAAAATCCACAATTACTTGTATTCAGAACCCTTTAACCTGATACTCCATTTGGTTTTTTGGGGCAGGAATGTGGTGGTTAATTCTGCTATTGATAGTCTTTTTGGTTTTGGTTTTGAAGAGTTTCCCAATGACTCTGAAAATAGCTAGGAAACAAAAAACCAAAACATCTTGAATATTCATTAAGTCCCACTGAAATCTGTTTCTTTAATGAATATGATGACAATCTAATTTAAATTTTAACTGATTTTGTTTCCATGTAGGTTCTGCGCTCCTTAAGCATAGTCAAAACATTTTAATTTGTATGTATAATTCAAATTATGAATCATAGCAATGGATCTGTAAGCAGATTCCCGCCAACTTACTAGCCAACTTTGTTCTGGCACAGTGTGTGTGCTAATTGCATTCAGAATTACCGAATATGCTCGTAGCTAAGGGTTAGTGTTGCTGCTATACTATTTGCAATATTTACCAATGTGTATAGTGCTGAAAATCTAACTGCTGTAGTTTATGTTTGTTTTCTCCTAGTATTGAGAGGAACATCTGGGGGAGAAGGAAGATAGAAAGTCTTTACCACAGCTTTTTTTTAATACAAGGGAACCAATATTTCCCTTTAGCTTAGAAGTTGTGTTTTAATTATAGAAGTGCCTAAACCAGTGGTGGCCAACCTTAAGCATACCATGCGCCAATTTTTTCACAGACGAGTTCAGATGCGCCATACAACTCAAGCACGTTTTTTACCTTCTTACTTTCACGTTTGGGGTTGTAAAATAGGGATAGGGGTAGGATCTGCTTTGCTTAAGGGAGGAAAAGGAATAACTCAATCACGCAATTCAATTTTTTTTTGCACTGTAATGGATAACAGGAATTTAAGCATAGAAAAGTATCAAACTAAAAAAAAGTGAAAAAGAATAAATAGGTCACAAGTACGTACGTCGTATCACACAGAATGTCAATTATGTGGAATTTGAATTCTATGATGGGCCTTCAGCCTTTCTGCATTCGCCACTGGTCACTTGGTCTCTACCTGCTTGAGACCTCTATCAATATTTTTCACTACCATTCAGCTGTCTTCTTGCCATCTCAACGCCCTGCGTCCTGGTGTTCATTACCACTCAGTTCTTTTGATGTTGTAGAACTCTTGGTGTTATATGGATTCCATTTCCCTAAAAAGATCACTCTAAGGAGCTTGTGGATTGATGGTACTGTACTCAACTGGACATTTTCTTTGTTCCTCTCTGGAGGCTGAGAGACAGCATTGCTTACGAAAGATAATAGTGGAATAGTTATTGTTTTCTTTATTGTGTGCTAATATCTTAGTACCAACTATAGAATAAAACAGCAATTGATACAATAACATGTTGGGGATTTCATGGAAATAGAAAGTTCATGAGAGGATGCAAGATGCATTTGTAAGATGTTATTCCTTTTGCCTACAGTCTTATTTATACAGTAGTCCTGATTTAAATTATCTAATTTAGAGTTCTCCTGGTTTAGTGACTACCTTGTTTAGCAACTGTTCCAAGTTACAACAATGATCACAAAGTACTGCCATCAACCAGTCCTCACATTTATGACTTTTGCAGGTCTGTAAAGCAAAGGAAAGCTGAAATAAGATCAATACACACAGTTACGATTTCACTTAGTGTCTGCTTCACTCAATGATAGTTATCAGTCCCAATTGTGATTGCTAAATGAGGACTATTGTATTTGTGTGAATTTATTGTTGTTTTAGATTTGTTTTAATGTTTTTTCTTGTACATTGTTCAGAGACATGCTTATGAGAAGGGCAGCTCGATAAATTTGCTAAGTAAATAAAACACAATATTACAGTTGATAATAACATCATAATATAAAATAAGAATACTCTAAATTAAAAGGTCCAGGACGATATAATACTATAGAATAATATTAAGCTCTATACTTTCAAATGAACAAACATTTATTTTAAAGCAATTTTATATTAAATAAAATAAGACAATATTATTTATTTATTTATTTATTTATTTATTTATTTATTTATTTATTTATTTATTTATTTATTTATTTATTTATTTATTTATTTATTTATTTATTTATATGCCGCTCAATCTTGCAGGGACTCTATTAAATAATTTATTTTAAAATATTATAAGAAAAAGTGACAATTCATTCTTCTGCTCCCAAACTGTCTATCTTGTACTAATCAAGGGCCGTCTGCTGTTTATACATGACATTTTTTTTCAGTTTATTACATTCATGCTGGGTTTGAATTACTAATTTGTGAAAATGTTGCAGTAGCAGAAAAGCTCACTGAAACAAACAGGTGAGGTACAACTAGTAATACTAAAATTCAGACCACAAATCAAGGGCAGTTGACTAGGCTAAGCAGAATGTTGATCTCATGCAAGCACAAATAAGAAATATGACTGTGAGTAGCTAAACATGACCTTTCATGTGGGCTATAGACCCTCCCACCTCTTTGTACATTTTATGATATAAAGATTTATTATTTATTTGTTTATTTTTTTTAAAGTCATACTCTTTATTCATATTGAAAACATTATTCCCTTGGCACTTAGATTGGTCTTTACCCTTCTTGCCTGAAGACTTGGCTTAGCCATCTGGCCTAAGGATAGTGTTGGTGTAGAGTCTGTGAAAAACTATATTGTTGGTAAATTGCATTATAATCTGGCAGACTGTGTTTTTAATTGTTTTTGCTGCTTTCAATGGGTTGTACTGGTTTTTGTTGTGTGTTTTGGGGTTTATATTATTTATTTTTTTGTATTTTTATGTGTTTGTATTCATTTATTTATTTTATTAAATTTATATGTTGGCCATTTTTCCATCAAGTGACTGAAGATAAAAACCACAGTGTAAAACATTTATATATATATATATATATATATATATATATATATATATATATATATATATATATATATATATATATATATATATATATATATATATATATATATATATATATAATTATTATTATTATTATTATTATTATTATTATTATTATTATTATTATTATTATTATTATTATATCATACCCTATCCTATCCTATCCTACATTATATTATTATATTAACAAAAGTATTAACATTATATTAACAAAAATATCTAATGAAGAAGCCGATGTACAAGGGGGTGGAGATAGAGTCTCAGTTTTAACTTTGTGAGCCTTTTATGTGAAATGGGTGGCTATATAAATTAAGCAAATTAAAAAATAGTTTCTGAGTATTTTTTCAGAGTAAAATCATCACCCATAAAACCAAGACATTCCCCAGATCATAACTCCCACTGGCCTAATAAAATAACTTCAAAACAAAATCCTAGAGATCAGTGGAGGAATGCCCATTAAAAACCAGTGGGTTTCACAACGCCCAGCTGTGAGAGGCTAGATGGGATATTCCACAACATCAAGACCATCGCTCATGCTGTTGAGAAGATGCGACCCCAAGCAGACTCTCTGGGTGATGTTACAAGTTGTGCTAAATCATTTTTGAGGGGAACATCCCCAAATATAGGTAGTCCTTGACTTACAACAGTTCATTTGGTGACCGTTTGAAGTTACAATGGCACTGAAAAAAGGGACTTATGAGCGTTCTTCACACTTACGACCATTGCAACATCCCCAGGGTCACATGATCAAAATTCAGACAGTTGGCAACTGACTCATATTTATGACATTTGCAGTGTCCCAGGGCCATGTAATCACCTTTTGCAATCTTTGGACGAGCAAAGTTAATGGGGAAACCAGAGTCACTTAACAACCGTATTATTAACTTAACAACCACAGTAATTTACTTAAAAACTTTGGCAAGAAAGGTCGTAAAATGGGACAAAACTCACTTAACAGCCATCTTGCTTAGCCACAGGAATTTTGGGCTCAGTTGTGGTCATAAAGTCAAGACTACACGTATTGACAATAATGTCAAATAAAGCCATGAGTATGAGTTCATAAATCAGTTTGAATTCTTATCAAAAAATCTGGATTATTTTTTCATATACAAAATTTAGTTCAAAATGCCCTTCTGAATAGGATAGAAAAGTATACACAAGTGCAATCATAATTATTTTATTTTATTTATTTATATTCTTTCATAGAGAGAATGTTTGTTTAGCTGAGTGAGCTGCACATTTTTCCAAACATTTATTTTGTGGTCTATGATTGTGGAAACATTGGCCTAGGCAATTATTGTAGAAGTTATTCTAAGGGAAAATTGGTGTTTCTTTTGTTCAAATTGGACATGACTCAAGTGTTTGCAAGACAGAATTGATATGAATATTGAAATAATGTGAAAGTTTTCTGGCACTGTAGAAATAGTTGCCATATAAAGGTAGCATAGCCATTTTCTAGTACATTTTGTCTTCTATTAGCCCAGTGGTGTTGTGCAATACACAAAAGCACTGCTTGCAGGTTTTACAGTTACACATTGCATCATTTTAATGTAGCATTCTATTTTAAGTGAAAGCCTATAAAATATCAGCTTGGAAATGGAAGGTTTTGTAAGTGATTTACTCTATATAGAATTTTGATATTCTGCAGATAGTGGCATTGAAAGACCGATGTTCTTTTTATCAATAAAATGGATTAGGTATGTTAAGGAGTTATTGTGCTGTTAAGCACATACACAGCGAAATGTGTTGTAGTAATGGTATTGCAGTTTGATATGAGTGCTATTCAGTCAATAAACAGAATATCTTTAATATGTACAAAATAGTAGCAAAGTTAAATAGGAAGTCCAAGTCATACACAGTTATTCAGTCAATGCGAAGTTTCTTCTTCTTGCCTATCTTTGTTTTAACTCACAAACAAAGAGTACAGCTATTCTATACTATCACAGATAGTTATTCTTCTCTTCACAGCAATTCCACACAGTCATAAAGTAATCTACTCATCAGTAACGCAGCAGAGAGTCTTCAATCCGGAACACACCGTCAAACACCACTCACCACACTAAACCACACTGAACCATAAACCACCAACCACATTGAGCATGTTCTCTTGCTTGCTTATATAGTAATCATCCACAATGCATTTAAAGCAATATACACATAACAATGATTTGTGGCTTAATCATATATTAACACACCCAATCGTTTGAATAGGATTCTAACAAGGTATGTGCAAAATGTTCCTAGTTCCATGCACAAACCATTTCAACTATGAAACAGCTACATTCAGCTGGTCATTCCGTGTGGATTTAACTGGTCTGGGTCAAAACGGAAATAGTTGTGCTATGGGCAGAAATATTCTGGAAGAGGAACGGGGACAAAAAAGGACATTGACTGTTACAAATAGTGACTAAGGGAGAAACAGAAAGATCAATGAGTTGACGAGCAGGCCACCTAGAGTAAACAGAGAAATGAAATGCACTACAGGTAGTCCTTAACTTATGACTGTAATGGAGCTTGCCCATTATGGTCGTATGTTGAAACAGTTGTAAAAGGGTCAATCAAGAGACCAACCCGATTTGATGACCTTTTTTTTGCAGTGGCCATTACGTGAATGTGATGGTAATTACAGAACACCACAGTTATTAAATGAACACTACGGTTTTGCTGAAAACCGTTAGTGCCGGGTTTTGGCAAAATTGTCGTAAAAGGTAGTCGTGTAATTGTAGAATGCTTAAATGGCCATAAATGCAGCCGTGTTGCCGAAAGTCTGAAGTTCAGTCATGAGACTGCAGGTGTGGTCTGACCATCAAATCTGGGCTGTAAATCCCCTTTTTTGGGTTAGTTGTAACTTCAAATGATCTCTAAGTGACCAGTCTTAAGTTGAGGGCTACCTGTAACATTGTTGAACTAGGCGCATATATGACCCTCTGAATTTTGCTTCTTGTTTTGTTTGCTAAAAACTAAAATAGTGTTCTGGGTTTTATTTTTACTGCCCAAAACACATTTTCCATTTTACTCACACCTCTTAGATTATGATTTATGATTTGTAAATGAAAAGTGTTTTCAAGAGGAAACACTTGTCAGAAAATGCAGTGAAATTATTTTGGTAGGAATAATATAGAGGTTTCTAGTATTACCAACTGGAATTATAATGCAAATAATAACATGTACTTCAAATGTTTGCATTAATGCAACACAATCTATGTCTGTTTAACTAGTCAGAATCATGCTTACTTTTATGTCTATGGAGATTATCAGTCATCCAGGTCATGGTTGTCCCAAAGGTGCTTTTCCAAAAGGCAACTGGACTTTCTTTGTTTCTTCTTCAAGATGTTTTGCTTCTCATCCAAGAAGCTTCTTCAGTTCAGAACTGAACTGAACTGAACTAGCTTCTTGGATGTGAAGTGAAACATCTTCAGGGAAAAACAAAGAAAGTCCATTTGCCTTTTGAAAAAGCACCTTTGGGATGCTTACCTTTGTTAAATATAAAGTCTCCTCTAAGTTGAGCTTGATTCTGGTTGATTCAGCATATGCACTTCCAGGTAGATTTCTTGGCATCTGACAAGTGGCTTGACATTGCCTTCTTCCAGTATGTTCTTCCACTTTCCAAATTTGCATACAGCTATTCAAATAACAAGATTCAACTCTACTTAACACCACTTAAAATGAGTTGTTTTGACCCGAAGGTGCTTTTTCAGGAGGCAACTGGACTTCGTTGTTTTTTCTTTTGAAGACGTTTCGCTTTTCATCCAAGAAGCTTCTTCAGCTCTGACAGGATAGTGGGGAATGGAAGGACTGGCAAACTCTACAGACTTGGTTGTTTTGAGTTCAACCAAACTTAAGTAACTGATATCACCTTCTAGTATGACCTATATTGTTAGCAGAATTCAAGCCTTAATATCTTAAATATCTTTAAAGGTTAATAATTCAAAATTTATTTTGAAGTGAAATTTTAAATATTTGCCGCACAAAAGAATAATGCCGCATAGCAATATAATAAGGCAAAGTTAGGGCAAAAAGGGAGAAAGTAATGAGGCAGATTATACCCCTTGTTAACATACTATGGGTGGGCTTTAAGGCAGACTAAAAACAATTTGAAAAAGAGCATGCTAACTATTGTTTGGATATGCAAATTATGTAGCTGAATCATAATCAGAAAAATATGCATGTGTTTTTGACTGGAATACAGCCATAAGCTTGAAGGGCTTCCATATAAAAGCTAAGCATCATGTATCTGAAACATAGTGCATTGGCTGTGTGAAAGTGTGAAATTGCTGAGACATTTCTGCTGTGATTATACTATCGTATCAACAGTACATACTTGGTGTATCTGCTAGGGTCTGCAGTATGTTGTTATGACACTAGAAGACTTGTGAGATGTGCAGCTATTGTGGTTTGTATGAAGTGGCTTTCAAGGGAAGTATTCTCTTGGTGCTGAAGTCAGAAGATAATGTGTCTCTTTGAGACACAGTGTGTGTCAAAAGCAGCTGATTACCCTACATGTGTAAACATTTGCTATAAGCTGCAAGCTAGTCAAGGAGATGTATGGCGGGTTTAATGGTTCCAGGCTGTTTATAAAAATTGTTAACTAGACCCAGGCAGACAGCAGTGATTAACACTGGAAGGGTCTGACGTTTTCCTTAGTAAATACTTTGTAAATACCTCTATTGGCGTTCAAAGCCAGTTTGGTGCAGCCAAATGAAACTGGTAATTACTTGTGCTGCTGGGTGCACCTGATGAAAGCAATTCCTTTTCAACTTTATGGCACCAAACCACTCTCCTGGTTTGCTTATTATCTGTAGTTCCCCTGATCTACAGCTTTTTCAGTCTCTGCATAAGGAAGGATACATGAAAGATTCCCAAACTGAAATCTGACTATTACCGTATTTTTCAGAGTATAAGACGCACTGGAATATAAGACGCACCTTAGTTTTTGGGGAGGAAAATAGTGGGGGGGGGGGAAATCTGCCTACCAGGTATTCATCTGGCTAACATCCTTAGTCTGGTCAGCTTCAGCACATTATTTTATCCCCTGGTTAGGACTTTAAAAAACCTTCTTCGGAGAGAGTAACAATGAAAGAGCCTGCAAGCCAGTAAGAGCTGGGAAGATCATTAGCACCTGGTTAGGGCTAGAAAAAAACTTATTTGGAGCAAGTAGAGTAATGAAAAAAACCCTGCAAAGACTTAGGGCTGGAAAAACATTCTCCGGAGAGAGTAACAGTGAAAGAGCCTGCAAGGTAAGAGCTGGGAAGATCGTTAGCACCTAGTTAGGGCTGGGAAAAAAGATCCAAAAAAGCTACATTCAGAGTATAAGATGCACCCAAATTTTCAGCCACTGTTAGGGAGGAAAAAGGTGCGTCTTATACTCCAAAAATACGGTAATTTGACTTTCTGGCTACAGTCCAACAATGCTGTATAATATGTGGATATATGAGAAAATGATGTACAGAACCTTGGCATTCGTAGAGTTTTCCTCTTCTCTAACAATTTACATTGCTAAAGGAGCAAACTTTCCTGATTTGAAAATTGAATTATTATTTTTTTTAAAAAGGGGGGGTGTACAGCAAGCTTTGGCAAGAATCTCTGATCCTGGAGGCATGACTACCAGCAACAGCTACAAGGAGTCAATTATATGAGCAAATAAGTTTACATATCCTTAAACTCCAAGGGCAACTAAGGAATTTAGTCAAGCCGAAAAGAAAAACATTTTCAGCTGGAATTTGGAGTAACTTTAAGGATCCATAAAAAATAAAAGTCAGGAAAAGAAAAAGGGGTCAAACCTATGCTGGAAATGTAACCCACAAGAAGGGACATTTTATAATGCTTGGTGGATGTATAAAAAAGTCAGAAAAATTTGGAATCAATTACATTAATAGAAAGATTTTAAAAAGTCAGATACAATTGAAACCAGAGATTTTTTTTTTGTATTGATGGATAAGCAGCTGGAAAAAAATTATGGAACTTTGTTTTTATATATGATGACCGCAGTGAGATTAGTATATGCACAAAGGTGGAAAGATTTGACTTTACTCACAATGGAGGAATAGATGGTCATGATGCATGGTTTATGAGGATTAGAATATAAATAATAGATTATAGAAAAATGTAAACAAGGCTGTAACCATAGAGTAAGAGGTTATTATATTTAGACTTATAAACTGCTATAAAATAAAAATCAGAAGTCACATCATTACAATTATTTTTAATTTTATTTCTGCACTCTTTCATTCCCCCCCTTATTTATTTTATTTTATTTATTTATTTGTGAGATTTATATACCGCCTCACAGTGCAAGCACTCTCTAAGCGGTTTACACCAGTAAGCAATGTATATTTATATTGCCCCCAACAATCTGGGTCCTCATTTTACCTACCTCGGAAGGATGGAAGGCTGAGTCAACCTTGAGCCTGGTGAGATTTGAACCGCTGACCTGCGGATCACAGTCAGCTAAAGTGGCCTGCAGTACTGCCTCTAACCGCTGCGCCACCTCAGCTCTTATATTTATTCTAAATATTAGTTCTGGTTCATTCTTACTCTGTATTTTAAGTTTTAATAAATTGTTATTTAAAAAAAAAAAGAGAAAGGGGGTACATTTGTTTTTGTAGAAATGCAGCTAGTCTTCAACTTATGACTGTAATGGACCCTTCATTACATGTAATCTCCTTGCTTAACAACCCCATTGCAGTCATTAAGTGATCCCACAAGTTGTTAAGCAGAGCATGGGTGCCTCGGATGGAGGAGGCACCAGGAGTCCTACTGCAGACCCAGGCCCACACTGCAGCAGCTCTCCAGCTCTCATGTGGCTTGCCCTGGGCCTTCCCCATTCCCCGAGGCCCCCCTTCCCATCTTACTGGGTCCCTGCAGGCCTTGGGCTGATTTTCCCACCCCTCTGGATCCCTGCAGCCCTTAGATTTGCTTGCCTTTTTGTTGGGCCGCACACCTTACTCCCCACTCCCCCAACACCGATTGGTCACTTTTCAGTAAATTTTCAGGAAGCAGCCGTTCTTCTACACAACCTTCCTACACAGTGGAGGCCACGTGGTGCTGTGCCGGAAGTCCCCAAGGGTGCCATTTTGGGAGCAGCTGCAATGAATAGTGACCTCTTCAAAATGGCACTTGCTTCCCTGGCAGTACCATGCGGCCTTCTTTGTATAGAAAGGTTTAGAGGAGGAGCAACCAGTTTCTCCTCCTTGAATGTGATCTCCAGGTAGTGGGGACAAGAGTGTGGGACGGAGCAGGGCAGGATGGGGGGGGGCTTGCTGCAGTGTCCCTGCAATTGGCCGTAAGGGTGGGTGGATTGCCAAACACCCAAATTTTGTTCACATGACTGCAGGGGCAATACACAAAGTGACCAGATTTTTTAATTTTTAAGCGGGACGGGGGGGGCGCCTGGGCGCCGCCATTTGTTTTGCCCTCTGCGCATGCGCAGAACGCTGCACATGCGCAGAGGGCAAAACAGCAAATGTCGGCGTCCAGGTGAGGTGGGGTGGGGGGGAGGCGGGAGGGCGCTTGGATGCCTGGAGCTCGCGACAGGTAAGCTGCCGGCTGTCTCCTTTCCCCGCCTCCCACCTCCCGTTCGTTGCTTGCCAGCCTGGCCGAAGGGGAGGCGGGAGGCGAGGAAAGGCCTCCCGAAAGGGAGGCGGGCTCCTTTCCTCGCCTCCCGCCTCCCCTTCGGCCGGGCTGGCAAGCAACGAACAGGAGGCGGGAGACGGGGAAAGGAGGCAGCCGACAGCTTACCTGCTCCAAGCATCCAAGCGCCGCGGTCTCCCGGTCGCCCGCCCGGCCCCAGGGCAACGGCGGCAGCGAGGCGACGGGGGGAAGAAAGGGGAGGGGGACGAGGAAGGGCTGTTTGCGCCGCTCGTAAGCTCACAGCAGCGGCGCCTCCGAGGGCGGGGCTAGGGATGGGGCGGGGGAAGGAGAGGAGGAGCAGCCTCCCTTCCCCCTCCCCCCAGCTTCCAGCCGCCGCTGGAGGAGTCAACAACACGGGACGCCCACCCGCCGCCCACGGCCGGCCCGAACTGAGAGGCCTGCTGCTGCTGCCCCTGCGGCTGGGCCCCCAGTCCCAGCTGCCCCGGCGGCGGGAAGGCTGCGGCGGCGGCCCCGGCCGGCTGATCCAGCGCCGGCCCGAGGGCCATCTTGGATGCAATTCCTTCCCTCGGGCCGCCCCGCCCACCGCGACGCCGGCCATTTCGAGAGGGCGGGGCTGCATCAGGCGCCTCTTCACCGCCCTCCAGTGCCCGCCGAAAGTTTAACTCCTCCCCCCAATCTCGCACACCGCCCTTTCAGGCCGATTTTTTGAAAGAATGCCCTAGTCGTGCATTCTTTCAAAAAATCGGGACTTTTTAGAGGACGGGCGGGACGCGGGACAAATGATGAAAAAGCGGGTCTGTCCCGCCAAAATCGGGACGTCTGGTCACCTTAGCAATACAACAGCCATAACCTCAGGCGAAAGTCATAAGTCTTTTCATTCAGTGATTTCCTAATTTCAAACAGTTATTTAAAAAATGGTTGTAAGTCAAGGACTCTTTATCTGTATTTACTTCTGTATTTGTAAAATACTGCATTAATAAATGGCTTTGTTATTATATAGCAGTGATGGCGAACCTATGGCACGCGTGCCACAGGGGGCACGCGGAGCCATATCTGAGGGCACGTGAGGCGTTGCCCTATGTCTGCTCCAGTGCGCATGCGTGTGCTGGTCAGCTGATTTTTGGCATTCTTTTTGGCCGTTTTCACTCTCCCAGGCTTCAGAAAAGCCTCCTGAAGCCAGGGGACGGTGAAAAACGGCCCAATGGCCCAACTGGAAGTTCGGAGGCTTCAGTGAGGCCTGTGCGCATACACGGGGGGGGGCAGCGCTGGGGTTATGCGCATGCATGGGGGGCAGCACGGGGGTTGTGTGCATGCATGGGGAAGGACATTGCATTATGGGTGTGGGCGCATGCGTGTGCTATTGCAGGCACGCGCACATGCGCTATCGCATGCACATGCACCCTTCTGGCACCCAAGCCAAAAAAGGTTCGCCATCACTGTTATATAGAGTACCTTAGATCACAAATGCTGGGATGGTAGAATCCTAGATTATTCAGTAGTGGCCAGGCATTTGTGCTAAGCTGTTTTCATCTTTCTGTACAAAGGCTTTGGAGTTGGCAATTCTTGCTTATTGCAGGCTCTCTATTTTTATTGGGCTTAGTTATCTCTTCCTGGTGTCTCATTAAAAATGAGAAGATCTCGACTCCTTGAATAGGGGAAGACCTTGACCGAATAGGTCATGAACTCCAAAAGGCATCTTGTTGCTCAGGTGACACAACTTGATGTTATAGTTTTTACTATATGTTTGAGTGACTAATAAGCAGGAACAAGTAATGAGGCAGTAATGGTGATGTGTTAAAAGAAGTAGTACCACAAAGGATACTAAGTGATTAATTCTATCCATTCTGTGCCAGAAATGGACAATCTGTGGTCTTCCATAACTTTTTGGACTGTCATTCCCATTAGACATGTTGGTGATCATCAACCCATCCCTCCCTAATTATTATGTGCTGAGGGAGAGAGCATGTTGTCCAACAATGAAATAAGATTTACGTACAATTTTATCTAAAGCCTGTTCAAAATCTCTCATGCAGTTTCCTTTAACTCAGTACTATTTTGATATGCTGTGATGACAACTGTTACACTGACTGGGATAATGGAATTGTGTCCAATATATTTGAAGGACATTGTTTTGGGAAATGCGGTATGAATGCATTCAAATGGATCAGAATCGAACCGTTTGGGACAGCACCTAATTTTTTTCAGCCTCTATAGCAGGGTTGTCAAACTCAAGGTCCACAGGGCCACCCTGGAATTAAAGGACCAGCCTATGGTGTCTCTGCCAGTGAACATGGCGCTCGGGAGGGCCGTGTCTGCCCCTTCCAAGCACTGTTTTCATTGCAGAGGGTTGTAGGAGGCGGTCACAGCTGAAAAGGAGTTTGCGAGGACCGCAGGCTGCCCTCATGAGCTCTGTTTTTGCTGGCAGAGGGTTGCAGGAAGTGGTCGCAGCCAAAAATGGAGCTCGGGAGCCCGTTATCGCTGGGAGAGCTCTCGGGCCACCACAGGTTCCCCCAACACGAATGACATCAAGCTGGCCACGCCCACCCTGGCCATGCTCACCCCAACCCCCCAATGTCAAACACAACCCTGATGCGGCCCTCAATGAAATCGAGTTTGATGTTCTATAGGAAAGTTTGGATAACTGCCTACTCAAATATTAGATGTTTGTCCTATTTGTTAAGGGTCTGCAGGTATGTGTGTGGATGGATGGATGGATGGATATCTCTAGAGAGATACATAGATATAGATATAATATAGATATACTATACATACAGATATAGTGACTTCAGATGCTTCACAACTCAGTGGAGTGGATCCAGAGAAGAAAGTCGGTAAGGGGCGTGCATAAGCGCACATTCGTGCCTACCGTTCCTGTCCTAATGTACCCATATATTCATACCTCTTATACTCTTATTCATGCTTGTACTAATATATATATATATATATATATATATATATATATATATATATATATATATATATATATATATATATATATATATATATATATGTACAAGCATATTATATATATATATATATAATAGTACAAGCATGAATAAGAGTGTGTGTGTATATATATATATATATATATATATATATATATATATATATATATATATATATATATATATATACACAATCATAATTTTACTGTTTATATTTGTTTTAATCATATATGTTTGACAAATAAAACAAACAATCAAAGTGCCTCACTGAATGATCTCCATAAATCCAACACTTCTCAGTGCTTCTTTATTTCCATCTTAAATAAAAAGAAAGAACAATCATGCCTATGACTAATTCCTGCTGTTGAATTTTAGCAGCATCATGGGTGTTACTACCACTAAAGTTCCAATAAAGTTTCACCTTACCAAACATCTGATTTGCCTTCTATTTCTGAACCTTCTGGACATTATCTTCTATTTCTAGGAGATTTTGACTTTCCTGATTAGTACTTTATATAATCTCAAAATATCCTTCTCTGCTAATGTCTACTATTTATCTGACACTGTTTGTTAAACAAAATGCTGTTATTATTTGTTCTTCTGAGTAATTCTGCAAAGGCCAGCTCATCTTTCTCACCAAATTATACTGCCATATTTGGATGACACAAACTGGCTATAAAAGATTAGGAAAGAGAACTCTTTTTATCCTACCACTCCTGTGTCCTTTGGTTCAGGGGTGGGTTCTAGCTTACCTCGCCACCGGTTCGCTTCCTCCCACGCTGTGTGGCTGCGCTACACGGGCGCATGCGCAGTGCCGAAAACTCAACTTCTGTGCATGCGCAGAAGCAAAAAACAGCAAAAAACAGCTTCTGCACATGCGCAGAAGCCAAAAACAAGATGGTAGCACCCACTGACCGACAGAACCGGCTCTGTGACATCACCACCAGTGGTGGGTTCCTACCGGTGCGGTCCACTCTATAGCACCGGTAGTGGCCCACTGGTGACATCACAGTACCAGTGCGGTCAGTTGCCTGGGCGCTGCCATTTTAAAAAAATGTTAAAAAAATTTTTTTTTTTAATTTCTTCTGCGCATGCCCAGTAGCCGAGCTTCCGGCACTGCGCATGCGCTGCCTTCCTACCCCACAGTGAGTCCAAGCAGGGGAGGATGGCTGAGGGAGCGCGTGAGACGCTGAAAGAATGGGCGGCAGGACCTATCTCCATTCCCCTCCATTCAGCAGTCCGAGAAGCCACGAACGCGCGGTGATGATCCTAGGCATTTTCGCACGTTTGAGGCTTCTCGAGCTGCTGAGGGGAGGGGGAATGGGCTGCAGGACCTATCTCAGTTCCCCTCCCACCAGCAGTCCGAGAAGCCACGCCCACCCGGTCACATGGCTGGCAAGCCACACCCACAAAATAAGCCACGCCCACAGAGTGGTAGTAAAAAAATTAGGAACCCGCCCCTGATCACCACCAGTTTACTGCCGGTTCTATAGAACCGGGAGGAACTGGGAGGAACCCACCTCTGCTTCAGTTGGTTCTGACATAGAACCTCTGATAGATGCAAGTCCTTCCCACACCGGTAGGTTCAGGGTTGTTCTAGACACAACAGAATTCTCTGTACTTTCTCTGCCTTCTTACCAGTTAGCTAAATGATAAACAGGTTTGACAGAAACAAGCGGAGATGGAAGTTGTTGCTGAAGTTACTGTGGACCATGTGTCTGCTGGAGGCCACAATTTTCTGTGGAAGAAAGACTTCCAGGAATGTCAGGGAAGTGAGAAGAAGATAAGCAGAGGCAGCTGCAATTTTGCAACCAAGAAAGGAACAAGTAAAGAGGTAGCAGTCCAGTAGCCAGAAAAAAGATATGCAGAGAGTGAAGCAGAGCAAAGGCAGAATTTTATTTATTTATTTATTTAAACGCTCTTATAGGCCGCCCAATCCCGTGGGACTCAGGGCGGCGTACAGCATGAATAAGAAGCGTACATTTTAAAAACAGTGATCATAATTTAAATTAAAATATAATTAAAAAGAAAACAATTATAAACACAACATTCAGGGGGAATCTGATTATCCTATTCACCCCATCTGCCAGAAGAGCCATGTTTTTAAGGCTTTACGGAAGGCCAGCAGGGTGGGGATAGTCCGGATCTCTGGTGGAAGTTGGTTCCAGAGGGACGGGGCTCCCACAGAGAAGGCCCTCCCCCTAGGCCCCGCCAGTCGGCATTGTTTGGCCGACGGGACCCGGAGGAGGCCCTCTCTGTGGGACCTAACCGGTCTTAGGGAGGTATGTGGTAGGATGCGGTCACGCAGGTAACCTGGCCCTGAGCCATGTAGGGCTTTAAAGGTAACGACCAACACCTTAAATTGCAACCGGAGACTAATTGGTAGCCAATGCAGCTGGCGAAGGAGAGGTGTTACGTGGGTGTATCTTGGTACACCCACTACAGCTCGCGCAGCTGCATTCTGTACCAACTGGAGTCTTCGGATGCTCTTCGAGGGTAGCCCCATGTAAAGCGCGTTACAGTAGTCTAGCCGTGAGGTGACAAGGGCATGAGTGACTGTGAGCAAGGCCTCCCTCTCCAAGTAAGGCCGCAATTGGTGCACAAGACGGATCTGTGCGAAGGTCCCCCTAGCCACAGCTGAAAGATGTTGATCCAATTTTAGCTGTGGGTCTAGGAGGACACCCAAATTGCGGACCTGTTCTGAGGGAGTCAATTTTTCTCCCCCAAGAACCAAGGAGGGACAGTCGACATAGTCCTTGGGAGGCAATATCCAGAGCCACTCAGTCTTGTCTGGGTTGAGCCTGAGTCTGTTCACTCCCATCCAGACCCTCACATCGTCCAGGCAGCGGCACATTACATCAACTGCTTCACTGAATTGACAGAATGCTGGAGGAGAAAAAAAAATTAGGAAAAAGAGGGATTAAAAGTGAAAGTTCAGAGAAGGGTAGTTAAAGAGCGCATCACCCATTTTGGCAGAGATAATATCTTGATTTATAGGGTCCTCTTTAAATGTCTCAAACAATAAGCTGTGAAAGTAGCATACAAGAGTCAGATACAAAGCTAGAAACAAGTACTGGAACACTCTGTAAATATCTCAGTAAGTGAACAGGAATTAATCCGGAGATTAGGGAATGGGATTTAATAGACACTGAGTGAAATATTAAGGTTTGGTATTAATATTAACTTTTTGTTAATAAACTGAAGTATAACTTTTGTAACTGTTGACCAATAATCAAACTCCTAGTAGGACAAAGACACCCTTACACATCATTTGGCTCGTGTGTCTACAATACCAAACAAACTCATGACATACTTACAATATTAGGCAGCACTTCTTGGCATGTCCATACAATACGACTACAGCTTTTCTTCAAAGAGTCTGACATTACTATGAGCATATGGAACATTTTAAATGCTAAAGAAATCTGCAAGATCTCCATGGCTATTTTGAATTATCAGTAAATTAAGTGAAACCCTCCTGTGCTCTTCCCATTTTTAAAGAGGGGGTGGAAGGACTGAAGTTTAGCTGGACTTCATGTGTGGTTTTCATCCAAAGTGTCATGGATCTGCTTCCAGCAGTGTCAGGGGCAAAATTATTTTTTCATCCCTAACTACTATTGCTTTTCCCTTTCTAATCCTCTTTGTGGGCATTTGAGGAGGAACGTTCATCTTTGCACATAGCTTTCTCAAGTGCTTGTAAATCCTACCGACTATAGCTTTCTGACAAAAATCTAAAACAGGCACGTGCATAGGATTACATTGTTTAAAAAGGCTTGATAGGAAACTCCATCTGTCTATGCAAGATGATTTGAACAATGGTGCTACATAAAGTGTAATTTAAAATCCATCTCAATTTTTCATATTTGGGTTTCAGTTATCTCCATTTTACTGGGGCTAAGCCATTCCATTGACTTAAGTGGTTTGTGGATTGCAGCCAAAACAAACCATATGGAAGGAAATTACTGGATGATTGCATCTAACCAGTATCTGTGCGGTATTGTCTTATTTTGGCAATATGGTACAGTACGAGATTGTGATGTACCATGTAATCAAAAGATTTCCCATAACATCCATACATTTTAAGGTGGGTGGTAGCATAGCCACATCCTATTCCTCCACAGTAAGTTGGTGCGGTAATTCATTCAATAGTTAACAAATTAAAAACTGAGGACAACATAGTGTGACTTTTCCAAGGCCACCCAGAAAAATCCTTGGCTAGGCTCTGATTTGAAATTGAGTCAAGAGCCAATATAAACTACTTTTTTTTCATTTATTTAGGGATTGTTTTTGTAAACTGCCAAACCAGTGGTCTGATTCTTTGAATGGCAATGGGGCAGATTGTTTAGCTTGATTTTCTGCAGATCTACTTAGAAATAAGTACCGAGTTCGGTTGGACTCTCTTCCAATGAAAGAATGCTACAGAATAAACCTACATGGCTTCATTTCAAAATAGGTCCCATTCCATTTCTGGAGCCTGTACTCATATGTGTTTGTATTTGCTCTTAGTGGGGTAAGTGGGTCTCCTGACATGTCAGAGTTTATTGAGTTGCATGCCTCTCAACCGTTGGGGCATGGATTTCAGAAATCCTAAGAGGCCCAAGCATTTCCAGCTTGAGGGGCTCCTATAACTTTATAATAAAAATAAATTAATGACACATGAAAAGTAAATGAGGCTACAGCAGAGTGAGCCCTATGCTTCCTAGCTTATTCCTTTTATTGGCTACCTGGCAAAGTTTCTATGTGCCACCCAAGAACTGTAAGGAATGAGAGGCTTATAGTTGTGGGGTCTGGATGGGGAAGAACAGGATCCAGCTCAGCCCTGGTAAGACTGAGTGACTGTGATTTTGAGGCTCCCTGTTATCCAAAGACTTTTCATCATCCCCTCTGAAAGGGGTAGCGTTGTCCTGCAACAGCTGGTGCACAATTTGGGGGTCTTTCTGAACTCATGGCTCCTGCTTGGAGAACAGATTGGCAGCTTGGCTACAAAGGCCTTTGTACAGCTGTGTCAGTTTCTGGATTGGGAAGCCCTACCTACAAAAACCCATGACTTGGTCGGCTTTCAGCTAGATTACTGTAACACACTCAATGTGGGGCTGTCCTTGAAGAGCATTTAGAAGTTGCAATGTAGAATGCAGGGACGTAGGCAATTTTGAGATTTCAGGATAAACTCATGTGTGACGCTCTGCTCTGCAAATAGCACCGGTTCCTAATAGGCTTGTGGGTATAATTCAAAATGCTGGTTGTCATGTATAAAGCCCCAGATGGCACAGGACTAGGATACTTGCAGGGCTGTCTATCTCTGGGAGTTTTTGGTTGTCTTCTCAGAACGGGCAGGATTGACATACTCCAAGTTCCTTCCATCAGGAAATCTCATCTTGTGGGACCTAGGAATTGTATTTTTTCTGTCATAATGCCTGCCTTATGGAACAACACCCCCAATGATCCAGATGGCCCTGAGTAGTCTGGGTTTTTACAAAGCATTATAAAGCTGAATGTTTCCTAGCCTAGGACCAGCCCTGTTGGTGGATTTGTTTGCTTGGTCTTGAAGGATTAAAACTGGTTTATTTTCGTTCCAGTCATATGCTATGATGATGATGATGATATTATTATCATTATTATTGTTGTTGTTGTTGTTGTTGTTATTGTTACCTTTTATTCATTAAACATGAAACTCAGTCAACTGAACTGACTGAGTTTATTTAAAATGTATCACAAATATCATTGACTGGCGCTGATGGTTGATACGGATTGCTGCCAGCCTCCTATGTATCGACCAAGTATCTTCGTAAAATGTATGTTGTTCCGCGTAGCACAGTCTTTTGCAGTTCCGCTGGTGTTATTGCAGGAAGCTGCAATTTCTTGATTGCAGCTTCTACTACTACTACTACTACTACTACTACTACTACTACTACTACTACTACTACTACTATTTGGGTTCTATATAGTATATTATGCTTTGATTTTAAACTTTTGTGCACCATCCAGATTTATTGCTGTAAGATGAAATGGCTGTATAAACTGTTTAAATGAATAATTAAACCATTACCTTGCTTACCTTGACTGGGATAATTGGCTTAATTGGATCAGGTCTGGAAAAGAACCTACATAAGAATCCCAGGGATGTAGGATAGATTGGGAATTTGGGGGGGGGGGGAATCCAGAAGAAGGCAGTGACAAGCCATCTCCACACCACAACTAAGAAAACAGCATGGAGACTTTTCTGCTATTGTTACAACTACATAGAAGAAAGTGGATTGTCAACCTAGCAGACATACGTGTGCTGTAACTGGAATAACAATACAGCATCTTAAAATGAAACAAATTGTTCTTGAATTGTTCTTCAAACAAACTGACTATTTCTCCTTGAAACACTTGCTTTATTTATTTTTTAAAGCATTTATGTAGCTGTCCATCTTATAACCAAACCTGGGCAGTTCCCAATCAAAAGTTAAAATAACATCTAAAACCATATTAAGACTATAAAACTTAAACACATTAAAACATTAAAAATAACAAAAACCTGTTGCCAAGTCAAAGTTCTCTGATGCCTAATCTTATCCCAATGCTTGGGGGGAAAGCCAGATCTTCAAAGCTTTATGGAAGGCTAAGAGGGTGGCTCAGTGGTTAAGACACTGAGCTTGTCGATCAGAAGGTTGGCAGTTCAGCGGTTTGAATCCCTAGTGCCATGTAACGGAGTGAGCTCCCGTTACTTGTCCCAGCTTCTGCCAACCTAGCAGTTTGAAAGCACGTAAAAAATGCAAGTAGAAAAATAGGGACCACCTTTGGTGGGAAGGTAACAGTGCTCCGTGTGCCTTCGGTGTTTAGTCATGCCGGCCACATGACCACAGAGACGTCTTCTGACAGCGCTGACTCTTCGGCTTAGAAACGGAGATGAGCACCGCCCCTAGAGCCGGAAATGACTAGCACGCATGTGCAAGGAGAACCTTTACCTTTAAGAGGGTAGAAACCTATCAAACTTCAGAGGAGAGCAGAGTGTTCTATAGGGCAGGGGCTGCAACGGAAAAGCACGCTTCCTAGCTCCTATCAGATGGCAATATTTAGGGGACGGGACTAGGAGCATATCTACTCTGTCCTGGTAGGATGGGCAGATGTCCTTAAGGAAAGGTATCCTACAGATAACCAAGCCCTGTGCCATATGGGGTTTTAAAGCTTGTCCTTTTTAGAAGATTATTTTTTCTTGAAATACTTGCTGCAGCTTCAGATAGTAACTGTAATAGAAATCAAGCACTCCATAGTGGCAAGAACTAAATAATTAGATTTAATAGAAAAGAATATATGTAACTCAACTGTGGAATCCTTGGTGCTCCCTGAACTTGAATTGCTTGCAGCCATTTCATTATCCAACTAGGTAATATCATTAGCACTAGTAAGTGTGTGGTTTCCTCCCTGTTTATATGCCCTGTCAGTGGGGGGCGGGGGGGGAGTATGTCCCCCCCCTTTGTAGTTCCTTCATTAGGGTATTTTTGTTTTGTTTTATTGTTTGCCAGGTGTTAGGATTTTTCCGGGTTTTGTTAACTGAAGAGGATGGATTCTGGTCTGTTTATTTCCTTCTTAGCCTTTTTAATTATCTCTTTAAATGATATGTAAATGTGGTTTATCTTTATGTGTCTATTAATGGCTGATTTGTCCGAATGCCAAACTTTCAAGAATTCCTTAACTCAAAGAGCACCAAGGACTCCACAACAAGGTTTAAATTCAACTTTCAATTACTTGGAATTGGATTTCATAATCTTGTATTTCTTGAAACTGAAGTTATAACCAAAGATATTTCAATTGATATGAGGAAGAACTAACCCTCGAAAACATCTTGGTTGGATTTATGATGATTGCTCTATGGTGTGTATGTGTATGTGAGAGAGAGAGAAAGAAAGAGAGAAATGGATAATCTGGCTTGGCTTTTTACTTTTTGTTGTTAATGATGCTTTTTATTTTTATAAGAACACTAAAACATCTGTTGAGTTATCTTTTTTTCTTGAGGAAGTCTCTTCTTCATGGTGTACATTTAAATTACTTTTAAATGTAATTTAATGTAATGTAAATTACTTTGCTTATAATCATATATGCTTGACAAATAAAACAAATACAAAAAATACAAAATGCAAATTGTCTGTTTCTTAAGTAAATAAAGTAGCATGTAAACAAGATCTAAATGCATAAAAATGAATTTTTAATTAATGTGCATGTGCAAGATGAATCTTTTTGCTATGGTTGAGTGCATAACAATAATTTTATTATCATGTCCATCATCAACAACATTGGGAACAGTTTGGTGTAGTGGTTAAGGTGCTGGCCGAGAAACCAGGACACTGAGAGTTTTACTCCTACCTTAGTTAGGCAGGAAAGCCAGCTGGGTGACTTTGGGCTAGTCACTATCTCTCCGCCCAACCTTTTCCCCATTTTTCTGTCATTATTTTAAAAGCAATAAAAGAATAAAGATAAAGATTTTCTCTGTCCATTCCAGGGGTGGGTTCCTCACAGTTCGGACTGGATTGCCCGAACCGGTAGCAACCCACTGGTGACGTCACTGTTGGTGCCGGTCCATGCGGACCGCCATCTTTTTTTTTTTTGGATTTTTTAACCAATTTTTTTCCCTTCTGCGGCTTGAAAAATGGCCCTCCCACCCCCCCCCCCGGGGGTGAATTCTGACCTTTATTTCTTCACCCGAAGCACAGCTGATGAGCTCCTCAGTTGTGTTTCGGGCTCATTCCTGCTTCTGAGCATGCGCGGAAGCCAAATCACATGGAAGGACATGCGCGAAACGTCGCAAAGGTAAGTGGAACCCACCCCTGGTCCATTCATGTCTGACTCTATATGGTGATGCTCATCTCCATTTCTTAGCCAAGGGAGCCAGCATTGTCTGAAGACATTTCCATGGTCATGTGGCCAGCATGACTATATTGTATGCTGAGATGTATGGACTGCTGTTACCTTCCCACTGAAGTGGTACCCATTTATCTACTGATATTTTTGCATCCTTTCAAACTGTTAGGTGAGCAGGAGCTGGGGCAAATAAGATGAGCTCATTCTGTCTTGAACCCAGGCTATCAGCTTTCCAACTGACAAGCTCAGCATTTTTAATTGCTGAGCCATTGCACCCCCCAATAAAATAATAAATTAAAAAAAATTGGTTACTACAGTAAAAACAAATACAAGCTAAACTTAGAGAAAAAGAAGAGAAAAAAGAATGAAAAAGTCCAGGAAAAAGAAAAAAAAAGAAAATATAGTAAAGAAAAAGTATAGAATATATAAGAATATATAGAAGTAACTTCCAAACTTCGTAACAAATATAGATAAATTTATAACTCAAAATAAACAAATAAACAAAGCAAGTTTGAATACTTTTATCTACAAAGAATCTTGAAATGTCTGGCATGAAGATCAAATAATCATAGGGTTAAATGGAACCTTGGAAATCATGTACCCCAGTGCAGGAACTCTCAAACCATCTTTAGGTAAATGGCTGTCTAGTCTTCTTTTGAAAACCTCCAGTGATGGAGCACCTACAACTTCAAAAGGTGGACCGTTTCATTGCTTAATAGTTCTCACAGTCTGGAAATTCCTCCTTATTTCAAATTTGGACCACTCACTATACAGTAGTAATGCTTCTATTGATTGGTTCTTGTCTTATCTTGAGTACTCTGTAAAATAAATCCACACACCCCTTGCCCTATGACAGTGATGGCGAACCTATGGCACGGGTGCCACAGGTGGCACGCGGAGCCATATCTGCCGGCACACGAGCCATTGCCTAGCTCAGCTCCAGCGTGCATGTGCGCGCCAGCCAGCTGATTTTTGGCTCGCAGGGAGGTTCTGGGAGGGCGTTTTCAGCTTCCGGAGGGCCTCCGGGGGGACTGGGAAGGGTGTTTTTGCCCTCCCAGGCTCCAGGGAAGCCTCTGGAGCCTGGGGAGGATGAAAAATGGGCCTACCAGGCCCCCCAGAAGTTGGAAAAAGGGCCATTTCCGGCCTCCAGAGGCCCTCCGGGGGAGCGGGGGAGGCCGTTTTCGCCCTCCCCAGGCATTGAATTATGGGTGTGGGCACTCGTACATGCGCAATAGCACGCGCGCATGCACTTTCGGCACCCGAGGGAAAATCACTGCCCTATGACATCTGTACATATATTGGAAGATTGCCATCATATCTGCCTTAACGTTCTCCTCTTTAGGGTAAACATATCCAGTTCCTTTTAACCGCTCTTCGTAGAATTTAGTCGCCAACCTCATTACCATTTCTGTTGTTTGTCTCTATTTCATTCACCCTGAAATAGCTTCTTTGTGTTCCATGCATGGTCTCTAAATAAGATACTTTGAAGACAAGTCACTTGATCCTGCATTTAATTGAGCAAAAGGCTCAACAAAACGCACTGTTTATTTACATTATGAGTATGAATGAAAAATAAATTAAAAAAGCAGAGAGAGCTTGACCTTCCTCTTAGTTACAGTATGTTTTGGCATATTGCTTTTTAAGGATCAAAGAAACATATTACACTACTTTGAAAATTATATGGATTGGAGAAGACTGATAGCAGATCAATACTTTCATTGAAAGTGCTTATTAAAACCCAATAAAGGTGCTGTTATCTACAATAGGAAGGCTTTCTTTTCAGGCAAGCCTTATGATTATGTGCTGTTATATTACAGTATATGGAAATAGCACACAACCTATTTTTATAATGGCACATTTTGGCAGCTGATGAGAAAATGAACGATCCTTTTTTAAAATAAAAATAAAAATTAAAGCAGCGTCAAAAGTGAGATGTGATACAATCTTGTTACGGGCCCAAACACAACATCAGTGTTTCCTTCAATCAGTTCTGCTCTTATTCTTCGACCAAGGTAGTGTGTGTTTCTCATTAAGGGGAATAATTTATCTGTGCAAAGAATGGAATTTCTGAGAAGGAACATCTATAGTTCAGAAACTTCATTTGTTAAGATACAAATTTCAAGGCATAATTCATATTTTCTTGCTAATTGGTACATATGTAGTCAGACACTAGGAATGCTATGCTATCATTTATGAAAAATGAGAGGCTTAGCATTCAGTGACAAAGACTGAATATAAGTTGACTTTCAAAACCTATTTTAGAACTCAGACTCTGCTTTCAATGTGCAGGTAGTCCTAGACTTAACAGCCACAATTGAACCCAAAATTTATGTTGCAGTTGTTAAGTGAGTTTTGCTCCATTTTAAGACTTTTCTTGCCAGAGTTGTTATGCAGATCACTGCAGAATCACTGCAGTTGTTAAGTTAGTAACATGGTTGTTAAGTGAATCTGGCTGAAGTGTGCACTTGTAGCAGCAAGCCTTCCGAGAAAGAGGCCCAGATTAAGAGACACGGCAGTCTTGAGCTGGATGGGGAGAGAGAATGGAATGAAATGGAATGGAATGGTTGGAAGAGACCTTAGAGGTCTTATAGTCCAACTCCATGCTCAAGCAGAAGACTATACTATTCCAGACAAGTGTCTATCCAGACAAGTGTCTATCTCTTCTTGAAAGCCTCCAGTGATGAGGCACCCACAACTTCTGAAGGCAAGATGTTCCAAGAGGTTGAAGAGCTTCAGGGTGGCCACATCCTAGAATCTCTCAGAATATATCTAGTAAGTTAGTAGGTTATAGCTTTAATTTGGCAAAATTCTGCCCATTGGGTACAAGCAAATAAAGAATTGAACTCAACTGGATCTCATTGCTTCATCTGTGGATTTGGGCTAGGTATCAGGCATTCTTTGATAGGATCTGGTTGTACATACTCACACAAGCATTTTGAGCTCATCAGCAGTTGTTTCAGAACTCTGATTGCACTTATGAGGATGTTCTGTTTTATAATGTATCAAGTTAGTGAAATATATTTGCACATGTGTTCATTACAAGAGCCGTGGTGGCACAGTGGTTAGAATGCAGTACTGCAGGCTACTTCTGCTGACTGCCAGTTGACTGCAGTTTGGCAGTTCAATCCTGACCAGCTCAAGGTTGACTCAGCCTTCCATCCTTCCAAGGCCGATAAAATGAGGACCCAAATTGTTGTCGGGGGCAATATGCTGACTCTAAGTAAACTGCTTAGAGAAGGCTGGAAAGCATTATGAAGTGGTATATAAGTCTAAGTGCTATTGCTATTACAGGTATTCCTCAAATTACGACCACAATTGGGCCAAAACTCTGTGGCTAAGGGAAACATTTGTTAGATGAATTTGGCCCCATGTCATGAACCTTCTTGCCACAGTTGTTAAGTGAATCACTGCACTTGTTAAGTTATAACACAGTTGTTAAGTGAATCAGGCTTCCCCATTGACTCTGCTTGTCAGAAGGTTGCAAAAGAGGATCACGTGACCCCGGGACACTGCAACCGTCATAAATATGAGTCAGTTGCCAAGTGTCTTAATTTTGATCATGTGGGGATACTGCAACGGTCATAAGTGTGAAAAATAGCCCTAAGTCATTTTCCCCCCAGTGCGATTATAACTTTGAATGGTCACTAAATGAACTGTTGAAAGTTGAGGACTCCCTGTATTGACTTAGGAACCTGGTTTCTTTTCATGCAATAGTGTAAAATATAATTCAGTTTAGGCATCATGCTCAATTTCCATTGCTTTACTTTGCTTACTTGCTCTGGTGGGGATATATTTTGAAACCAAAAGGCTACGTGCCTTTTGCAAGGCTATCTATATATTTTTATAAACAACCAAAGGCAACTTTTATAATCCCGAAACAAAAAGTAACATTGAATTCTATATTAAAAAGCTTCCTTTTCCTAGTCAAAATATCCAGCCTTGTGTTCTTCACTCTTAACTACAGCAGGTATTCCAGTTTTGAGGCAATAAAATCCATAAGGCTTTAATGTCTTTTTAGACAAGAATTAAGAATTTAATGTCTTTTTCTATGCAGGAAACTACTTAGGTTTTTATCTTAGTTGTTTGAACATTAGGGGTTGCAATAGAGATATTCTGCTGCATACTCTATTCTGACCATGAAAAAGAAAAAAATAAACGAGATAAACCTACATTCCCAGCAGAACCATACCGTTTCTTTTAGGTTGCTAATTAAAAAGCACATTTTTGGAAATCCTTCCTTTCTTTTGTTGACTGCAGAAGATACTGTAGTGATTTGAAAGACCCTTCGTGGGCCACACTAATCCTCCGTAAATTTATTTGCTTATTTATTTCATCTGCACTCTCTGATACCACACGGATTCTTGACAGTTCACACAATAACACTATTAGCAGTAATAATGAATCACCCATGGTAAATAAAGTTAATAAATTATAGATAAAACCAAACAATTATTACAATATTTTATGCATTATATGTAATACTAGCTGATATCTGTGCTTCGCTATGAAACTTGATAAATTGACACTTAAAGCTTGAAAATCAATGAGTAGTTGAAAAAGGGACTGTATTATTTCGTTAGAGATGGTAAGCTAAGTTTCTGTTACAGATGAAGAAATTATTTGCATAGCATAGCCTTTCAATTCATCCCTCAGATGAATTGCTCAGGACCTCCCTTAAACAACATTCCTGGTTTTGCTCTCTGGCTGGAGGATGACCAGGCTGTCAGGTGAACTGACTCTGGAGCATGCCGCATAGAACTGGCCATGGGAGAAACAGGCAGCTACCCTTACTTGTGTTTTCTTAATCGCATCTGTAAATCTCTTCCTGCGTTTTTTGCCTTTTTCCCCTTTAACTGGTGTTACAGTAGATGAGACAGATTCATCTGAACTAAGGAGGAAAAGAAGGGGGGGATCTGTCTCTGCCTACCAGCATCCATCGGTAGGCTTAAGCTTAGCTCAATTGTTCTGTAGTAAAGCTGCTTGCTGCTGTGAAAGCAAAAGCGAAACTGAAACTCCTCTGCTTGTGTTCTGCATTTGGATTGGATTTCTTTTCAGGTTGGGAGGGGGAGTAGAACTCCTTAGCATCAGAGCTTGTTAATAATAATATAAGAAATATTCATGCTCCGATGGTCATTTCGAAAAATCCTTTCTTAGTGAGCATCTAGAAGCCAAGAAGAACATACGTGGCAAATTTCAAGTTTGTAGGCTTTACGGTTCTGGAGATTTTGTGATTAATGCATGAGTGGTTTTCACTTATATAGAGAGAGATACAGCACTCCCTATATATGTACTGTATCTGTGTTATACATAACCATGCACTGTATCTATGTAGAAATAATAAGCTGGGAAATAGATTACTACAGAATGAAATTTGAGCAAATGAATTCTTCTTACTGAAGTCATAGGTGTATCTTATGTCAGTATAATAGGGTGGAGTAAGTGGGGTTAACACTGTAGCAAATATGTATATTTCCACCTACTTTTCTAGTTAGAAAATTCTGTTCTGGCTGAATTAGCCTGAGAAAGATATTAAAATTAATCCCCAAGTTTTTAAATACTTGAGAACCTGAGCATTTTGGATAAATAAAAGAGGTGGAGCAGCTTTGTGTCCTGAAAATATTATTTTAAAAAGGGAAGTAGTTACTGGGATGGAGGAACTGGCTGATATTCTGAGAAATGCAGGGAAAAAGGCATTGTGGATTATATTTTATTTCACATAAGTATAAGAAAGAGCTTTAATATTTGTTTCATTTGTGCCAAGATAGCATCCTAAGTTGATGTAAATTTTAAGTTTCCATGATACTGAATTCATAGGGTCTGTAAACTTTCTAGAAAAAAGATAATATTATTTATACTCCTGCACTTGTTCACACACTATGGGTGTTACGATTACTGGGATTGAGTGATGGATATAATTTTGGCAATTCCTTTGCAAGCTCAGCTGGTAGGAATTAAACGGGATAATTCATCTGTCAGCCTCAACAGTGGACAAAACATGTACAAAGTTTTTTTTTTAACCCTACCTTCCCTTACACTAATAATACCAGTTTCTTAATTCATAAATTATGAGAAAAGAGCAGAGCATTAAAACTGATATGTAGCCAATCAATAAAAGGAAGTGGGGAAAGGCAGCTAGATCGACTTTCAGCCAGGTGTTTCCGATTTTCAGCCTGTAAGAATGATTGGTTATTGAACATTGACCAGAAAAACTATTAGGCCTCTTCCTTTTCAGATTAAAAAAAAAAACCCTCCTTCTTCTCCTGAACTATTGGAGCAAGTAAATAGATAGGGGAACATATTGGACAAATTTTTAAAAAGTATAACGTTAATAGCAGCACCAGGAAATGGTTTATGTTTAACGTTATTCAGAGGCTTGCTGGGGTATTTTATTCCGAAATCAATGCCTTCCATCTGCAGTTGGTTCAGGTTTCCAGAATGCTGCAGTTTACCCTTCAATTCTGTTACATGGAAAATGAAATCACAATTTTTTAAGTTACAAGTAAGAATTATGAATACTGAGGGGAAGTTCATTCATGAATTAGTCAGAGTGTTTCTAAAATGACCTCTCCATTTCTGAAGAAAAAAGAGGTTTTTTTTCATGACCTGTTTCTTTAACTATCTTACATTACATTAAGCCAGACTGAATTAACTAATAATAGTCTGGGCTCTGCTTTTAAACCGCATTTAGGGAATATTGCAAATGAGGCTGTTTGTTCTCCAACTAAATTCTGATCCTCATCTGTTGTAGAGAAATATGGAAGTGACCTTGAAGAAAATACAGGAGTCCTCAACTCAAAATTTCTGTTGCTAAGCGAGGCAGTTGTTAAGTGAATCTTGCCCCATTTTACAACCTTTCTTGCCACAGTTGTTAAGTGAGTCACTGCATTAGTTCAGTTAGTAACATGGTTGTTAAGTGAATCTGGCTCCCACATTGACTTTGCTTGTCAGAAGGTTGCAAAAGGGGGTCACGTGACCCTGGGACACAGCAACTGTCGTAAGTATGAACCAGTTGCCAAGCGTTTGAATTTTGATCACATGACCGCAGGGATGTTGCAATGGTTGTAAGTGTGAAAAACAGTCATAAGTCACTTTTTTCAGTGCTTGTTGTCACTAAATGAACTGTTGTAAGTCGAGGACTATCTGTATGAGGTGGCAGTTAGAAAAATATTAACTTGGCTTTGAAAAATAGCACTATAGCAATAGCACTTTACTTATATACCGCTTCATAGTGCTTTACAGCCCTCTCTAAGCGGTTTACAGAGTTCAGCATATTGCCCCCAACAATCTGGGTCCTCATTTTACCCACCTCGGAAGGATGGAAGGCTGAGTCAACCTTGAGCCTGGTGAGATTTGAACTGCTGAACTAGCAGTAGCCTGCAGTCGCAGCATTTAACCACTGCACCACTTCAGCCCATAGGAAAGGGTGAGAAAAAAAATCAAGATTCCCTTGCATTGGCTTTCTTTAGGTTAGGAAGGAGAAATGTGATGAGGTTTTCATGATTCCATTATCATAACATATATCAATAGAATAGAGTTATAGCAGTGATGGCTAACCTTTTTGGACCGAGATCCCAAAGCGCACGCGTAAAAGCGCACATGCGCGGCCGAACCCCAAAAACCCCGTGCATGCACCCCGCCCCCCCATGCATCCACGCGTGGGCCCCCGCACACATCCCACCCCATGCAGGTGCGCACGCATGTGTGCACGTGCCCCCACACGTGCCCCATCCCACACACATGCATGGCAGAGACCTGAAGACCAGCTGGCTGGCAGGAGGCGCACGCGCATGCGCAGCAGAGCTCTACTGGGGCAATAGCTAGCGTGCCCACAGAGAGGGCGCTGCGTGCCACCTCTGGCACGCTTGCCATAGGTTCGCCATCACGGACTTACAGTATTTACTTGCCTATTTCCTGACCTGGTCTGCCTCCGACAGCTGATACCCGTCTCTTTGAAAGAGCTTTGAATACAAGCAATGTTATTGGCAGAGGTTACTGCTTTTTGTCAGACTGACAAAAGCACTGTCAAGCTTCGTCTCTTTCATACATGTACAAAGTCACACCTATAAATGGCATGAGGATTATGTTGCAATGCTTCAGCGCTGCATTTGTCATTCTACCTCCTTTTGCCCCTGTCCCATCTGCAGTTGTTGCTTAGTTGTTGCTTAGAATAAACTTGAGGAATGCTTAGATCAGGGGTCTCAAACTTGATTTCATTGAGGGCCGCATCAGAGTTGTGTTTGACCTCGGGGGGCTGGGGTTGACATGGCTAGGGTGGGTGTGGCCAGTTCGACATCACTCATGTCGGGGGCACCTGTGGTGGCCCGAGCGCTCTGCCAGCGAAAACGGGCTCCCGAGCTCCGTTTTAGGCTGCGGCGGCTTCCTGCAACCCTCCACCAGCGAAAATGGAGTTCTATTTTCGCAGGCAGAGGCACCGTGGGCCAATCCTTCACTGTTCCCAGGGTGGCCCCGCGGGCCAGATCTAAGCACCCTGTGGGCCGAATGTGGCCCCCGGGCCTTGAGTTTGACACCCCTGGCTTAGATTGAGGAATAACAGGAATCCTAAAATACCCAGAAAGCAATGACAAATTACTTCTGTAAATCGGTCAAGAAAACTGCTTGGAAAAAACTAACTGACCGAAGTGTATCTTTATTTTCTATGTCTTGAAGGCAAGAGATGTTGAGATCAAATCTGAACACCTCTTTGAAAGGCTTAAGTTACATATGATTATCTTCAGAAGCATCTTCTGTAGCTACAGTACAATCTGCCCATTCTATCTGGTCTAGCAGGGAGAAGATGCTGCTGGTATCCATTGCACAAAAGTTCATGAGAGCTGGGACTTGGAAGATGACCTCCTCTATGGCAACACCGTCATTGTGGAACAGCTTGTTTCAACACCCATATATATTCTCACACCCTATGCTTTAGGAAAGAATTGAGAGCCAGTTTGGTCTAGTGGTTAAGGAGTTGGCCTAGAAACCAGAAGACTAAAGTCCCATTTTAGGCATGAAACCCGGCTGGATGACTTTGGACCAGTCAATCTCTCTTAGTCCACCAAGATTATTGTTATGGGAAAAATAGGAGGAGGAAGGAATATTAGTATGTTTCCCTCCTCACATTGTATATAAAAACAAAGAAATAAAAATCTATTGAAAATGGATAAAAAGAGTTCCCTTTTGCAAGTTTTTAGAAAGCAATTTTTTAAACTAGAAGATAGCAACTAAGCTTTGCTTTATTTTTAGTTTTAGTAATTTTGATGTTACCTAATTAAATGGGATAATTAGGAAGCTACAAATTACTGCAATGGGACGAATATGTATATTGCTCTGAAAAAGAAACATACTATATAATTTGAGAGGTATTTGCATGAGTGCTCTTTTTTTTCCACACCATTAATATTTTATATACCACCGCCAAATTAGGAAGGCGCAAGAGTGCTCAATCTTTCCTTGATATTCTCAAATTCTCACATGAATTTTCTAATTGGAAGTTCAACTTTGTCCAACTCTTTTCTTCCTGATTTTTAAGGGAGGTTCCTGCCTTTGAGCATTCGTGCATATCTTTCTACATCCCCATGGATTGAGCCTAAATCCCCAAAGTTAAAAGTTTGGAGAGCAATTGATATTGCAGTGGAATACTAATGGTTTTAAGATTCTATGAAGTATAATATAACAGAATAAGATAACAGAATAACAGAGTTGGAAGGGACCTTGAAGATTTTTTAATCCAACACCCTGTTCAGGCAGGAAACACTACACCATTTCAGACAAATAGTTGTCCAATCTCTTCTTAAAAACCTCCAGTGTTGGAACACCCCATCTTCTTAAGGCAAGCCGTTCCACTGATTAATTGTTCTAACTGTCAGGAAATCTCTTTTTAATTCTAGGTTGGATCTCTCCTTAATAAGTTTCCATCCATGGCTTCTTGTCCTGCATTCAGGTGATTTGAAGAATAGGTGAATCCCCCACTTAGAACAGTATAAATTCAGATCATTAACTAGGATTAGTGTAACATCATTATTGAATTGGAAAATAAAACCCATTTTCTTCAGCTTGGAAAAAAAGATGGTATTGCCTTATGAATGGTGTTTTAATGAAAAAGTTGATTTAAAGAACATTGCCTTTGATAGAGAATTATTAAAAGCCATTTGCTGTAAATTAAATAGAAAATGTTTGGAGAGCAAATTGTTGTCTGAAACATGAACTGAAGATTTTACATGTCAACTGAGCTTGAAAGTAATCTGTAACCCATCAACATTGTCTCAAAGCAGCCCTATGTTTGGAAGGAAGAAGTAGAGTGAAGATAGTTCATTGAGCTTGACTCAAAAGGATGAATACCTTCAGATTAGGGAAAAGTGCTCCTATTATCATGTTGGGCCATAAGTAAGTATGAAGTGAAAGCCAATGGTCACCATCAAGAACGATGTACTGGCATAGTGTAAATCTACCCCATCTGAATTTCCTGCTGCCATAATACGCTGGTTGCCAATTGGCTTTTGGGTACAAATCAAGGTTCTTGCTGGTATCTTTAAAGCCTTTCAGATTTTGATATCTGTAGTTGGCCTACTTTCAATAATTTCCACCCCTCCAGCAAAGGGGCTTCCTCCATATATCTTTACTCAGGGAATATCATCTTCTCAATCTCTGCCTCTCTTCTGTAGAACAGTGTCTATCTGATGTATGCCCCTCCTATCCTGTTTCTTAGGAAGACAGTTAAAAAACATTCCCTCTGTTTTGGAAGGTTTTTTTAAAAAAAAATTGTGAGGCTGATGAAAGTTCCTGATGTTATATGTAGATTGTGCAATATTATTAATTTGCTTTTTATTTCATTATTTTAAACACAGGGCATGGAGGTTGGGACGTGTACTGCTCAGAGACTGGTATGTGAGAGATCCTGGAATGGTTGGGATAGGATGAGAGGCAAGGCAATCAGAGCATGATCTCTTCATAAATGGCAACTCAGTCCAGGTGGGGAGAAATTTGGCAAAAAGCATTTCAAATGATTCAAATGGATTCCACCCTTAATTAACTCACTATAAATATGGTATTCAAGTTTCCAAGATTCTGTGTTTATTGCAAGCTTGCATTAAATATACGATATGGAAACCTGCGTATTTCTTGGTCTTGCCAGCTATGTAAAGCATGAAATGGAGGGGTCTATAAACCCAGATGAAGTAAAGTAAAGGTAAAGTTAAGTAAAGTAAACTAGTGATCAATCCATGATACTATAGCCTAGATCTCTGTTTTGCAGCATGAGAAAGCATAAGAGAGCTGATAATAAAAGCAAACCATAATCAAAAGCAGTCATTCCAAAACAAAGCATTCATAACAATTGCATTTAAAATCACACTGTCTTACATATATGGTAGTCCTAAACTTATAATCACAACTGAGCCCGGGATTTTGGTCATAAGTTATAGCGGTCATAAGTCTAGTCATCATGTGACCAGACTTGATTTTGCAACTGCTTTTATGATGGTCATTAAGGTAATCATGGTCATTAAGCAAACCACCTGGTCATTAAGTCATGTGGTTATAAGTCTGGGGGTTTTTTTGCCATAAAACGGCAAAAAAAGTCTCAAAGCGTGATTACGTGATCATGGGTCATAAATACAAGTTCGTTGCTAAGTGCTTAAAATGCAATCATGTAACCGTGGGGATGGTGTGGCAATTGTAACTTCAAAGATGGGTCATAAGTAACTTTTTCCAGGTCTGTCATAATTTCACACAGTCATTAAGTGACCAGTGCCAAATTGAGGACTTCTTTTACTTAAGAAATCTTATCAGTGATATCTGTGCGTAATTGGAACAGGAAAAAACGTAGTGGTCCCTTCCAAATCTTTTACTCTGTTAGTGTTTTGGACCTTTGCAATTGATCAGAAGAAGATGGGAGGCTTTTGAAATTTGGATCCAAATCATTGAGATGTGACATGGAATTGAGCAGAAAGCACTGGCAGAACTGTGAACCTAAACAATTATTGCAGATGACATGCGTGTTTGTCTTAATTGTATATTATTCTTTTACTTCAAATCACAAGGCAACAGAATTAATGCAGGATCGAATCATTGTGCAATATATGTTGATTTACACTGGTTATGCAACCATTGTGGGAAGAATGTCTCTGCTTTTTGTCTGCAGATTTTGCTAATCATAATAATGCTATTGTTCAAGGCAAGATCAGTAGGGATGGTATAATTGTGAATCTTCAGGAGTGCTGCCATAGTTCTTAATTGCATCTTCCAAACAAACAATACCACTAATGTATACATTTTTTAGTCTTTGGAACTCCTGGAAGTGTATCATAAATATCAAGAACCACTAGTTAAGGTTAAAAATCAGTTTCTTCAATTTTTTTAAAAAGTAAATACTTTTTAAGAGGATAATACCTTTCCCTTCAAGGTATATTTTGTAAGCAGCATCAAACAGGTGCCTGTATTTTTTTAATCTCTCCCCACCATATGAACAATTGGCCAAAATTCCTTTTGCTTCAATGGAGCCAAGCCGAGTGCCTTGATGTTGGATTGGATCCTCTTCTTCATCTCATCAGTATTTTTGACTAGTAGAAACAGATGTTTGTTATGTGCAGTAATTCTATATACGTCTAACATTTCTTAACTAACTGGAAAATAACTTTAAGCTGGAAAATACTATATATTTTTAATTGCACGAACACGAATGTTTTGGTCTATATTTTCTGATCACAATAAATCACTTCCTTCAGTCACACATTTTCTGTCCCTCAGTTTTGAGAAAGGTATCTTCAGAAAATGCATTACTATGTGAATATTGTTGCATCCCCTCAGGACGCTGGTTTACCTCAGGACTGTTCCTGATTGGCCAGAGCGGGCGTTGTTTGAAGCGGGAGTTTAAAGGCTTCCTATTGGTTGGCGCGTCTGACAGCCGGTTATAAAAGAGCTGTCAGATGCGGCTGAGGCGCGGGTTGATTTCTACTGAGTTGTTGCTGGTTGCTTTTTAGCTGTTGTTCTGTTAGCCTTAATAAAGGCTTGTTGGCTCTTGATTCGTCTCGCCTCAGTTATTATGTCCTCACCCCAAGTGGACATTTTAAATATGAAAGCTGACATAATACCTAAGATGTTTAATATTATGCTTAATATTAATAACTAACAACATTATTCGTGAATAATGTTTTAAGCATACTATGATGGTCATTATAAGTTATACTCAAACTGCCTTTTAAAATAAATTGTGTTGTTTGGACATGAAGGACTATTTTGATGATTCTTTTCCTTGTTTGTAGAAGTACTCCTTGATTTATGATCATAATTGAGCCTGCAGTTTCAGTCATAAGGCATGATGGTCAATAAGTTCTGGCAGTGGTCAGTAAGCAAACATGGGAATTGTTAAGCAAATGCCATGGTCATTAAGTGAACCCATTGTTCGCAATGAGGCTTTTTTGGTCAGAAACTGGAAGTAAGAGCCAGTTTTTAGCAAAAGTATCATAAATCATGGTTATGTGACAAATGGCTGTTACGGTGGGCTGGTTGCCAAGCAACCAAAATGCGGTCACATGACCATGGGGGGCAGACATCAGAACTTCGAATCTGAGTTGTAAGTGCTTTTTCGGGATCTGTCATAACTTTGAATGGTCATTAAACAACTGGTTGTAAGCCAAGGACTACTTGTAATCTGATTCCTCTAGATATGTTAGAACTTTCAACTCTCAGATTTCCTACCTAGCATAATCAAAAGTAAGTACTGAAGTTCCAATTGTTACTTTTTCAACAACTTACATTAGCCAAGGATTAAATAAACAAGGATAAAACAACTGAAATTAAATTTGGAAAAGTTAAAGCAGCCTTGATCAGCAGGCCTTGGTATAATCAAGAACATTTAACAGTTGTAATCTCAGTTATATTCCTTTATTTCCCTTTCCCTCAAATATTTTGGAACAGCAGGTCCTTAAAAATTTAACAGACATTTTCTGTCTGTGTTGTCTTACTGCCATTCAAAATCTGTGAGGTTTTATTTCCTGATAGAGTAAAGAAAAATATTTGTTATAAATTTTTAGTGGACTTCTCAAATCCAGAGAGGCATGAAAGAAAATTTTGAAATGGTTTCTTATGTTGCAAACTAATCCAAACTATTTCCACAGGGGAAATATGTAAATGGTACAATGCTACAATCATTCCAGGAAAAAAAATAGTTGTGGTTCAGCCGAAATACTGAGATGGTGGGAAGTAAAACAAGTTTTTTGTATCGTAGAACTCTGTTTGGGGTGGACAAAAACTGTGTGTGGGGGGGAGTTTATCCAACTGACATTTGGCATCTAGCTTATTTTATGTCCTACTATCATGTGAAAAATAAGGAGACCCTGTTGTATTTGACCAAATAGTCATCAAAACCGGAAAACTGCTTTCCACATGGCCAGCCCTAAATCTTCACAAAGCTCACATTTATCACTTTCCTCTCTGTTGTTCTCCAGCAGGTAGTCTTTCATAACATGCCGCATTCCTCCCTTCGACCGGTTAGGTCCCACAGAGTGGGTCTCCTCCAGGTCCCGTCAGCCAAACAGTGCCGACTGGCGGGGCCTAGGGGGAGGGCCTTCTCTGTAGGGGCCCCTGCTCTCTGGAACCAACTTCCCCCAGAGATCCGAACCATCCCCACCTTGCTGGCCTTCCGAAAGACATGGCTCTTCCTGCAGGCGGGGTGAGTTTGAGACGACTTTATATCTGATGTCTCCCCCATGTATGTATGATGTGTGTATATTTATATTTTTAACTGTTTTTAAGTGCTTTTAATAATTTGTTTGGAGTTTTTGTATAAAATGTTGTACGCCGCCCTGAGTCCTGAGGGAGTAGGGCGGCATAGAAAACCTACCAAATAAATAAATAAATAAATAAACATGCTATGTCTGGAGATTTCAAGTAGCTATTTCCCTCAACTTACTTATTTTATTTCTAGAATTGACACGGCTGTCCATCTCGGTTCAGTGATGCTGGGTGGCTAACACCACAACAAACATAAAATATTAAAAATTATTGTATACTGTGTTTACTTTACAATAAAGCAATAATACAATGCAACTGTGGTTTGTAATATATTACATACCTCAATGTTCATGACAACATATAATAGATTCAGCTAATATCTTGGCCTCAGTGCTTGAAAGAAAAGCCAGTTCTTCAAGGCCTTTGGAAAGGCTAATAGTATTAGGGCCAAGCAAATATCAAGGGAGATGTTGTTCCATTGGCCAAGAGTTCCAACAGAGAAATCATGGTTCCTATAGATCAGGGGTCCCCAAATCCTGGTCCGCAGACCGGCACTGGTTCATGGCTCATTGGGAACCAGGCTATGCAAGCGACGCACATGCATGCGAAACTCTATTTGTGCAAGCCGTGTGTGTGCACACATGAAACCATCCCCTCCCCCCCACCGCGGCTGCCACCACTGCTGGTCCACGGAGCCAGAAAGGTTGTGGACCATTGCTATTGTTCAAACGATTGGGTGTGTTAATATATTATTAAGCCACAAATCATTGTTATGTGTATATTGCTTTAAATGCATTGTGGATGATTACTATATAAGCAAGCAAGAGAGCATGCTCAATGTGGTTGGTGGTTTAATGTGGTTTAGTGTGGTGAGTGGTGTTTGACGGTGTGTTCCGGATTGAAGACTCTCTGCTGCTTTACTGATGAGTAGATTACTTTATGACTGTGTGGAATTGCTGTGAAGAGAAGAGTAACTATCTGTGATAGTATAGAATTAAGTGATAGCTGTAATCTTTGTTTGTGAGTTAAAACAAAGATAGGCAAGAAGAAGCAACTTCGCATTGACTGAATAACTGTGTATGACTTGGACTTCCTATTTAACTTTGCTACAATTTTGTACATATTAAAGATATTTTGTTTATTGACTGAATAGCATTCATATCAAACTGCAACACCATTACTACAACACATTTCGCTGTGTATGTGCTTAACAGCACAATAACTCCTTAACAGCTATAGATGGCAATATTTTACAGAAGAGGCCTAGAGGATGCCTACTTTGCATGGTGGGATGGACAGAGACAATTGGTGATAGGAAATTCCACAAACAGTCTAGGCATTTGCCATGCAGGGTTTAAAGATGATAACCAACACCTTTAATTGAACAACAACAATAACAAAAACACTTTAGGAGCCGATAAAGCTGGTGAATCAGTGATATGCTTTGGTGCGTCCAAAACTGCCCATGCCACTTAAATCTGAGCCAGTTGCAGCTTATAAATGGTCCTCAACACTAATCCCTATAGAGCACATTGTATTGTCCAGGCAGGAAGTGACTAAAACATGAGTGATTTTGACCAGAATTTCACAATCTAAGAATGGCAAATTGGTAAAACTACTGGATTTGTACAAAGGTCATTTTAACCACAGCTACACAAGTGGTCCTTGCGGAGAGACCATGAAGCCAAAAGAAAACTAAAGATTTGTGTATCCCCTGATGTCCTTTTTAAATGAATCCTTAAAGTCTAGTCTCTTCCCAGGCCTTGGATCTGAGTGGGTGATAGAGCTCTTACGTGATGTTTTGGTCTTTTAAATGAATGTTGATTTTGCCAGATTTTCTTTCTCATCATATTGTATTTATTTATTTATTGTTATATTCTGCAAGCTGGAAGTAATTGTAAAAGATTGGGGTGGCCTATAAATCTCATAAATAAACAACACTATAGATGTTCTATCTGGATAGTGCTGTTCCATCCACAACTAGAGGAATCTCCAGATTTTGGGGGGATGGAGGTGGGTGGGCTAAAACATAGAACCACTTGGTCTTGTTGAAATTAAGTAGAAGTCCATATTAAGTAGAAGTCCATATTTCCCAGACCTCCACAATATCAGGGTTCCAAGTACGAAGCTTGATGATGTAACTTGGATGGTATGGATCAGAAATGTACAGCTGAATATTACTAACAGAATAATAGAGTTGGAAGGGACCTCGGAGGTCTTCTAGTCCAACCCCCTGCTCAGGTAGGAACCCCTATATTGTTTCAGACAAATGAATGATGTGTCAAATGGTCTTTTTAAAAACTTCCGGTATTGGAGCATTCACAACTTCTGGAGGCAAGTTGTTCCACTGATTAATTGTTCTAAGTGTCAGAAAAATTTTCCTTAATTCTATGTTGCTTCTCTCCTTGATTAGTTTCCATCCATTGCTTCTCGTTCTGCCCTCAGGTGTTTTGAATAGCTTGACTCTCTCTTCTTTGTGGCAGCACCTTAGATATTGGAACACTGCTATCATGTCACCCCTCGTCCTTCTTTTCATTAAACTGGTCTTCGGGTCTCTGTTGCGCATGCGTGGGAGGCATGAGTGGGGGCCATGTGTGCATGTGAGGGGGGCAGAGTGCATGCGGGGGATGTGTGGGGGCGGGGCGAGCATGCACAGGGGCAGGGTGCACACAGGTGGAAGGGCGCATGTGCGGGGGCCACGTGCATATTGCATTTTGGGGGTTCGGGCACACACGAGTGCATTTGCGCACACACACATGTGCTTTGGGCACTCGGTCCAGAAAAGGTTAGCCATCACTGGCCTAGATCAAGAACACAAAACAAGATAGACTCTTTTGCAAAGGGAGCATTTAAGTTGCTAAAACTAACATAAAGCTTCTTGATATTTTAATCAATTAAAAGACTCTTTTCCAGAGAGTCTTCTTTAACAAGATTTATTGAAAAAGTAACAGACAAGGATAGAGAAATTTCAGTGATTTAGTTATTTTCACATTAACACCCAATTTATCTTTCAGTTCACGGGATGGAACGTTTTTCAATCTTTTCATAATGGCTTTCTTATGAATTGGCAAGCTGGCTGCCCTTTTACCAGAAAATTGAGAAAATGTGCAAGAGGTTGTTTTCCAAATGTCTCCTGAATTTCTCTCAAATTCTGAATAGACCATAACAGAATCTGAATCATGAAAAGACACACTTTCATTTCATTTCATTATCAGTACACAATTTTAAAAATAGCATCTGTTCATTTAGGTTTCTTCATACGGATGAGGAATGAATTTCTTTGCTTATATCAGTGTTGCTGCAGTGCAGTGGTTCTCAACCTTCCTAATGCCGTGCCACGCCCCCACGCTCCCACCCCGCAACCGTGCCGACCACCGCAACCCCTGCCGCCACAACCCCTGCCCCGCCGCTGCCATTTGGATTCTTTTACCCTCTGTGCATGCACAAAGCATTCTGTGCACGTGCAGAGGGTAAAAGAACCCAAATGGCGGCGTCCGGGTGAAGTCTCCCGACCCCTGTGAAAGGGTCATTAGACCGCCAAAGGGGTCGCGACCCCCAGGTTGAGAACCGCTGCTGTAGTGGGTTTCTTGCCTTAAATCCAATGTTTCTACCTTCCAGCACTTCATTCTTTTGAAGGACATCTTATCTATATATCATTGAATTTGCAGTCACTCTAGAGTGGGTTATAAATATGTATCCGTAATTAAAGCTTCTCCTGCTGTAGACTACACTTTGCTCACCAAATGTTTTCTTTGAGGAAAAACCTTTTGTCTTACATCTGTAGATCAGCCAGCCTTACCTAAATGTAGGCTGTCTGAACTTAGAAATTGAAGGGTAAAATAGTACAATGCACATTTATATTGATCTTTTTACATTTACATGACCATTCCCCATTGAACTTGGTGACTCTGACTTGTGAAGAAATATGTACCAGAACCTGGCTTCTATTGAAGTCAGCATTTTAAAACCCTTTTGGCAAATCCTCTGTACTTCTCTCTTTCAATTTCATACTAACAGTAAAGGTTATACATTATCCTGTGATTCAGATTCATGGATTACTGCTTTTGACAGTTCAAGCTGCAAACAATTTGTTAGTCTCAGTGGATATTGCTTTTTTTCCCTCTTTTGGCTTCTAATTTTGAAAGTCTTCACATTGGAATGTTGAACTATAAATGCAGGAACTTAGTACAAAAATATTTGAGTTCCAGCTTTTTCAAATGGAAGCTGTATGCCTACGAAAGTTTGGAACTCATTGAGAGATCATGCTGAGCAGCCAAGATTTAAGACTAATTGAATTAATAGCCATGCTCATGACTGAATTAGCATAGTTGCGTGCCCATGATGAAAGGCTCATCAAGTTTGGGATATTCATCAAATTTATTTTCCAGTAAATGTTTATGCTTAAGGTTCTTCAACACTCCCTCGCCCCCAGTTCAGTGTTCTCTAGTTTGTTCTCTAGTTTGTTGGTCCTTAAGAATTTTAATTCCCAGCCAACATGTTGAAGTTCATCAGGTTAAGGAAGGATATCACACTAGGGAACGGAGGCCAGACAGTTTTGATCCCTGACAACATTATCTTTATAATTATGGGACAAAGTCAGGCAACTTTATTACCATGAATATGGGGTAAAAATGGAATTATTTTACAATATTAAAATCCAGTGGGGGATTGAAATGCAGAACTTTCATAACTAATTCCTATGCAGATCAAGCAAAATTCCCATTCATATTTGGTTTTAACTGGTCCTCACTTTCAACTTCTGTTTGGCTCAACTGGCAGTATATTCTATCACCCTGGATCATGAAGGACTCAGTTTCATAACCTGAAAACTAGTATGGTTAGGAATGTAGGGAGAATGGTTCACCTATCATGCTATGTCTTAATGTGAATTGTATAATTTTTGATGTAGCATGTGTCAATTCACCCAGTTTATAAAGAAATCATGCTTTTATAACTTAGCACTCTGGAGTGAAAATCTAATTTTCCACTAAGAAGAATGAATCAGAGGGCCTCCAGATATATCAATTTAAATTATCATCTAAAGAGCACATCATCTCAATTTAGATTATAACATTTAGAATCTCAAATAATCTAAGCACAGCACTAATTTAGAAAACTCTTCAATGGTTATCTCTAATCATGAACATGTGATATTATCTGTATCTCTGAGCATTTATTTATCTTTGTAGCTGTTACAAAGAAATGGACTGGTGTCAATAGCAATAGCACTTAGACTTATATACCGCTTTACAGTGCTTTACAGCCCCTCTAAGCAGTTTACAGAGTCAGCATATTGCCCCCAACAATTTGGGTCTTCATTTTACCGACCTCAGAAGGATGGAAGACTGAGTCAACCTTGAGCCTGGTGAAATTTGAACTGCCAAACTGCAGGCAGCCGGCAGTTAGCAGAAGTTGCCTGCAGTACTGCACTCTAACCACTGCACCATCAATGTTCTTGAGTTGTTGTGCATAAACCATATGATCAGAGATAGCAGGTGATTCTTCCTCCATGTTTATAACAAAGTTCTGCATACTTCAAAAATGTTTTGGAAGAAATGATTTTATGCACTTTTAGAAACACAGTATTTCTTTGCTAGTGATTAAAACAGCTACATCTTTTTATAGGTTTCTGCTTGGGGGAAAAACTGTTGATTAATTTATCATTGCATCATCAATGCAATTCCCAAGACAAGAACATTTTTTTTATTTCCAGACTTCTACAGAATTGTACGGGTTGCTGGGTTCATACTTGAATTGATGGTGAACAACCTCTTCCAAATAATTTTTGAAGCATGAACAGCCTTAATGCTACAGATTCCATGAAATAATTTTTATGAGGCTAATAAAACCCTTGGTTCATTTTAACCACTTTTTATGTTTTACCCTGTTGGACACTTTTATAGGAACATCATCAGGAAGGTGATGGTATTCTTTATAATGATAACAGTAATCAATACAACATAATGTAATCTGATTTGAATTTTTATTTTCTTTTGTGGAAGCATTTTGTGGCTAAAGAAGAGGTCTGCTGAAAGATTGCATCTTGTCTCATATTATTACTTTTAGAAATGTGGAAGAAGTTTAGAAATGTGGAAGAAGTTTGGTTGACCCAAAATTGGTCAACCATTTTTTGGGGGAAGTACCTCTTCAAAGCCTCCCATATTGATAATCTTGTCTTTGCTTTTTTAATATCCCCTTTTTTTAATAAAAAAAAAATCAGAATGTTTATGCCCTACTGATAGGAGAAAATAAACAGCAAAAGGGAGTTTTTAAGAGGCAGTTCACAAGGAAGAGTTATCCTATTCATTTCTCTGACTGCTCTCTTGCAAAAATATGTCATTTCTATCTGCATCTACATCTTCTTTAACTCAGAAGTGCAAACTGTGAAGAAAATGTAACAGGCAAACCTCCTGTGATCAGATGTTAATGTGCTACAGGCCACGGCTGACTCAGCAAATTATACATAGCATTTTTTTGTTGCTCCTGACTGCAAGACAATAACATGCTTTTAAAAATTATTCTCCGCTTCATGTGTTCCCCGTGCTTTCTACAAGGCACTTCAAGCAGTTTATGGACAGTTCCAAACAACCAAGTTAACTGAAATCTTAAGTCTGCTTAATCTTAGCTTGAGGCCACATCTCTGACACACGTTTTTTCTTTCTTTCTTTCTTTCTTTCTTTCTTTCTTTCTTTCTTTCTTTCTTTCTTTCTTTCTTTCTTTCTCTTTCTCTCTCTCTCTCTCTCTCTCTCTCTCTCTCTCTCTCTCTCTCTCTCTCTCTCTCTCTCTCTCTCTCTTTCTTTCTTTCTTTCTTTTTACCATTCTCTGTTCTTTTCAGACTGTGGTGCTGCTTCTTTAAACATCATTTTAACCATCTGGAGAAAATGTAGTTAACTTAGAAGTGATTGTGTTATTCATTGTTTTGAGGAACAACTTATAGGTTTATCTTGTTTCACTCTTACTTGTAGGATAAGTGAGTGATAAAGTTCGGAACTATCGGATGGAGTATATATTAAGTCTACCTGCTCCAGAGTTATGATGATTCAACCAGAAATCTGAATAAAGATTGTTAACATGTTGGAAGGTGCTTTACTCTTTTACCAGAATTTTGCTGAAACCAAAGAAAGGGACATTTAAGGAGTGAAGGAGCTTTCTGTTTTTATAAATACACAGCATTTGGGGATTGAAACAGTAGATACATCTGGTTTTTATCTCACATACAAAAATGTGAAAGAAGTTGTGTAATCTTAGAATATTTTCTGTTGAGCCTATCTTTCCTGCTTAATGGGGCACTATCAGGCTTGTTTGCTTGCTTGCTTTTGACCGACAAAGCTCAGAGGATTATTTACATTTGAAATATAATAGGGGAAAATACTTTAGCTGAGAACTTGGAGCTTTGGCTTAATTTCAATTTGGATGTGTTTGGTCCATACCAAAATGAGATAACACAAACCAACAATTCCTGCTTGAGAAAGCATCTTTCCCTTTGCTTTGCTTTTGCCATTCTATCAATAATGTTGATTGATAGATGATTCTATCAATAATGGATTAAGATACATGATGATATACACTATACAAGTTTAATGGTCTGATATGTAGTAAATACAACTCCCAGAATTCCCAGTTAGCAGGATCTTTTGGATTTGGATCTGTACAAACAAATGGAAAGAGAGACAATCCTTAAGATTCCCACATGATGGTGTCAATAATCTTTCTTGCATACATGCAGGGTTCAGTAGAAGGCATTTGATTCATTTCCCCCAGTCTGATTACTTTGTGCAAAAATAGAATCTCGATCTCATCTTTTTGATAAGGTGATGTTTGGATTCCCAACATAATTAACAGCTTCAAGAAGATATCAGAAATGCAAATAGGATGAGATGCACAACATGTTCATAGTTTTAAGGCCTATACAACAGATGGGGTTTCCCATGCAGTTGGGTGTGGAAAGCTGCACCTGTTGAATAATTGAAGGGACAAAATGTTTTTAAAAAGCAGTATCTTAATAAATAACCCTTTTTATTACCTCATCAGTGCTTGCCTATGTCCTATTACATTGGTAATCTTTAACAGGGAAATGAAAAGCATAGCTGCTGTCCAACAGACTGTTAAAGGCACCAGAATAGCTGGGAGTTGGACAGCACATAAATTTAATAAATCATTATTAATTACCAGTATCTTGCACTCTAAATGTACAAAAGGAGATACCCTTCAATGTGTAAACCCATTTTCCAGTCAGCATCACCTTGAAATCTTATTCCTTTTATTACCTTAATACCATAAACCAGGGGTGTCAAACTAGATTTCATTTAGGGCCACATCAGGATTGTGTTTGACCTTGGGGGGCGCGTGGCCAGCTCGACGTCACTTGTGTCGGGAGCACCTGTGGTGGCCCGAGCGCTCTGCCAGCGAAAGCGGACTCACAAGCTCCGTTTTCGGCTGTGACGGCCTCCTGCAACCCTCTGCCAGTGAAAACGGAGCTTGGGAGTGCCACCCCCTTGCAAGTTCCATTTTCGGCTGCGATGGCCTCCTGCAATCCTCTTCCAGCGAAAACGGAGCTCAGGAGGGCCTCACACAGCCCTCCCAAGCTCAGTTTTCGCTGGCAGAGGCACTGCGGGCCAGTCCTTCACTGTTTCCAGGGCGGTCCCGCGGGCCAGATCTAAGCACGCTGCGGGCCGGATCCGGCCCCTGGGCCTTGAGTTTGACACCCCTGCCTTAAACTAAAGCTGTGTTGTAAAGATACTGGAATTCCTTAATAATCTAAGATTTGGCCCTTGCAGTGGTCCTGCAGGGTTAAGGGTGGGGTGGGGAAAACCAAGAAAGCCCTTTTCAAAGATAAGACACTTATCTTTCCTCTTTCATTTGTTACTGACAACCACCCAAAAGGGCTGCATGAGTGCCTCTAAAAGACACTGCCTGTTTTACCCTTAGCTTACTCCCCCCTCCTTATGGGTTCACAGTCAAGTTGTGTGCTTAAGCAAAACAGACATCCAGATGTCCTCTGCATAGTTTAGAAGGTTATTTTGATCATGCAATTGAAATACTGCACCTTTCTCCTCTTTGTTCTTGAAGCAGTTCTGCCTTGCCAACTGGCAGCACCCATAGGCAGAAACAAACCAAATTTTTTTATTATTATTTTCCTGTCCTCTCCTGGGCGAACTCTTGCAAAAAGTGCAGAGAAGAATTGATCACGTAAAAGGCTGTATTTTTAACTGCCTTTTTTAATGACTTGCTAAGTTGGAGACAGACACTTGTTGAAAGGGGTTGGAAGAGCCGAGGTGGCGCAGTGGTTAAAGTGCAGCACTGCAGTTCAGCAGTTCAGCTGTTCAAATCTCACCAGGCTCAAGGTTGACTCAGCCTTCCATCCTTCCGAGGTCGGTAAAATGAGGACCCAGATTGTTGGGGGCAATATGCTGAACTCTGTAAACCGCTTAGAGAGGGCTGTGGAGCACTGTGAAGCGGTATATAAGTCTAAGTGCTATTGCTATTGCTATAATTGGGGTTCTCCTCCCACTTCCCCTATTTGTAAAAGTACGACTTTATATGTTATAGACCAGGGGTCTCCAACCTTGGCAACTTTAAGACTTGTGCACTTCAACTCCCAGAATTCCTCAGCCAGCAAATTTATTTTCCAGGAAAGCTGGCTGAGGAATTCTGGGAATTGAAGTCCACAACTTAGAACTAAGGAGAAATTTCCTGACAGTTAGAACAATTAATCAGTGGAACAGCTTGCCTCCAGAAGTTGTGAATGCTCCAACACTGGAAGTTTTTAAGAAGACTTTGGATAACCATTTGTCTGAAGTGGTGTAGGGTTTCCTGCCTAAGCAGGAAACTAAGGGGGTTGGACTAGAAATCTCCAAGGTCCCTTCCAACTCCGTTATTATTATTATTATTAAGTAAGTCTTAAAGTTGCCAAGGTTGGAGACCCCTGTGTAGACTTTACACTCAGTATGGGTATGGGTATCTCTCCTGATTAAATCAAGATTTTTAAAGCACCATATGCTCTATTCTCATATTGCTCTTTCTTTCTTTCTTTCTTTCTTTCTTTCTTTCTTTCTTTCTTTCTTTCTTTCTTTCTTTCTTTCTTTCTTTCTTTCTTTCTTTCTTTCTTTCTTTCTTTCTTTCTTTCTTTCTTTCTTGCTGTATTGCAATTTAAGGAATCCTGAATTATTAACCATGGTTTCTATTATATCCGAGGTAGGGAATTATGATTCATAGGGATTTAAACAAATCGCTATCTGAAATTAGGAAGTTGATTCATTTCCTGTTTTTTTCCCTCAGTTCTCGTAACCATCATCTCCTGATTCAACTGAAACTAGAAAGTAATTAGTTCAAGAATTCTGCAGGCAGAACACTTAACAAATTTCTTGGCTGAAAAAGCTGCAGTATGTAAATGTAGAGAAGATTAGACATTTACCGTCTGATGCTGTATTAGTTCATATTACAATTCAAATTCATATGGGATTTAGTGGACTTTCTTCAAATTCTTTGTGAGGTGTAATTCCTTTTAAATTACAGCTGAAGTGGTGCAGTGGTTAAATGCTGCGACTGCAGGCTGACTGCTAGTTCAGCAGTTCAGCTGTTCAAATCTCACTAGGCTCAAGATTGACTCAGCCTTCCATCCTTCCGAGGTCGGTAAAATGAGGACCCAGATTGTTGGGGGCAATATGCTGAACTCTGTAAACCGCTTAGAGAGGGCTGTAAAGCACTGTGAAGCGGTATATAAGTAAAGTGCTATTGCTATTGCTATAAATCACTTTCAACAAGCCTTTGGATATTGAATGTAAAGATAATGCCATTAACATTTCACATATTAATATGACAACTTTCTAGGTTGTTTTGGAAGAATTAAACGCAAAATGCAGTGTTATTGTGGATGGCGATGACCCCATTTAGGTCCTTTTTGATTGAATGTTTTTGAAGGAAGTACTAAAGCATCTGTCCTTCCTAATGCATCTTGTTGTTGGGTTATTGTCTGTTTTCCAATACATACATACTGTTCAGAGGAGGAGGAGGCATGGGAATCAGGGTCAGCATCAAGCCAACCTGAAAGCTCCGAGCGGGAAGAGGGAATGGAGCTATCAGAGAGAGAGAGAGAGGTGGAGCCTGGGCCATCCCTCAGATGGAGAGTCAACAGCCCCCAGGTCTGGAAGTGGCTGATGAGGAAGAGGAGGAACAGATGGGCCTAGTGCCTGATGCGCGAATGCACAGAAGGCAGAGGAGAGGACAGCAGTGGAAATCTGTGGGCCGATCCTTGGGACGGAAGAGCGAAGCCCAACCCTAGCTCTGGGGATAAAAGGCAGGGGTTGGAGATGAATAGATGTGGCAGACAACTATTCATTTCCCTGCCGGACAGACTTGTTGGCCTGCATTGGGAGAGAAACTTTTTGCCGGGGCTGCTCGCGCTCCTAATAAAGGAATCATTGATTTAAATACAGAGGGTTTGTCGTGTTTGGGGAGCTGGGTACATACATACATACCCTGTTTCCCCCAAAATAAGACATCCCCTGATAATAAGCCCAATCGGGCTTTTGAGTACATGGCAATAAGGCCAAGCACTTATTTCAGGGTTCAAAAAAATATAAGACAGGGTCTTATTTTCGGGGAAACAGAGTACATATATACATACATACATACATACATACATACATACATACATACATACATACATACATACCGTATTTTTCGGAGTATAAAACGCACCGGAGTATAAGATGCACCTTAGTTTTGGGGGAGGAAAACAAGGAAAAAAGGCCTCTGCCTCCCAGCAATTTGCCAAACAGCAAACAGCACAGATGATATACACTGTTTGCTGTGTATTTCTGTGCATGTGTGCCTGACCCATAGAAATAGCAAAGAATTGGAGAAATGTACATTATGCCAGAAAGTTTTCTTAAATGTAGTCACACTAACTTCTCCCAATTATTTAAATAGATCTACTCCAAGGTAAGTCAGGATTTAACTGCTTTATCTTAATATTAAACAGGACACTGTTACATTTCAGACTATACTTGTACAGAGCTGTTAAAATTAATTAAAATTTCTGGAAGTATACATTATTCTCTATTATTTAAAAGAAGATACAATAGCACTGGGCCTCTTCAGAGCAAGCATTTATTTTAAAAAGCTTCTTCATTTTGTTAAGTTGTCTAGAACAATAATAAACCAGTCTTTAAAAAATAAGTCTAATAATTTGAACGTTCTACAGACATTTATAGTTATTCACTTACCCCCTTGCATCCAGTTCAGTAGAAAATAAAAATCTGCGTGTCTCTCCCAGCTATTCGCCTCTTTGCAGCTAGTTTCAGTTTCATTTTAGCATGTGGCAAATCAGCTGAGGGTCGGGAAGCTGCTAATGACTTGCTTGCTTAACAGGCTCTTCCCTGTTTGCTGCAAGCAGGTAAATTGCTGAGAGGTAGAGGCCAAAGGGTGGGGGTGGGTGGGTGGGTGGGTGGGGCTACATTCGGTGTATAAGACGCACCCGTTTTCATCCTCTTTTGGGGGGTAAAAAGGTGCGTCTTATACTCCGAAAAATACGGTACATACATACATAGTTACAATTTTTAAAAAAAGATTATAAGCTGCCAGAATACATGATTGCAAACATTGGAAAAGTAAAATATCAATTTTTCAGAGGATCCGTGGTATTTAAAGATAAATAGATTTGACTGAAAAATGGACACCATAAAAATGAAAATACAGTGAAGGATAAATTGACACAAAACTGGTTAGTGTTTATTGGATAAATAATAATATTAATTGGTTGTATACCAGAAAAAAGTCAGTCTGGATATAAATATTAAATAGGGATATTTAAAAGTGCTTTAAAATATTGTTTAATATCTCTCTTGCACGCTCTTATGCACTAAATATAGAAGATAAATCTAGAAGAAGTCACTCTACTGCAACTGAGATTTCTCCTTGACCTCAGTTATTTTGACGTATTTTAATTAGATATGCTATTAAAGATTGGGTTGGGGACCATTATATAAGTTAATATAATAACTTATATTAATGCTGTATAATTTTTTTGTAACTTGAATTATAGCTCTTGTAAATTGATTATTTATACCTCCTATTTTTAGAAAATTTTTGGAAGGAAAAACATTTGGCTATCTGCCTCTTTTATGTCTTTTATGTCTTCAATCTGGGAACTTTTTTTCTTCCATTCAATCATGTCTGATTCTTAGATAATAAGCCACAAATACAATAATATAGTTTTAGAAATGGAATTCCTCATACAATGCATTTTTGTGGTCTGTATATAATCTTTCTGCTAACTCTTAATTTTTTTAGTACCAAAGTAGAAAATGTTTACTTTTCTTTGCCAGAGAATTAATATTTTATCCAGAATGTCTACTGGAAGAATTTCCAAATAATAATAAATAATTAGAAACAATTTTGAAAGACTCATTTTTTTAATTGCTGCAATTTAATCCAATGTATTTAAATATTACTCATTCCAACTTCTTTAAATTTTTCTTCCATACTGGAGGAAAGTTATTATTAAAAATGATAAATATGTTATTATGTTATTCATAAATATTTGAAGGATTTGTATTCATCCTGAATGTTTAAAATATTAGGTATCTCAAATATTTTACTTTTTCAAGGAAAAGTGTCTTAAGAGTAGTACCAAAAAAGATTAATTTTGATTTTTTAAAAATCTATTTGTTAATTCTGATATTTCTGCAATTTCTTACAATTCCATCTTAATGCATTTGATTGAATTATTTAAAAAATCATAAATGTTTTAATTTATGACTGATTGGAAACCCTTATAGCTCTTTTGCATGAAACAGAAAAAATTGTACTTATGGCCTGTGGTTTTGATGACTAGAATTAAATGCATAATAGAAAAATTGAGCTTTTTTATAATCATAGCCGTGTTTCCCCCAAAATAAGACCCTGTCTTATATTTTTTTGAACCCTGAAATAAGCGATTGGCCTTATTGCCATGCACTCAAAAGCCCGATTGGGCTTATTATCAGGGGATGTCTTATTTTGGGGGAAACAGGGTAGGATAAGAGATAACTTGGTAATCATACTTATATTTGCTGCAAAAGAAAATATACAGTATTTAGTATAGTGATTAATTTTTATTTTATTTTTTCTCATTTATTTTTTTATTGCTACTGACGATGTCTCTCGAATGGTAACGAAACATTTGCAACCGAAGTGCCAAGCTAGGATCACAAACAGCCTAACTACCAACTCGAGCTACTAATATTCAAACACATTTCAACTCCCCATCACCTTTATTCAATGCTCTCATTGCTTTTTGTATAAACCAGATTTGATTTATAAAAAAGCAAACGTTATGGTTTTATTACCAAAATAAATATTGGCAATTGAAAAGAGTTCACAACCATTGTTGAAAACGGGAAAATCATTTTATCGTAATGATAATAGACTGAATATAATATAATAATAGAAAAGAATAAGGAAAATATTGGAAGATATAAGGAAGATAATGATGTAAACAATAACTATATAGAATAAACATGTTTTTGTATAACTAGGCTGTAAAAGGATAGTGTCGACGGGATGGTTGACATGTATGTTCAATGTTTTCTATTTTCAAAGATATTTGATACTTTATTTCATATATACATATGTTTACACATGTTTTTATGTTTGTTTGTATGTTTGTTAGTTTTTTTAACATAATTAATAAAGATTATTTATTTAAAAAGAAAGAAAAGAGTTCACAAACTTTTAAGCACCGCTGTATGTATTTATGAATTCTACTTCACAATATTAGACCACTGTCACTCAGATCTATCACACCCTTCCCTGGTCTCTTAATTTCACAGATGCAAATGGAAAGGAAGGAAAGGAAGGAAGGAAGGAAGGAAGGATTACTTTCATTACACTTGTTAATTAATATTCTTTCTCATTTACTTATCTTAACACTTAACATCACAGTCTTCCATATATCAAAGTTATCACCAGATACGCTGGTAAATACTGACCTGATAATTATTCTAGTCCAACTCCCTGCTCAAACAGAAGACTCTACTACACCATTCCAGACAAGTGGCTGTCTAGTCTCTTCTTAAAAGCCTCCAGTGATGGAGCACCCACAACTTCTGAAGACAAGCCATTCCACTGCTTAATTGTTCTCATTGTTAGTAATATTCCCTATATTACTCTTTGTATTTTAAACTCTGATGGACTGGCACACACACACAAATCCTATTTACAATTAACCTGACTGAAAAACATCTAAACTTAGAGCCAGTGTGGTGGAGTTATTAAGGCATCAGGTTAGGAACTGGGAGACCATAAATTATAATCCTGTCTTAGGCATGAAGCAAGCTGGTTGATCTTGGGCCAGTTACTTTCTCTTAGCCCTGGGAAGGCGACAATGGCAAACCACTTGCCAAAAAACCTGCAATGACTTGTTCAAGTGGTCTCTGAGAATTGGACACACCTGAACAAAACAAAAATAATAATATAAAAAAGATATGTATTTATTTTCAACTTTTTTTTTAAACCTTGCTTGCCTCCAATGTTTTACTGGATAATGTTTTACTACCTTTTCATGCCTGTTTGGATACCAAGGATCTATAGCGGGCCAAAAGAAGCCGGCGGGGGGAAAGATGACATTCAGAGCCAATGGCTTTCTTACTGACCTAGCTTTTCAGGTAACGTTTACCACTTTTTACTAATATTTGTCTAACTTCCAAAGCTTATATAATAAGTTGCCTAAGGAAGGTAATTCCCCCAAAGGTGAGCAAAAAAGGCTTGTATGGATGATCCAAAAGTAGCAAAGCAAAAATGGCAGAGCATTTGATGTTAAAAAATCCAGCATGGCCCGAGACACAGCTGTGAAATTGATTCAATCAGAAATGTAATTAAGCAACTCAAAGAGGAACTAAAGGCAAAATTGGGTAAGTCGGCCAACATGAGCCGACAGGACTTGGTAGGAACATTTGAACAAGCTAATAAACAACTAAAAGTAATGTCTTCTCAAGTTTCAGAGGGTAACCTAGACTACTAACAAATATGCTGTGAGAAAACAAACTTGATGTTGGAAGAGACATTACAGTAGACAGGTTAGATCGGATTTGGCCAGTATAAAGGAACAGAATAGAAGAAATAATCAGAGGATTAGAGAAAGTGCAGAAAAGGCTGATATAATTGGTGATCTTATCTCAAAAGTTACTGACAAGCTATCAGTATTATAATTCAGTGAAGTATGTGGAACATGTCCAAAGAATATTTATTCCTAGGTGGAGATGCAAAAATCAAGGCACATAAAAATAAGGTTTTTAAATGCTTAGGTGACAGACATATTTTTGAAAAAGGGTTGTAACTGGGGAAAAAAACCCATTGGGATGGAGATAAAGTGTTACCCCCCCCCCTCCAAGATATTAGTCCACTCACATTGCAAAAAAGATGTGGGGTTTTTTTCCTGAAGGGACTGTGTGGTCAGTGATCAGTTTGGTCTAGTGGTTAAGGCACCAGAAAATCGTGAGTTCAAATCCCGCTTTAACCATGAAAGCCAGCTGAGTGACCTTCGGCCAGTCGCTCTCAGCACAACCCACCTCATAGGGTTATTGTGGGGAAAATAAAATGTGTGCAAAATTAAACACCCTTTTCAAACTATGCATTGAAGAATGTATAAATTGGACTTTCAAAATCACATATGGATGTGTATACCGTAATAATATTAATTTATTATATTTATATGCCACCCAATTCTCAGCAGCTCTGATCCTTATGCCAGTAAGAGATCCTTACATTTCTTTTTATTTGTCCATTTTTAATATTTCAACAAAGCTTCATTATGAATCTGTATAAAGCAGACTTATTTTTTTTAAATTTGCCACCTCGCCTATTACATAGACCTGGTAAAGTTAAGCTGTTCTAAATAAATATGTATCGAAAGAATAAAATATGAGTGTGGAAAGCTATGAATGATTGCCTTCCGTGGCAAACCTAGATTTGTCTCCATAATGTGGGCACTTTTCCATTCATCTAAAATGTGGGAGAGATGGCATTTCATCAGCTCTAAGTATATTGTTACCCTTATCTTCTGCCTGACTTCCAAAAATAAAAATCAAAGGAGATATATGTGATGGTTGTCAGATGATCTTTCATCACAACAGTGGCTGATCCAAAACCCCTTAACTTGAACAATTTATGTACCGTATTTTTCGGAGTATAAGACGCACTGGAGTATAAGACGCACCTTAGTTTTTGGGGAGGAAAATGGGGGAAAACAATCTGCCTACCAGGTATTCATCTGGCTAGCATCCTTAGTCTGGTCAGCTTCAGCACATTATTTTATCTCCTGGTTAGGACTTAAAAAAACCTTCTTCGGAGAGAGTAACAATGAAAGAGCATGCAAGCCAGTAAGAGCTGGGAAGATCGTTAGCACCTGGTTAGGGCTAGAAAAAAACTTCTTTGGAGCAAGTAGAGCAATGAAAAAAAACCCTGCAAAGACTTAGGGCTGAAAAACATTCTTTGGAGAGAGTAACAATGAAAAAGCCTGCAAGGTAAGAGCTGGGAAGATCTGTTAGCACCTAGTTAGGGCTGGAAAAAAAGCTACATTCGAAGTATAAGACGCACCCAAATTTTCAGCCACTTTTAGGGAGGAAAAAGGTGCGTCTTATACTCCGAAAAATACGGTATTTATTTTATTTACTTATCAAATTGCTACATTCCCCATCTTACCCAAGTGACTCTGAACCAGTGCTCTTTCAGAAAATTAAAGATGTATCTCAGTGAAAGAATCACATGTTTTGGATGAAGAAAGTTCTGGTCCTCATTATTGAAATTTTCACTTTTAAAGGATTAAATAGTAGCTGAGCTGAATCCCTGGAGAATGAATCCATCAGAGTTCTGGACAAGAGGGAATGATTGCACTGAGATACAGGGAGTCCTTGACTTATAACCACAATTGAGCCTGGAATTATGGTCGTAAGTCGTACTGGTGGTTAACAGGTCACCCTGTGACTTACCTGATTTAAGGATATTTTTTGCGCCATCTAAAGCGACTGCTGCAATCAAGCAAATGCTATGGTTGTTAAATAAAACTTTTGTCCACAGGTTTTTTTTTTGCCAGAAATCAGATATAAATGCTGATTTATGGCAAAAAAAGTAATAAATTGTCATGTGACTATGCAGTGCTGCAAATATGAATGCCAAAACTGCGACCATGTGACTGCCAGATGTCAGAACTTAGAATTACCGGTATGTCCCTTTTGGGGAGTCTCTTGTAACTTTGAATGGTCACTAAATGATTGTTGTTAAGCGAGGATTATGTATAAGTCATTTTCCTCTTTTTGTCCCCACAAGGTTGAAAGTTAACCATTATGTTCTTTCACGAGTCTCTTTACTTTATTAGTTTTTTTACTAAAGCTATGGAACATTTTAAACAGCATAATATCTAAAGAGATATCCATATCAAACTTGCTGTGTTTTAAGATCTGTTGACCCCCTCCTTCATCCAAGACAGTGGTGAAATCTAAAAATTTTCCCTACCGGTTCTGTGGGTGTAGCTTGGTTGGTGTGTCTTTGTGGGCGTGGCTTGGTAGTCATGTGACTGGGTGGGCGTGGCTTGATGGTCATGGTCATGTGACTGGGTGAGCCCAAAAACCAACTTTCACATGTCACACACAAACACAAAAGCTACACAACTGACTCATACACAATGCAGAAGCAGTTGGACTTCACACAAAATGGCCCCTGCAACAAGCAGGAACTTCACAGAGCCACGAAGAGCTCAAAAACCAACTTTCACACACAACACAAAAGCTACACAACTGACTCCTACACAGCTGACTCACACACAATGCAGAAGCAGCTGGACTTCACACAAAATGGCCCCTGGAACAAGCAGGAACCTCACAGAGTCACAGTTCGGGCGAATAGGTAGTAAAAAATGCTTTAAACCAATGAGCGCACCAAATACCCTCTCTTCACTCTTATTCTTTGAATTTGTGGATGTTCTAAATATTACGGATTTAATATATATATTGTTTTGTCTATGTTCTGATGACAAACTGTGCCTTCACCAAGGACTGTCAGATCTGAGCTACAAAATTCCAAACAACCATTTGATAACCATAAGAGATAGAGAGCACTAATGTGTTTGCTGAGAAATATTTGTAGCCCAGTTCTAGAAGCCTGAATTGACTTGCAACTCTAAATAAAATGAAAATAGACTCAAAACTCGGACAAGATAATAAATAAAGTGAAATGTTTTCGAGCCATAACAGTGGTGTAAACTAGATCTGGCCAAAGAACATTTTGGGAGTCAGGCTATCTCTAGCTAGCGTCAAAGGACAACTGAGCTCATATACAATCCATTCCTTCTGGGTGTGTGCAACTTTGATTTGTGTGGAGATAAAAGTTGTAGAGAAGTTTGGATTTCTGCCCCACTTTTTGTTTGACTGCTTAGTTTTCTGTCTCAGCATTTTTAGTTGTCTGCTTGGAATGTTAACGTTTTGCAAACACAAGCAGATTTAGCAAGCTGTTGCTAAAAGAGGCGGAAAAGCAGAATTTCTTATTAAGTCTTTTGTTTGCTTACTTTTTTTTTTGCTGGACTACAGACGTTTGGTTGATACCCCAAACGATACTGCATTAGAGCATATATCTGGGGGATAGTATTATCCTACATGTTACAATAAATGTTTTCTGTTTAGGAGACTTGATCTTCTGTTACTAATTAGACTTAAGGCCAGTTTATGTCATTGAACCTTGTTCTGTTCCACTCTATCAGACTCATAGGATTAGTGAATTGTGTCATGACTTTCTAGTAATTTTCACAGAGAACTGAAACAGCAATGAATCTGAAAATATTTCTGCACCGGTTCACAGAACAGGCACAGTCTCCTTGAGATCCAGAGTTAATTATCTCCTGCCTGAAGCCTTGTGTTTTGCAACAAGGGAGGGGAAATTCATTCTTTATTGCTTTTTCAGCCATTGAGCTGTTCTTTGCACCAAGTGGTTTCTATATGGCAGTGATGGCTAACCTTTTTGCCATCGCGTGCCAATAGCGCATGTGCATGTGAGCGATAGTGCGTGCGCCAATTATGCAGTGCGTGCATGCACCCCCGTGCGCCCCACCCAGCTCGTATGCACATGCCCCCTGTGTGTGCCCCACCCCCATGCATGTGCACATGACCCCCCTGTGCTCCCCCGCCCCCTCGCGCTTCTGCGTGCCCCCTGTATGCACCCTGCACATGCATGTGTGATCCCACGCATGTGCACATGTCTCCCGCATGTACTCTGCGCATGCACGGCAGAGACCCAAAAACCAGCTGACCAGCGGGAGGCACACGCGCATGTGTGGTGGAGCTGAGCTGACCGACGGCTCACGTGCCAGCAGAGGGGGCTCTGCGTGCCACCTGTGGCATGCGTGCCATAGGTTCGCCATCACAGCTATATGGGCTTTAGAGGCAGATATTAAAACTCTTTTATTACATAGGTAGTCCTCGACTTGTGACCACAATTGGGACCAGAATTTCTGTTGCTAAGCAAGGCAGTTGCTAAGTGAGAATTATATTGCTAAGCAAGGCAGTTGTTAAGTGAATCACTCTTAATTTTATGACCTTTTTTGTCACGTTGTTAAGCAAATTATTGCAATTGTTAGGTGAGTTGTGTGCTCATTAAGCAAATCCACTCCCCCCCATTGACTTTGTCAGAAGCCGTCTGGGAATGTCAGAAATGACCATCACATGACACCAGGATCCTGCAACTGTCATAAATACATACCATTTGTCAAGTGCCTAAATTTTGATCATATGGCTGTGGAAATGCTGTGATGGTCGTAACTGCTGGGACCAGGTCATAAGTCACTTTTTTCAGTGCCGTTACAACTTCAAACGGTAACTGAATGAATGGTTGTAAGTTGAGGACCATCAGTACATTGCAGAAAACTGTTCATCTCCTTGTTTAGAATGTTTCACCCACCATATTTTACTACTTACTAGTTTGATTGACAGTGATCCATTCCTTTTTAAGCATATGGGGTACATGTTGCTTCTACAGTTGCTTTCCCTTCTCTTGATGTCTATGGAGATTCTCAGTCATCCAGGTCATGGTTGTCCCAAAGGTGCTTTTTTCAAGAGGCAACTGGACTTTCTGGTTTTTCTTTGAAGGCGTTGCGCTTCTCATCCGAGAAGCTTCTTCAACTCGGACTGGATGGTGGGGAATGGAAGGATTTATACTCCTTGCAGACAGCCGGTCATTTGCATTATTTTAGTGAGCTGTTAAGGCCACCTGAGGTTTATCATCTGTGTCATCAGGGTCACCTGAGTGGTGCAAATGGGTGTGGAGCCTTCTTGGAACTGTTGAAAGGACTGTGTTGTAGACTGGAGATAGATGATGTCGTATCCCTCCCCCGCTGTTGAGAGAGGACTGTTTAATTTTGACATAGATTGCCTCTTTGCCCCTCTTTCAAACCAATGGTCCTCTCTGTCCAAAATGTGCTGTCTTCCCTTCTCTTGCACTTCTCATCCATCCCCAGGCCTCTTCTGGAGCAGGGATCTCCAACCTTGGCAACTTTAAGACTTGTGGACTTCAACTCCCAGAGTTCCTCAGCCAGCTTTGCTGTCTGAGAAACCCTGGGAGTTGAAGTCCACAAGTCTTAAAGTTGCCAAGGTTGGAGACCCTGGCTCTGGAGGATTCTGTAGTCCTCTGGATCAGATTTGAAGTCACATTCAGAGCAGCCGTGGAGCAAATCTGTTTTGCCATGGTATCTTTTTTTTCCTGCTAAGAATCATTATTCTATGCAATGAACAAATAAGACACATAACTATGCCCATCCATTTATTTGTAACATGTGAGCACTAATTATCTTAAGGATTAAGTTGACTATATTTTAAAACTCAGTTTGAATTCGCCTCTTCAACTCGCATCTATTTTTCTCTTTGGTTCCTCTTTATTCAAATGCATCCAGCAATCCATTCCCACACTACTTTTTTTCCCCTTGTATATCCCACATGTCTCTCATATATCTTGCCCTCGTGCATTTTCTTCTTTTACTTATTAACTAGAATTTATTATTTCTTGCTTGTCATCTGACCAATTATTTTCTAAAAAGCACAGCCCTATATACACTTACAAACTTCTACATGCTTGTCTAGGAATAAATTATTCTGCACTTCTCTGGAGTAGAGAAGCAGAGAATTGCACTGTAAAATTAATTTGTTTGAGCTCCCCGACTTAATTTTATGTTGGTCCTTGTTTTGATTGGAAAAAAAATGTTTGAAAATGAGACTTTCAAATGAGGCGGAGTACTGAATGTGTAAATTGTGCAAAATATGTCTAGTGTGCAAAGAGAAAATATTCTAAATATTGGCCCAGACTGCAATAAAAGTTTTTTGAGAAAATTCTATATGCAGGCTAAATTTATCTTGCAAAGTGAAGATCAATATGTGAAGAGCTATGTTTCCTACAGGAAAATGCTTTCTGGGAAAGTAATTTGGCTTAGGAAACCTCACACACAGGACAAAGCTTAAAACAGCGTTTGCTAATCCTCCCCTAGTTTACATATGAGAGCTGAACAAGTAAACTGAAGTTTCATATCCTACAGGACAAAAAGCAGAGGCGACTTGCTTTGCAGAGAACAGCTGGTAGATAAGAAAGTTTATGAATCTCTTTCTTTTTCTATTCACTCCTCCCTTTTTACAACCCTGTAGTTAATTAATTAGGGATAGAGTAGGGGCAACTGGATGAGCTGAGAGGTCACTGGCCGGATGCCCTTCCTGACACCTACATGGAGTTCACAGCAGATTTTCCTAAACCTGCTTTTTTTTAAAATAGAAGTGCCCATGGGTTTTACTAAAGAGGATTGATTTCATCCGTTTATTTAAGAACAAAAGGTTGGGTGCAAGCTGATCTTGGTGGGAATTTCATTCTGGAGAAGAGGGCTGCAATTTAGAAGGTACAGGTAGTCCTCGACTTACCAGCAAAATTGAGCCAAAAATTTCTGTTGGTAAGCGAGACATTTGTTAAGTGAGTTTTGCCTCATTTTATGATCTTTCTTGCCACAGTTGTTAAGTGAACCACTGAAGATGTTAAGTTAGTAAGACAGTTGTTAAGTGAATCTGGCTTCTCCATTGATTTTGCTTGTTTGAAGGTCGCACAAGGGGATCACATAACTCTGGGACACTGCAACCGTCATCAGTGAGTCAGTGCCAAGCTTCTGAATTTTGATCATGTGACCATGGGGATGCTACAACAGTTGTATGTGAAAAATGGTCGTATGTCACTTTTTTCAGTGCCATTGTAACTTTGAACAGCCACTAAACAAACTGTTGCAAGTCGAGGACTACGGTACCTGTAATTGTTCAGGTCCCACTGCCAAGACCTTTCACAAGGTAAGCACCTGGAACATCTTCTTCCTGCTAGAACTTAGAGCAGGGGTGTCAAACTCGATCCCATCGTGGGCCACGTCGGGATTTTGTTTGCCCTTGGGGGGCCAGGGTGGGCATGGCCTGGTTGTCATGGCCAACTGGGTAGGCATGGCCGGGGCAGCAGGGGCCGGTCCCTTGGCGTCTCCAGGATGGCTCGTGGGCCAACTCCATGGTCTATTGCAGGCCGGATTCCGCCCATGGGCCATGTGTTTGACACCCCTGCCTTAGAGGAAGAACAAATTCTATCTGGAGATAGGCTTCCAGAGCTAAGCCCTATAGACAACCACCAGCGCATTTCAATGAACCCAGAAGTCCAATGTACAATGGCTATTTATTTGTTTATAATACTTACTGTATAATACTTACAGTCTAACAAACGAACTCTTTGTAGAACAACAATCTACAAAAACCAATATAGTAAAACATCTACAAGCCAGACAAAGAGCACTATTAAAATAATCATAGAACAATAAACAAATGTTGCAACTGTTGCATAGCAAACCTAGTCATACCAACCACATCTATGTTGGGCTCATCTATCAGTCAATGCCTGGGAGAAAAACTGGGTCTTGACAGCTTTCACGGCATTCTGGAAGGTCCATAAGATTGGGGTCCTCCAGATCTCAGCAAGGGAGGATCTTCAGCAACAGGTGCTGTGACAAAGAAGGCACAACTCCTTGTTCCTTCAAGATGGTATTGCTTAATAGAGGATTATTATTTTGTGGAATTGGGTAGCAGCACTTGTCAACAAGCAGGCAGCTGCATTTTGAGTCCTTTTCAAAACCACCAGTGCCAGCAAAGTATAGTATTCTTACTGAGAGATGACAAAGCTCAATATTTTCTATTACTGTGGTACAACTGGCTGATCTACCACCGCTGGACAAAGTATCTCCCAGCAATGGCTTCCACCGACAAGACTTGTGACGTCTGGAGTACATCCCCATTGTGACTAGCTCCTTCGTAGAAAGTGGAACACAATTAAAAACCATAGATGGAATGCCCATGGAACCCCAAGGTCCTGGAATTAATTCCATCTTGCTGAAATTGCATGAAATTATCCAAAAACTTTTCCCTTCTCTCTCCAATCTCTCTAAAAATCTTCTTTTGGGGTGAAAGTACGTTTGTAAAACTGAAGGAAATATTAGGTAGAAGAGGAAGGAAAATTTTACAGGTAATTTAACAAACATTTTTGTTAAATGTATTTTAAATGTATTTTAATTATTATTAAATTATATTGCTTAGCTGTTCTTCAAATGTTATACACCGCCCTGAGTCCCCAGGGAGTAGGGCAGCATATAAGAGCACTAAATAAACAACCTCCCCAGAGCTACTTACAACCCATTTCTGAAGTTACAATGGCTGCATCCCCCCCAGTGGTCATGTGATCCCATTTTTGGTCCTTGACAACCTTTATTATGACCATGGTTTCCTGTGGTCACGAGACTGCAATTTATGATTATTATTTTTTTGCTAGTTTCCAACATTTACTTGTGGTTTCCAGCAAAAAATGCCCATTGGGGAAAATGGATTTGCTTAATGACCACTGCATTCACTTAACAATCACCACAAGAAATGTCAGGGGGAAAAAATGCAACCAGGTCCAGTCCTGTGATGTCTCAACTTATGATCACAATGACTTACAACTATAATTCCAGGCTCAATTACGGCCATAAGTTGAGGACTACCTGTACCTCCATTTCAGATTCAAGCTATTAATTTTAATAGAGAATTTAGTGTTTCATAATATATTACTTAATAAATTGCTAATATCAACTTTTTTTCTTTAGTCATTGATTTAATTATAGTTTAATTCAGAATACCTGAACTCCACTTTGATAGTCATGTTGGCATATTAACCAAGTGTTTTTCATGTGGTGGAATGCTGGGAACTGATTTATGCATTCTATGCCAGAGTTCCAAGTAACATACCCATAGCAAACAAAACGCAGGCAATTTCTTCAAAGAATAAGTTTATTGGATATGTCATATTGGCACAAGCTGGTGAAAACTGTCTCTGAGCCTTCCCGCGGTTTTTACCTAATTAAAAGTAAAAATTTGTCACTTTCTCAAAACAACCTGTCACATGGTCCAATCAGGATGCTGTCCAATTGCTAGGTGACTCCAGTCCCCTCCTTCCGAGCACATGCAGGAATGTCCTTGGTTCCCAAGAGAAAGTATTTTGTTTTGACTGCAACACCCCAACTATCTCTATTCCCCCTCCCTCCCTATCCCTCTTCTCTAGTGTCTCAGCACTGAAGTCTCAAAATGGCCTCAGTCAGGCCACCTTCAGGGTTGACATTCTATCAAACTTTGGATTTTTTTTTCTTATGCAAGTTTAAGTTAGTTTTGGAAAAATATGGTTATATATGAGACTAGATCTCATTTTTTCCAATTAAACAAAATCATATTTTTTTCCATTTTTTTATTTTTTCCTCCACCACTTTTACAATTCAATAGACATATACCTTAAAATGTTACAATAAAGTACACAATTTTACATTTATAATCCATCATTTTTCATTATGGAAAGTTATCTTGAGTCTATTTATATCATCTTGGATACTGTACAATTCATGCAAGCCTCTTTTACTTATTAGAAGTTGTGAACCATCTTGCAAAATACTTTGCTAAATACTGAACAAATATTTTCCTACATAGACAGTTGGCCCTTTTTCTTCACAGCATATTTTTTTGTGTTCAATTTATATATGTCTTTATATAAGGTGAGCCTTGAATTTCCAGTTTCAGAGGACTGAAAAACAGTGATTTTTTTAGCATATTCTCAACCAATCAAAGGTAAGGTGACCAGACGTCCCGCTTTTTGATAATTTGTCCTGCGTCCCGCGGCGTTTCAAAAAAGTCCCGCTTTTTTCGGCCAGGCCAGTCGTTTGCCATAGAGCCGATGGAACTGGCGGTGGTCACGGCGCGGGGCTTCTCCCGCCCGCTTCCCCCTCCTGGCTGGATGCCACCATTTGGGTTATTTTGCCCTCTGTGCATGCACAGAATGCTTTGCGCATGCACAGAGGACAAAATAACCCGAATGGCGGCGTCCAGCCGGGCAGGGGAAGCGGGCGGGAGAAGCCCCATGCTGCGACTCCTGCCAGTTCCATCGGCTCTATGCTGAACGACTGGCCCGGCCAAACCGGCAGGATTTCACCCCTGGCTGCGGCAACGAACAGGTAAGCCTGTGCCAGTAGGAACCCACCCCTGACTGCGATGAAGGGGGGGTGTTTGGGGGGGGTGCACAAAGCTGCAGGATAAGAGAGACGGACTCCTCCCGTCTTGCTCCCCTAGAACACCCCCCCCCCGGTCAATGGTGTCCCGCTTTACAAAAAATAAAATCTGGTCACCTTAATCAAAGGTGCTCATTGGATCAAAAACATTTGGGAACCTCTTCCATAATTTATATTAAAGCAGTGACACAGTCAAAAATAAATGACAATAAACGTGGAAAATGAAAATGCCACCCCTTTTCACCAACTTCACATTTAAATTCGTGATAAATGCTAGACTATCATCTTTCATGTTTTGAGTTATATATTTGACTTCTGTGCAGAGAATCCAAGATTTTTTTTTAAAGACCATTTTTTTAGTAGAATCACAAGTTGGAACAGACTTCGGTGCCAATTTGCTGACAGCTCTTGATTCTTTTTAATAGCATAAAGGGAATTCAAGGTGCCTCTCAAAGTGTAATTAAAGTCTCCTTAAAAGACTTAATTGAAGCTTTAGAGTTTATAGTGTTAATCTCAAAGGTTAGAGTTCTAAAGAATTTCATGGTAAAAATGATTAAATAACTACTGGCTTTGTTGTGACAAGTACTTTGCTTTTCAGGAAGTCATATTATCCATAATTAATCTCCAAAAGGCTTAATTGGGATTTTGTTTGGATAAACTTTTTCCTTTTTTTATTTTTGTTTAATATAATTAATTCTTGTTGCATTAAATTTTGAGTTACTGTGTTTTATATTTACTCATTGGTGCCTAGTTCTCTATCAAACTAATTTCATTCATTTAAAGTATTTTTTCCTGACTAAATCCTAATATATACATTCTCAGCTTTCAAAATATCCAGCACTGCATGCAAAACAAAGCTAAATATGTCAAATAAAACAATCCCTAAATATGTCAAATAAAACAATCCCGATAAACAGTCATAGTAAAAACAGTAGCAAAGTCATTGTTGTAAAACAAGACTGACACAGTGTAGAAATAAGAGGTCCTTAGTGCTCTCTGAGCTTGGTTGGGTTTTTTTTTTTGCAAAAGTTTTATTACACAAATGACTGCAAGAAAACAACTAAGCTCAGCTAGCATAAGGACCTCTCATTTCAGCCCTGAGCTATAAATATCCTCCTTTATCAACATAGAAAATACTTTGGCAAAGTTAAAAACATCATCAATTGAATGTTAATGCATTTACTTATTTATTCATTCGTTTATATCTTTCCTTTATTATTTTCACAAATAACTCAGGGCTTTACACATTTGCTGGATCTATTTATGAAAATGCAGCCCCCAAAATCAAGAGTCTTTTTTTAAAAATGAGAATATTCAACCATTAGAAACCATCACTGGAAAAAATCTGTCAAGCAGTTTCAGGTTTGGTGATCCTGCATGATGGAATTTTTCTAGGTCCTAAATATTTATTTATTATATTTGCACCCCACCATAATTCCATAGGACTCTTGGAAGTTTCACAGTGGTACACATTTTAAAACATCTGCGTTTAAAATCATAAATGCACAAAAAAGAAAATTTTGCTCTCAGTTTTCTAAGAACAACCTTTTTAAAAAGCCACTATTCTGTAAAAACTCTAGGCTTTTTCTCCTATGTACATTTAAGGCTTTTAAAATAAGTTTATGCTAAAATTATGCTAATAAAATTATCTTGTTATCTGAACTTCTTTACTTTCAAATTTGTGTTTTATATTGTATTTTCATGCTATATTCAGTTAAGGGCTGTCCATATAATATATATTGTCGGATGAGAATGTAAAATATGTTCTTTCTTCTCTTGCATTACTTTTTTTATTAAAAAAAACCGTGAATGAATTAATGTGTTGCCTGCTTATTAGTTTGCTAAATATTCTATGAAACCAACAATTCCATTGTATAAGGGAGTATTTTGCTTTCAATTTAATAAATAAGAGTTAACACATATAAGCTGTAATGGATGTTGATTTTCACATATTGTGAATTGAGCTAATAAGGTTCATAAACCATAAGTTATGTTTAGAGTGTATGGATCCAATCATTATGGCTTAGTAAGCATTAAGATTCAAAAATATCTTTTAGCGTGCGATGTAAAGCATAGTGATCTGATTCATACAACATGTGAAGCTATAATGTGGTGCTTAATATGGATTAAATGTATGCATGAACCTAACTATTGTGGTTGGATTGGGTTGTACTATAATACACTTCAGATACTATCAGACTTGTTATGTATCAACTGCCTACATGGTTTCACCCAGGTCCAGCGTTTGAGCGGGAGAATACTCAAACGCCATTGGTTGATGCATCTGACAGCTCCCCATAAAAGGGCTAGCTGTCAGACTGCAAGTTGCTGGTTGTACAGAGAAGTTTGCCAAGTAAGGAAGTTCCTTTTGAAGTCTGTCTCCTGTCGTTATTCCCACAACTCAACAAGACTGTTCCTTCCAGTATCCCTCATTATTGGCTGTACTTCTTAGTATATTGGGAAATGTAGTTCAGAAAAACGTGGAGTGCCACAGGGCTGTCTTCCCCTGGCATTGGTCAATATGTGATCCCAGCAAGTTGTAGCTTGTTTAGTAAACCACAGTAAAGTATAGTAATGTGTGAATATTACCAATGTCTTTTGCTAGCTGTGTGGGTAGCACAAGGCTGTTGGGGGGAAATTTAGCAGTATTGCAATGTTTTTCTTTAATATAATTATTGTAATAATTATTGTAATAATAAAAATCTATAATTATTGTAATAATTTTCAAATTATTGTGGGCTGTCATTCCAATGCCCACAAATAAATTTTGACTACTTTATGATCATGGAGTATCATTTCCATTATCTGAGTTGCCTATTTTATTCCTTTCAATTTTTAAACAAAGATTATAATGGTAAACAGATCCTGCAAGAATGAAAATATTGTCTAACTTTCTTGAGAGTTAATTGATGATTATGTTTTTAACAGTTCATGCCATTTTTTCTGTTTAATGATCATGAATGTGTTTGATCAGTTATGAGCAGAGCAATGAAGTCATTTTAAAAAGAATATACTTGATTGATTTGTTTTTGTTTAGTCAGATGTCCATCATTGGTCAATTTTAAATGTTTAATATTGTTCTAAACTTCTGTTAGAGTCTGGATGTGGGTGAGATCAATTAGTGATCTCACCCAATCAATTAGTTCATTTTTTAGGTTTACCAGGTTCACCTATATTGTTAGCCATAGTTTCCATAATCATAACAGTAAATAGTAAATAAAATAAATAAAAAAATAAAAAAGTAAATAACCCACAACTGACTGGCCATATTTTACCAATTGTAATTACTCAATCTACCTAATTCACCCATCAGCGCAGAAATTGTTGTTCTCCTAGCTTTCTTATTAAGCTTTAAAGTTCTTTGTCTCTATTTCAAGGCTTTGGGCTGCATTTTCAAAGAACTAAAAACACATCCACAACTCCTGCCCTGCAACTACGTACGTTACTTGTATCATGAAGGAAATGAAAGATCATAACATAACATCTATATACAACAACAAAAATTTGTTTGTATAATTTATAACGGGGCGAAACAGAGCAACAATTTTTGTACCAAGTTATCTCAAACAGACTAACTTATAGAATGTGACCAAAATCTGGGATATAAGGATTCCCAAGGGAATGGAATTTAGGAAAGTTGTCACTACTACAGCTACTTGGCTGCTGTTGCGAGTTCTTATTGCAGTCACATGATCCTCATTTTCAACGTTCTGTGAGAGCCACACACACAATCCTTTGTTTCTTCCCCTACCCAGCAGCAGTCACTTACCTGCCTGCTGGGATGGCATGGGAAGAAGTTTTCTGATGCTCCCTGCCAGCTTCCACAAGGAAATTTATTTATTTATTTATTTATTTATTTATTAAGAGTTCTTATAGGCCGCCCAATCCCTTGGGACTCAGGGCGGCTTACAACAAAGAAATGCAATGGGGAAGCCAGCAGGAAATCAGAAGTTGTTTCCATTCCCACTACTGTTTAGCCCACTACAAACCACTACAAACCATTTCAAAAAACTACAAAACACTACAAAAAAGACATTGAAACTCTAGAGAAAGTGCAGAAGAGAGCAACCAGGATGATAAAGGGTCTGGAAAATAAAACATGCAAAGAGCGGTTGCAGGAACTGAGCTTGGCCAGTCTAGCGAAGAGAAGGACCAGGGGTGACATGATAGCAGTGTTCCAGTACTTGAGGGGATGCCACAGAGAGGAGGGGGTCAGGCTGTTCTCTATGGCACCAGAAAGCCAAACAAGGAATAATGGATGGAAGCTGCCCAAGGAGAGATTCAACCTGGAAGTGAGGAGAAACTTTCTGACGGTGAGGGCGATCAACCAGTGGAACAGCTTGCCAGCGGAGGTTGTGAGAGCCCCAACACTTGTGACCTTCAAGGGGAGACTGGACTGCCATCTGTCTCAAATGGTGTAGGAACTCCTGCTTGAGCAGGGGGTTGGACTAGATGACCTACAAGGTCCCTTCAACTCTAATAATAAATCTAAATCTAAATTATGTTTCTCTGTTTAGAGAAGGGAATATCTCTGAAATGCTGATCCAGTGGGACACAGTTTGCCTAGTGTAGAATAAACTTATTGAACTAATTGATATCCAGGAGAGCAGTGCTGTATTTGAACGGAATTTCATGCTGTGAGATTTAAATTAAGGAATTAAGGAGTCCCAACACATATGATTGACATTTCTTTGAGGTAGAAAACGTTGTTCCCCAACTCACTTAATGGCAACAAGGAGAGGGTGGGTTAACTTCTGGAATATTTTAATTTTAAGAAGAGATTGGATAACCATTGAAATGGTGTGGGGTTTCCTGCTTGAGCTGAGGGTTGGACTAGAAGACCTCTTAAGGTCCCTTCCAACTCTGTGATTCTGTTTCTGTTTCAATATGCAAAAGATTCATTAACCCAGTTCCTCAGAAGGTATAAGTTTAACTCTAAATAAACCAAGTCATGCAGAGAAATAAAGTAACTTCATTTCAGTCAAGTTCTAAGAACACCTAAACTGAGTCTTGGGCTATTTGGGTGTTTGAGAAAGTAAGAACAGAAGAGAAAATGTAGCTGAAAACCCATTAAAGACCTCATTGCAAATGTCCTGCAGCAGCCACATCTCCAAATACTGATTAGCTACAGTGCTTAAGTGAGGTTATTGATCTGCTAATACTCCCCCACTGTAAGGGCATACAGGTTATTGCACACATCTGGAGAAAGTGGACTTTTGCCCCAATTCCCAACTTTTTCTTGGAGAGTTGGATGGCCTTATCTTCCATAAGGTTCTGAAAATCTGGTTCTTTCCCTGTCCAGAAATCAAACAGCTTGGATGGAATATGCAGTGGTTGCTTTTGGTTATTCTGTCCTTTTCTTTTTATGGTCTGCGTATTTTGTTGGGTTTTGTTTTTCATTTCTGTGTTTTTGTGCTTCTAACCCAGGGGTGTCAAACTCAAGGCCCACAGGCCGAATCCAGCCCGCAGGGTGCTTAGATCTGGCCCACAGGGCCGCCCTGGAAACAGCGATGGACCGACCCACAGTGCCGCATGCGGCCTTCCCGAGCTTCATTTTCACTGGCAGAGGATTGAAGGAGGCTGTCGCAGCCTCCCGAACTCCGTTTTCGCTGGCAGAGTGCTCGGGCCACCACAGGCACCCCTGACATGAGTGACATCGAGCTGGCCACCCTACCCTGGCCATGCCCACCCGGCCCCCAAGGTCAAACAGAACCCTGATGCCGCCCTCAATGAAATTGAGTTTGACACCCCTGTTCTAACTGATTGTACACTGCATTAACTGTTTTGCAAGTTGGTTGGTCAGATAATTTAAATCAAATCAATCCATCCATCATCAAATGGGGATTGACCTAGTTAGTGTAATTGTGTAGTGTCTAATCCACCAGTTAAGCACATTGACTCAGGTTAGTGACTCACAGTGGCTTAAACATTGTGGGAACACTGCCAAAGGGTGAGTTGCATCCTTACATTCTGTTTTTCCTGTTTTATTACTAGCTGGGTTCTTAAGTCTTTCTCCCTTTCAAGCTCTCACACCATCCTCGTTATTACATTCTCACCCTCCTTTCAGAAAATAATTAAAACCATGTGAGAATTCAAAGTTGTGCTGCAATACAACCTCTTTAGAGAATTGGAAAAAAGAGAAAAAATAACTGACACAAAAGGAAACCATTATTGCTTGCATACTATCTGGGAACTAAAACATTAAAACTATGTTCAGCAATGCATTAAACCTAAACAGTAAACAGATGATGTAGAGAATCAGATGATAGAAGCAATGGATTGAGCAAGGGTTCTGGAGTTTTATATTGTGTTATTTTTTAAAGGGCTATTATGTCAACATTTTTGGAAGATGGTATTTTAGTTTTAATCAAATGTCAACTGTACATTAAGAATGGCTCATTTCCCAAGTCTTTTCTTTTTATCCTGCCTCTCTGAAGGATTAAGCATGTCCGTAAGTGAATTGTTTAATACAAAGCAAAATGGTGGATTGAATTGAGCTGCCTGGTTGATGTATGTCTGCAAAGAATAGAGGTAGAACTTGTTTACTGACTGCCTCATACAGTGAACATTACAGTTATGACAGTGATGAAGGGAAAACACTGAATACACATCACTGGAAGTCAGAAATACTTGTGGAATTTCATATCATGGATGTTCATTAAATAAAAGGCTGGCTTAAGGAGCAAGCATTAATGAGAATGCTGAATGTATCAAGGTTTGTTCTCAGTTTGTCTTTAACAAATGAAGGGTCTTATAAAAGGGCTATAAAAACCTAGCATTTAGCCATTCTAAATTCTGTACTATAAATTGTCATTCTAAAAGTTTTTCTTGTAATTCTATCTTGTGGTATGTGGGGATGACTTTTGCAAACTCTTATCTGACCACAAAAAAAAAATATGTATGATTGGACCAGCATATGGTATATATCACAAATGAGTAAAGAATATTTAGTGAGTTTCTTAAAGGCAGTTTGTTATAAAATGTCATAACAACCTTTTTACCACAATTATGATAATAGTGGATTCTCCAAGAGTTCATGGAAAAACACACAAAGAATTGTAACATGCATATTGAAAGGTAAGCTCTTCTTGAAGTAGAATGTAAGTGATTTTTAAATAGCTTGGCTACTGTGGTAAGATTACATTACATTTGCTTTAATTTCCACAAACTGTAATAAGTAGGAATAATATTTGACATGGTTTCTATCAGGTGATCAGTTCAATGTCACAAACTCATTTGATAGAGTCACTTTCTACAACTCTTCAGTAAGCCTTGATATTCCTTTCAATTTCTGAGAGTGTAAACTTGTGTATTGTGTTTAACTGCACTCTGCAATTTTAGTCTGTAGAAATATACAGGCAGTTGCACTGTGCCAGGGTCACCATTTTTAACCTTCCCAGTTGGCTTCCAAAAAGCAAAGACAATGGGAGAAGCCAGATTCGCTTATTGACCACACAATGCACTTAACAACTGTTATGATATGCTTAAAACAGCTGTGGCAAAAGAGGTCATAAAATTTTTATTTATTTATTTATTTATTTGCGATTCTTATAGGTCGCCCTACTCCCTGAGGACTCAGGGCGGCGTACAACATATATAAGAACAGTTAAATAGTATCAAAAAATACAATAAAAACAACAATAATAAAATAGTAATTAAAAGCGATAAAACAACACTCTTCCCGCCTGCAGGAAGAGCCATGTCTTAATGATTTTCCGGAAGGCCAGCAAGGTGGGAATGACTTGGATCTCTGGGGGGGAGTTGGTTCCAGAGAGCCGGAGCTCCCACAGAGAAGGCTCTCCCCCTTGGTCCTGCCAACTGATATTGTTTGGCTGAAGGGACCTGGAGGAGACCGACTCCGTGGGACCTAACTGCTCATAGGGATGTATGAGGTAGGATGCGGTCCCGAAGATAACCTTGTCCTAAGCCATGTAGGGCTTTAAAGATGATGATCAACACCTTGAATTGCACCTGGAGACCAATGGGCAACCAATGCAGCTGGCGGAGTATAGGTGTTACGTGGGTGTATCTGGCAACACCCACCACAGCTCGCGCAGCCACATTTTGCACTTTTGCAGTCTCCGAATACTTCTCAAGGGTAGCCCCATGTAGAGCGAATTACAGTAATCCAAACGAGAGGTGACAAGGGCATGAGTGACCATGAATAAAGCCTCCTTCTCCAAATAAGGTCGCAACTGGTGCACCAGGCGAACCTGTGCAAAGGCACCCCTAGCCACAGCCATAAGATGTTGGTCTAATTTTAGCTGTGGATCTAGGAGCACCCCCAAGTTGCGAACCTGGTCGGAGGGGGATAATTTGTCTCCCCCAAAGACCAAGGAGGGACAATTGGTATAATCCTTAGGAGGCAATATTCAAAGCCACTCAGTCTTTTCAGGGTTGAGCCTGAGCCTGTTCCTTCCCATCCAGATCCTAACATCATCCAGGCAACAGCACATCACATCCACCAAATGTCACATCCAAAATGGGACAAGACTTAACAACTGTCTTGCTTAGTAATGGTAATTTGGGGGTCAATTTTGGTCATAAGTCAAGGACTGCCTGTAGTTTCATGTTAGAATGTCTTCTTTGCAGTCATCTACTGAATAATGTTGTCCTTGTGTTGTTTTAAAGTTTTCTAAAGAAGACCGAAGTTCTTGGCAAAGTCGGTGCAACTGCGCTGAGATGACTTTAAAGATTTGGGATGGTAGGGGAAAAAAAAATATCCAAACCAACCTTTTAAAGTAGAAGCAGCAGCTTTCATCTGTTTTAAAGTTGCTTCCTCTTCACTTTTTCTGGATCTGCCAGATGTGGTCTCTGATTCTCGGAGGATGGAGGCAGGATCTCTGCAACAACGACCACATGCAGTGTTTCCTCTAGCCTGAGACCCTGCTTTATTGGCTGGGGTGACAGCTGTCAAAATACCAGCTGGCAAATTACAGAGCAGATTCCACAAATTTAATGTTGAAACGGAATGTGTAAACTTTGTTTGTCTCTTTGTTTTAAACTCGCCTGCATAATAATCCTAACGCAGGACTTCTTCTCTGTATTGTTTTACTGGCATTGCCCATTTAGATGTTTTAAATATTGTTCCCAGGTGATCCAATCCAGTAGTAATAATAGGTATTATTATGTTTTGTCACATAGTCTGCCAGATGTTTAGACCAGATTTGATGTTTTTATCCACCTATCAAGTCCTCCCTAAGGCCCTGGGATAGGCAAGCGTTTTTTGATGGTGTTAAATGCTTCATCACAGGATGTAAGCTGTTCCAATTAAAGCTGCCTTTTGCAATTGACTGGCAGTGATCTTGTCAATGCCAATGGTATACAAACGTAGCTCCAGATGTTTTGGGATTGCACCCAAGATGTCTGTTATTATTGGTACCATCTTTACTTTCTTTGGACATAGTTGTTCTAATTTTATTTGCAGATCTTTGTATTTTGTGATTTTTCTCCAGGTTATTTTTCTTCTTTTCTGTTGCCTCCAGGTACTGAAGCACAATCTATTTCTTTGTTCATTTGTACTTCCTTTGTCTGGGGCAGGGAACAAGCAAGAAGTTTGATCATTAATAATCTTTTTTTCAATCCCTTTCTGGCTTCTGATATTTTACAGTTTTTTAAAAGTGTTTTTGTTTGCTCTTCTAAATACATTCAGAAATGCTCAGAGCACTTGACTACCCTAAAAATATTCACCAGAAGGGATTATTACTTGCTTTGAGCAATAAACCAGTCTAAATATTGCCTTGTTGGAGATTCAGTGTGCTATAGAGAATAATCTAATGTTGTGTTAGAAGAGAATTCATTAGTAGGTTTGTCGTCTCCAATTTATTTTTCCAGATTTTAGTGGAAAAGAATTTAATATGAGACATGATAGCAGTGTTCCAATATTTCAGGGGCTGCCACAAACAAGAGGGAGTGAAGCTATTCTCCAAAGCACCTGAAGGCAGGACAAGAAGTAATGGGTGGAAACTAATCAACGAGAGAAGCAACTTAGAACTAAGGAGAAATTTTCTGACAGAACAATTAATCAGTGGGACAACTTGCCTCCAGAAATTGTGAATGCTCCAAAACTGGAAGTTTTTAAGAAGATGTTGGATAACCATTTGTCTGAAGTGGTGTAGGGTTTCCTGCCTGGGCAGGGGGTTGGACTAGAAGACCTCCAAGGTCCCTTCCAACTCTGTTATTCTATTCTATTCTATTCTATTCTATTCTATTCTATTCTATTCTATTCTATTCTATTCTATTCTATTCTTCTAATAAGTTCCATAAACAGAGCACATTCCTTTTTATGAGAGAAAAGATAGGATACAAATACATTACGTCTATGAACAATGCCAATTCCTTCATGATAAAGAATTGTCCAATATGAAAATAATCAGGAGTTCTGCCATTGGAAGTTAAACCCTCCAGGATAATTAACAAGCAATGTGCATCTGTTTTTGGATTGCAGCAGGTAAAGACAAAGTGTGGCTCCATAGTCTGGTTTTGGTTTTGGGCTCAGTTCTTAACATTTTGTTTATTCAAACATGCTTAATAAAGTTTAATGAACTCTGTCTGTATTATTAAGCTTTCCTAATACCATTACCCCAGTAAAGTAAGATGAAGCAGAACCAAGACTATTGGATTATAATTGTTTACAACTTGTTTAAATAAACAAATAAATATGCCATGAGCCCCAGATACCACCAATATATGTAGTGCTTTGTCTGGCTTTTTTAAGCCAGAGAAGTTGGAGTTGAATTTTTCCACTATCTTCATATCAAAGCCAAAAAAAAGTGGTTATTCCAGCCCACAGCTCTTATTTAATACATTTCTGGTTTGCCCTTTTTAAAAAAATTGAGATGTTTTGAGTGTTATCCAGCAGTTGAAGAGTTTGGATGTACTTCAGATTCAAATACTGTATACCTTTTAAGGATATATTTATTAGAAACACACACAAGCTAAATCAAATCTATAGTTACTTAGCATTATGTGCAGTGGTGTGAGAGATGCAGCTCATGTAGAATTTGGCAAGAATTCAAGAGCTCCTCCATATGTGAACTCCACCATTCCCCATTTTGTCAAATCCTTCATTAAAAGTCTCCAGCATTTCTGCTTTTGATTTACCCCAAAACAGACTTTTGTTTTCTAGCTTGGCTCTGAAAAATAAAAATAAAACTGTCAGACAATAGGCAATGTTATCCAACCATTGCCGTATATCTGTCATTACTCTGAGGAACTTCTCCTTGAATTGGTATGTGGAAGTAGTGCCCTAGATCACTGAACCTGACATATTTTCTTGGGGTTTTGTTACCTTCCTTAAATCATCATTTTCTTTTCCAAAGAAGCCAAATGTTTTTATTTTTCTTCCTCTACTCTTGCACTTCTTTGACCGATGCGATTATAAAGATAGAGTTTCACCGAATGATCATTCAAGCATCGTATCAGATGAATGATGGTTTATGTTGGCCTCTCATGTTGACCTCTTGGAGCAGAAATAGAACATCGTGGGTTTGAAGGTGGTCTTCTGGGCCACTGTAAGAAAGTATCCAGATGTTGAGAAGCTTTTATGTTTTATTATCAGGTCTTAATATATATTACTAGCAAGTACCTTTTTCCAACCGCATTTTAAAGTTTCTGTTATTGCTGCATCAAGAAAACACGACTCTGAAAGTTTCCAGTTTAAGAGTTGACAATTTGTCATGGTTAGGAAAAAGAGGTATGAACTGCAATATTTCAAGTTCAGGCCTTATTTCTCAAAAAACATATGGGGTGGCCTTGGACAAGTAGCTATTTATCAGCTTCATCCTTTTCCTCATCCAATCTTATTAGTAATGGTTATCTTAGTTGCAAGAATTATGGAGGTCATGCCTGTAAGCAGTTTAAATGGCTGGAAAAGGAGTAAAATGCATGGATTACTTGTTAGAATCCCACATTCAGGCACTTTGAATTGGACATGGAGATCTATGGAGATTCTCAATCATCTAGGTCATGGTTGTCCCAAAGGTGCTTTTTCCAAAGGGCAACTAGACTTTCTGGTTTTTCTTTGAAGACTTTTCGCTTCTCATCCAAGAAGCTTCTTCAGTTCTTCATTTCATTTCAGGCTATTTCTGCTGACTGACTGCTGCCTGAAATTTGGCAGTTCGAATTTCACCAGGCTCAAGGTTGACTCAGCCTTCCATCCTTCCGAGGTGGGTAAAATGAGAACCCAGATTGTTCGGGGCAATATGCTGACTCTGTAAACCGCTTAGAGAGGGCTGTAAAAGCACTGTGAAGCGGTATAGAAGTCTAAGCACTATTGCTATTGCTAAGCGCTATTGCTATTGCTAAGCACTTCTTGAATGGGAAATGAAACATTTTTAAAGGGGAAAAAACCCAAGAAAATCCAGTTGCCTTTTTGAAAAAGCACCTTTGGGACATATGAATGGTATAATTAATTTGATTTCTAAAAATGAGATGAGATAAGTGGCTAAATTGTTTAAGCCTTATACAACCTTTTATTTTCCAGTTGAGTTCAAATATATCTGGAGAAACACAAGCTTGAGAAAGGCAGTCCCAGATAAACTATTACACCACAATGGATTGGGTTTGTACAATATGAGAAGCCATAAACCGTATGCCATGGCTTAAAACTATACACTACAAAGAACTCAATGTGTAGGTGAGGTAGAGTCTGCAAAGAGGCGAGGACCTAATATGGAGGATGAAGATGAAAAATGGAACAAAAAAAGAGATTCCTCTTCCCCTTCCAATTAAAAAATCTCTGAAAAAATGGGTCAATGTTTATCCAAAGGAATAAGATGCTTCTCCTATAATAAGCTAGTGGCTGAACACTCCCTGTGTCCACAGTGTTGCTATTTATAGAAGAAATCTCTACCTGAAGTCTTCCATTGGGATATTGTGGGAATCTGAGAAACTGCAGATAGCTGGAGATAACAATTTGCAAGAAAAAAATAAGATATTTTTTCCTTGCAAATAGGATATTCACATATGTCCTTTGACCGCCTCCACTTCTCTTTTAAAAGAAATTTGCTTTTATCCAATTGAATGAAAAAATGCATAAAAATTCTGGAGAACCTGTTTGTAAGAGATATATTTTTACAAAAACGATTTATATCTTCATTATTGCAGTGTTTCCCCACTATCTTTGATTTCTAATTAGTATTTCTGCAAGTATTAGTCAGTTCTGTAAATAAGAGAAAGGTCTCTTTATAATGTCAAGAATTTCTTGTAAATCTTTTGCTACCCTGCTCTATTTTGTTTAGGGGAAAGGCAACAGAACTGGAAGATTTATGTATCAGTAGCTGCATTTCCATACAAAGCTGTCAAAAACCTCCATTTAGAAATGAGATTTATCCATCCTGGCTTTCTAGTTTTGTGGTCTCTAATGTACCATCATCATACCTTTGTTTTTCATTCTCCTCTTCTTCCATGTCATAATATACATTAGAGGATGTTTGTCTCCTTACTGAACATTTTTGGAAACAAACAACTAAATCCAGAAAGCCACAGACTGCATTTCTGCCAAAGGTTATATTAATGTTGAGACTGGAAACCACAATAAGGTTGAGGGAGATTTTTGAGTAATCTTTGACAACCCAAACTTGGCTGAATTGCATCTTGATGAAAGCAGTGAAATTAACACCACATACAACAATGAAAGAATGTCAGATGTGTACAAAGGGTCTTGCACTGTAGAAGCGTTCAGTTTAAGTGTGGTTTCCTTTGTAACATTTCAAATGTTCTAATTCATACTGTATGTAATTGCACTTGTTCCTCCTCTCTTTTCCATTGGTCCTGTGAATTTCTTCTATTAAGAGCCGTGGTGGCACAGTAGTTAGAATGCAGTACTGCAAGCTACTTCTGCTGCCTGCCGGCTGCCTGTAATTTGGTAGTTCGAATCTCACCAGGCTCAAGGTTGACTCAACCTTCCATCCTTCTGAGGAGGGTAAAATGAAGAGCCAGATTGTTGGGGGCATTATGGTGACTATTGTAAACTGCTTAGAGAGGGCTATAAAGCACTGTGAAACAGTATATAAATCAGGGTGTCAAACTCAAGGCCCGCAGACCAGATCTAGCCCGTGGGATGCTTAGATCTGGCCCGCAGGGCCACCCTGGAAACCTCAAAGGACCGGCCCGCGGTGCCTTTGCCAGCGAAAATGGAGCTCAGGAGGGCCGCATGTGGCCGCATGAGTGCAGCCGGAAACGGAGCTCGGGAGCCCATTTTCACTGGCAGAGTGCTCGGGCCACCACCAGCGCTCCTGACATGAGTGATATCGAGCTGGCCACAACCATCCTTGCCACTCCCACCCCGGCCCCCTGAGGTCAAACACAACCCTGATGCAACCCTCAATGAAATCAAGTTTGAATGCTATTGCTAATAACTTTGAAATAAGTACAGGTAGTCCTTCATTTACAACCGCAATTGGGATCACAATTTCCATTGCAAGCAAGGCAGTTGTTGAGTGAGTCACACCCTATTTTACTACCTTTTTTGCTACAGTTGTTAAGCAAATCATTCCAATTGTTAAGTGAATCATATGGTCATTTAAGCAAATCCATCTTCTTCCCCGTTGACTTTACTTATCAGAAGCTAGCTCAGAAGGTTGCAAATGCCAATCCCACGACCGTGGGATGCTGCAACCATAATAAATTCATGCAGTTTCCAAGTATCCTAATTTTGATCACGTGACCATAATTATGGCTGCAACAGTTGTAGGTGCAAGGACCAGATGTAAGTCACTTTTTTCAGCACCATGGCAACTTTGAACGGTTCCTAAATGAATGGTTGTAAGTCAAGGACTTACCTGTAAGTGCATCAGTTGAAGATGCCACCAAGAGAATTTCACAGAGACAAGTTGAAAGGTTACTAGTTTTGGTTTTAGTTTTGGTTTTTTGTCTGTGATATAAACTTCCTTTGGGTGACTATGAATTCATGCTAGATGTTAATATTAGATTTTAAGTCCCCCTTTCTTTATGTTGTTACTGTTTAAGAGAGCTTATAATTTTCCACCTGTCTGCTTAGCATCTCCCATCACCGTCACTTGTCCTGAACGGATAGGCAAGGATGACTAATTGTGTTAATTTCTACAGTGTAATTTCTTATTCCATGTATTGTGATCTCGAATTAAACCAAGTTTTGCTGCTTTGCAGCATCTTTGAACTATGAGAATATCCCATGGTTTTTTTAAAAAAAAATAATTGGTTTTTTATTAAATACATTTCTTAGTGCTTAATCAACATCGTGTTGTCTGGGTAATTATTGCTTAACATTATAAATTTACATTCTTAATCTCCACCTCTTTTTTCCAGCCACTGGTAAAATAGATTCCATGTTTGATAATAAATACATTATAAATAATATTATTTTTATTATTTTTATTATTTTTATTATTTTTATTATTTTTATTATTTTTATTATTTTTATTATTTTTATTATTTTTATTTTATTATTATTATTATTATTATTATTATTATTATTATTATTATTATTATTATTATTATTATTATTATTATTATTATTATTATTATTATTATTATTATTATTATTATTATTATTATTACATTATTTGAAAATAAATACATTTGATAATAAATACATTAGAAAGTGTCCAGAGATACTTTACAAGAAGAGTCCTCCACTCCTCTACTCGCAACAGAATACCTTACGCAACCAGACTTGAAATCCTGGGCTTAGAAAGCTTAGAACTACGTCGCCTTCGGCACGCCCTAAGCATAGCTCATAAAATTATCTGCTACAACGTCCTTCCTGTCAACGACTACTTCAGCTTCAACCACAACAATACACGAGCACACAACCGATACAAACTCAAAGTGAACCGCTCCAGACTTGACTGTAGAAAATACAACTTTAGCAACAGAGTGGTAAATACCTGGAACTCACTACCTGACTCTGTGGTTTCATCACCAAACCCCCAAAACTTTACCCTTAGACTGTCCACTGTTGACCTCACCCGATTCCTAAGAGGTCAGTAAGGGGCGTGCATAAGTGCACCAGCGTGCCTATTCCTAATGTTCCCTCTTATCGGTACTCATCTTATGCATATAAACAATGTTATATCTATGTATATTACCAATACATACTTGACAAAAATAAATAAATAAATAAATAAATAAATAAATAAATAAATAAATAAATAAATAAATAAATAAATAAATAAATAATCTGCATCTTCTTTCTGTTTAATTTTCAATGTCAATCTGTCCATTTCTGCACAATCTAACATCTTCTTGTCTATCTCTTCCTCTCGCGGTGTATCTTCATTTTTCCAGTATTGTGTATTCATTGTGCATAAATGTCCCATGCTTTGATTATCTCTAGACACTTGTGGCCTGTCTGAAATAGTGGTTGCAGTCAGGTGGCAGCACTATGGTGATCCTCATTGGACCTCAAAATCTAAACAGGATTGAGCATGGCTGAATTTCAATTGGGAGGCCAGAGTAAAAAAACAAAACCGTCTCAGAAGTGATGACAAACCATTTCTATACTGCTGCCAAGAAATTGACACGGACCTATCTATGAAGGTCACCCAGATTGAAGTTCAGTTTGAAGAACTTTTACTCTTTATCTTTACAAATATGCAACCACGCAGAGAATAAATGAAGGCAAGAAGGAAGCGTAAGCTTTCCAGGCAAAAGATCTGATTTGTTTCTAGCTGGCTTGCCATATTCTCTGTCTCTGCTTTTCATCATTCTCTCGTTGTCCCAAACCTCTGTTTTTTCCCCTTCTTAAACACACACAGTCTCTGTTTCTGTCTCTCACATAGGATGGGAGTTATTCTCCAACGTTCTAAGATTTTGCTTACTTAAAATACTGACATCTTGAAAAACTTGCTCTAATTGCTTTGCTCCCATAAAATCAGCCTTCCTTGTAAAAGAAGAGCTGCCTTAAAAAAACAATCAAGCAGACCAGAGGATTCCTGTATCGGGACTGGAAGGGAATGAAACATTACTTTTAAATCTAGGTGGACTCTCTGAACCAGTCTTTGATAGCAACCTGGTAAATACAAACACGGAAGCTTGCAGAATGCTTTACGAGTTGATAAAGGAGAATATTGGTAGCTCACGGTTGAAATGAGTAGTCCTTGGTGTTTTGTGAGCTTGCTTGTTCTCTTGCAGGCATGTCATTACCCAAACTAGGTAACATCATCACTGCTAGTAAGGAATGGGGTTTGCTCTCAGTTTATATTCTAGTGACTTGTAGAATGGAATGGAACGGAACGGAACGGAACAGAACAGAACAATAGCGTAGCATAGAAATAGAATAGAATAAAATAGAATAGAACAGAAAAGAATAGAATTGAACAGAACAGAACAGAATAGAATAGAATAAAATAGAATAGCGTAGCGTAGCGTAGCATAGAATTAGAATAGAATAAAATAGAATAGAATAGAAAAGAATAGAATAGAATAGAATAGAATAATAGCATAGCATAGCATAGAAATAGAAATAGAAATAGAAAGAATAGAATAGAATAGAATAGAATAGAATAGAATAGAATAGAACAGAACAGAACAGAACAGAACAGAACAGAACAGAACAGAATAGAATAGAATAGAATAGAATAGAATAGAATTAGAATTAGAATTCTTTATTGGCCAAGTGTGATTGGACACACAAGGAATTTGTCTTTGGTGCATATGCTCTCAGTGTACATAAAAGAAAAGATACATTTGTCAAGAATCATGAGGTACAGCACTTAATGATTGTCATAGGGCACAAATAAGCAATCCGGAAACAATTGTCCTACCAGTGTTTGGTGGGAAGTGGTCTTGGAGGTTCTTTGGTTGGACTGTTTACTGTTAGATTGTTTGGCAGTTCCTTGATTGGAGTTTTGTTTACTTCTTGATTGTTGGTTTGATGTTAATCTTGGTGTTAATCTATGCTTATCTGAATGTTGATTGCTGGTGGAGAGGTGTTTTGGGTTTTTTCCCCCTTTTGGGATTGTTGATTGTCTCTTTTGCACGGTATGTAGATGTTGTATGTCTATTGACTTTACTAGATGAAAGTATTTATCTCTCCTCTCCTCTGTTAAGAGGGTTCCCAAACAAAGACGGCCTGTTTGATGTGAATGCTGAGTGCAGACAAAAGATAAAATGCTCCGTTTCAGTTCATTAGCCCACTTGGTCCCTTTAAAAACATATTTGAGTGGAGATTGTATAAAGTGGTGTGGTGATGTTGTGGCTTAGGTATGCATGCATGTCAGGTATTAGGATGGAAATGATGCCTTTTGCTCAGAAGGATACTTCTGCTGAGTGCCTGCTACCTGCAATTTGCCAGTTCGAATCTCACCAGGCTCAAGGTTGACTCAGCCTTCCATCCTTCTGAGGTGGGTAAAACAAAGACCCAGATTGTTGGGGGCAATATGCTGACTCTGTAAAACACTTAGAGAGGGCTGTAAAAGCACTGTGAAGCGGTATATAAGTCTAAGCACTATTGCTATTGCTATTTACTTTACTGAGACTTAACGCACCAAGTTCCTAGCCTTATTTTTGGAAATTAAAGATCTGGAAATGATACCTTCAAAAAGCATGTCTTTTGCTGCGAGAACTGAGTTTGGGGATACTTGTAGCTTGTTGGCTGTAATGCAAGGCTGCTTTCTGTGGTTACCGCGTTTTATTCCACGGTGCATTATGTTTGTACTTGCACAAACTGCAGAAGAGATAAAAGTAAAGAAAACTTGTCCTGGCAAATGTACCTAACCGGGATGCAAGCTCATGACCGTCCCATCAAAGAAACTTGAATTGCAAGTGGCAGATGACAGAAGAGGGGGAAATTGAATCCCTGGGCCTTGTTTCCTGATATGATTCGTAAAGAGGCCATGGGGAATAAGCAGAATTCCTTTCCTCTTGCAATGAGATCAGCAGCTGCGGTTGATGTTGACACCTTCATTCTGTGAAGATGGTTTCCATCAAAAGAGGATGGATGGTGTTCAGAAACTGAAAACACTTATGCTCCAGGTGGTAAAAGCTTTCAGTCACCTTCTTCCCAAGGAAGATTTATATGTCTTCTGTTACTATTTTTGGCCTGGAAGTTACGCTTTTCTGTAAAAATATTTGGCTTGCCAGTCTTATTTCTGAGCATTTTCTTAATATATAACGGCTGTGTTAATAGTTTGGAACGGCTGTGTAACAGCCAGGTAGGTGTGTAACAGAACATTCATTGAAATGGAAAGAAGGGAATGAATGAACAAATGAAAGAGCAAAGAATGAGAAGATTGACATTTCAAAGAGTTTCAATACTGATTTTCCATATTATAAGGGCTCAAGAAGCATATTTAATTGTTGGTTTTTTAAAATATTTTTTCCAAGTTTCACTTGACAACTATAGTGGTCATTCAATTAATGACCACAGTTAAAAATTCATAAAATAAGGCAAGAACTCACCTAATAAGTGCATCGCTTAGCAACAGAACTTCCTGTCCCAATTGTGGTTATAAGTTGAGGACTACCTGTAATTAGTTCTGGGAAAGCTGTAACTGCCCTCAAGCTCAAACTAGTTTTTAGGAAGTTCAGATGTAATAAGACACATTTGTATTTACATGTATTCCCTGTTTGTCTAATCAGAATAAAATACCACGAAACAGCATGTATCAAAGAGAGAGATGAAAAAAGATAATTTTGAAATAACGATGAATGAATTTTGGCTTATTTACAATTTGTTTGTTTGTTTGTTTGTTTGTTTATTACTTGTATTTATATGCCGCTCAACTCCGCAGGGACTCTGAGCGGCTAACAACAATACAAATAATATCAATATAAAAAACATTTAAAAACAGGATACAATATAACAATGTATAAAATAATCAATCAAATCAATCATTCAATCCTTTCATTACAAGGGCCAACATCAATTCACAAGTTGAGTATGTACAAGCAATAAGCATGCAACTACATATCTGGAGACAGACCTCAACATTGCTGAATTTTTATTGCTTTCTGCCACAATTCTCAGTTCATCTTTCTTCCTCATTCTGTTCCTGAAAGCTTTCATCTGTTCCTGATGTGTGAAGCTTCTTGTCCTTTTCCTTCCATTGAGTCACTTTCTCTAAAGAAACCTCCATGTGATAAATTGGAAGAAATGGAAGGTTCTAATGTTCAGAGTGTTCTCTGGAGTGTATTCCTACTTTGTATGGTCACTAATTTGAACAAGGGAAGGAAAAGAATATATGTAACTAAAATCAGAAAATCAGTTTCTTTTCTGCTCTGAAAATATTTTCTTAATGGAATAAGTTGTCGTCCTATAAAACTTTGGAATAAAGGCAATACACCAGGGGCGGGTTGCTCTCTTACCTTGCTACCAGTGCGCTGTGCACGCATCACCACGTTTTGTGTGCGGGCTCGATACACACGCGTGCCCCCTCATGCGATTTTGCTTCCACGCATGCTCAGGAAGGAAAAAAAGCCCAGAAATTCTGAGCCGAGGTGGCGCAGTGGTTAAAAGCAGCACTGCAACCTACTTCAGCTAACTGCTAGTTCAGCAGTTCAGCTGTTCAAATCTCACCGGCTCAAGGTTGACTCAGCCTTCCATCCTTCTGAGGTCGGTAAAATGAGGACCCAGATTGTTGGGGGCAATACGCTGAACTCTGTAAACCGCTTAGAGAGGGCTGTAAAGCACTATGAAGCGGTATATAAGTCTAAGTGCTATTGCTATTGTTATTGCTATTCTGAAAAAAAGATGGCCGCTCCTAGGGATCGGCAACCGACCACACCGGGTCGGTAACTTCTTGGTGACGTCACCAGCCCACCGCTACCGGTGCGATAGAGTGGACCGCACTGGTAGGAACCCACCACTGCAATACACGTAGTCCTCGACGTTCAACAGTTGATTTAGTGACCGTTCAAAGTTACAAGGGCACTAAAAAGTGACTTATGACTGTTTTTCACACTTTGTGAACCTTTGCAGCATCCCCATGATCACGTGATCAAAATTCGGATGCTTGGCAACAGACTCATATTTATGACAGTTGCAGAGTCCCCTTTTGTGATCTTCTGACAAGCAAAGTCAATGGGGAAGCCAGATTCACTTAACAACTGTGTTATTAAATTAACAACCACAGTGATTCACTTAACAACCATGGCAAGAAAAGTCGTAAATGGGACAAAATTCACTTAACAAATGTCTCACTTAGCAACAGAAATTTTGAGCTCAATTGTGGTCGTAAGTTGAGGAGTACCTGTATTGTTTCTAGACAACTTTATACGACTCTTGCTCTTTCACTCAGACTGGCCCATTCAATGGAGAGGCTGCTTGGCTAGTAGATAGATTTCCAAGATGAAGAATTGTTGTGTGAAAATTGGTGGCAATGATGAGGCTTAAAGTAAGCTACATTTAGCGGTTTATGCTTTTGAATGCTGGTGTTGGAGAAGGCTCCTGAGAATACCATGGACAGCCAAGAAAACAAACAGCTAGATCATTGAACAACTCAGTCCGGGGTTCTCTGTCAAAGTGTAAATGACCAGACTCAAATTATCATACTTTGGACACATCATGTGAAGATAGAAGGAAAGAGAGGATAACCAACAGCAAGGTGGAAGGAACTTAGTTACAGTGGAGCATCTTTGGAAGACCAGATAGATTGGATGGATGGATGGATGGATAGCAATAGCACTTAGACTTATATACCGCTTCATAGTGCTTTACAGCCCTCTCTAAGCAGTTTACAGAGTTCAGCATATTGCCCCCAACAATCTGGGTCCTCATTTTACCCACCTCCGAAGGATGGAAGGCTGAGTCAACCTTGAGCCGGTGAGATTTGAACTGCTGAACTGCAGTGCTGCATTTTAACCACTGCGCCACCTCGGCTCGATGGATGGATGGAGGGATGATGGATGGATGGATGGATGGATGGATGGATGGATGGATGGATGGATAGATAGATAGATAGATAGATAGATAGATAGATAGATAGATAGATAGATAGATAGATAGATAGATAGATAGATAGATAGATAGATAGATAGATAGATAGATATAGATATATTGTCATGGAAAAACCTGTCTATGTAGAACTGCATTAAGATATCATTATTACATGAAAGTACTCTTTAAATACTTGGAAAGGTTTGATATGGAAAACATAAAGACCAGTTCTCTATCATTCCAATGCAAAAGACATGAACTAAAGAATTTAAATTGTAGAAAGTTCCAAGTGAAGTTTAGGGGGGGGAGGGAATCTTAATAATAAGAGGTTTTTGACCACTTACTCAGAAGAGATGCTTTAATTTGAATTCTTGCATTGAGTAGGGGTTAAGCCTGAGGGCCAAAATAGCTCTTTCCAACTGTATAATTAGCTGCTGGAACTAGCTTTTCAACCCAGTGTTGATTGCAGCACATTTGAAAATAATGTCCTATTTTTGTGCTGCAATATTATCACATCTACCTACTTCAAATTACATACAAAGCAGTGACATTCAAGTTCCTTTGCAATGCATTTTGTAATCATTTTTTTTTATAAATCTGCCTTGCTTTTTCATTTCATTTTTCTGAGCACAGCAGAACTTACTTAGGACTTGGGTTATGAATTGGGTCATTTTTCACAGAATGCACTTATCAGCAATAAATTTGTCTTTAACCAGATGAAGTAGAGCAAGATATAACTCAGAGTTACATATTTTGACATGTCTCAAATAACATTTGGACGAAAGCAAATTGGTGTGATATGATATCACTGCAAGCACGTGTCTTGGGGAATAGCGCCTGCTTGTATTAATTGTCCTTCTGAGAAATAGCACATTTGAAACTATTGTCCAAATAACCTTCAACAGAAACATTGTGTGGACTGGAAGGAATGTGCCACTCATAGGTGATTAATTGCAAGAAAAGGGGGTGATCCTGAAACCAACACGGAATGGCCAATAACAAGAAATTATGTCCCATTTATATTCAGATTGTTCCTTTTATTGCAATTAACAAATACTAATTCCAATTTCTTAAAAACTAATTTTATGGCATATAATATTTCTCTTGATGGACTGTACTGGAATATGTTTCTGGTTTAGTTACTAAAATGTTATTACTGTATTTTTTGGAGTATAAGACGCACCTTAGTTTTGGGGGAGGAAAACAAGGAAAAAAGCCCTCTGCCTCCCAGCAATTTGCCAAACAGCAAACAGCAAACAGCACAGATGATATACACTGTTTGCTGTGTATTTCTGTGCATGTGTGCCTGACCCATAGAAATAGCAAAGAATCGGAGAAATGTACATTATGGCAGTATATTAATCCCAGAAAGTTTTCTTAAATGTAATCACACTAACTCCTCCTAATTATTTAAATACATCTCCAAACATGACTAAGTCAGGGTTTCTCAGCTGGCTTATTTTAATACTAATACTTAATACTAATACTTAATACTAAAACAAGACATTTCAGATTATACTTTTACAGATCTTTAAAATTGATGTGGCTTTCTGGAAGTATTCTCTGCTATTTAAAAGAAGATACAATAGCACTGGGCCACTTCAGAGCAAGAATTTATTTTAAAAAGCTTCTTCATTTTGTTAAGTTGTCTAGAACAATAATCAAGCAGTCTTTAAAAAATAAGTCTAATAATTTGAACTCTCTACAAACATTTAACAAAATAACATATTAACAGAATCTGCCTCTATCTAGGATAGAACTCACAACCTCCTGATTGTGAGGCAAGAGCTCTATCGCTGAGCCACAGCAGCTCTAGCTTGCCTTCTTGCAATTTCAGCAGTCTAATATTGCCAGCAGTTTATCTCCCAGCAATGTGTCTCATCACAGCCACCATAGTTTCAGTTTCATTTTACCACCTGGCTTGCAAGCCTCAGTCAGCTGTAGATCGGGAGGCAGATCATCTCTTCTTGTGCTCTTCTTGTGTTTTGCCCTGTTTGCTGCAAAGAGGTAAATTGCTGGCAGGCAGAGGCCAAAGGGTGGGGGTGGCTGGGTGGGGCTACATTTGGTGTATAAGACGCACCCAAGTTTTCACCCTCTTTTTGAGGGTAAAAAGGTGCGTCTTATACTCCGAAAAATATGGTACTTTGTGGGTAAACTACTAATATTGGTAGTCCTTGACTTAACAACCATTTGTTTTAGTGACTGTTCGAAGTTACAATGGTATTGAAAAAAGTGACTTATGACTGTTTTCACACTTACAACCGTTGCAGTATTTCCATGGTCACATGATCAACATTTGGATGCTTGGCAACTGGTCTGTATGATGGTTGCTGTGTCCCTGGGTCATGTGATCAGCTTTTGCAAACTTTTGACAAGCAAAGCCAAGGGGAAGCCAGATTCACTTAACAATTGTATTATTACAATTGTATTATTACAAGAGCCGAGGTGGCGCAGTGGTTAGAGTGCAGGCTACTTCAGCTGACTGCTAGCTGCAGTTCAGCTGTTCAAATCTCACCGGCTCAAGGTTGACTCAGCCTTCCATCCTTTTGAGGTGGGTAAAATGAGGACCCAGATTGTTGGGGGCAATATGCTGAACTCTGTAAACCGCTTAGAGAGGGCTGTAAAGTACTATGAAGCGGTATATAGGTCTAAGTGCTATTGTTATTGCTATTGCTATTAATTGAACAACTGCAGTGATTAATTTAACAACTGTGGCAAGAAAGATTGTAAAAGAGCAAAACTCACTTAACATAAATCTTGATAGTCATTCTAAGTCTAAAGTCATTGAAAGCTTCTGGCAGAAAAAGACCCAGTGATACATTGACTCAGCCCTTTGACATTTTTTGTTTTTGTTTTTCTCCTTTCCTTTCCTTTCCTTTCCTTTCCTTTCCTTTCCTTTCCTTTCCTTTCCTTTCCTTTCCTTTCCTTTCTCCTTCTTTCCTTTCCTTTCCTTTCTCCTTCTTTCCTTTCCTTTCCTTTCTCCTTTCCTTTCCTTTCCTTTCTTTCTTGTATGTTTTAATTATTAAATTTTATTTATATTGTTGTTGTTGTTGTTATTATTATTGTTGTTATTATTATTATTATTATTATTATTATTATTATTATTATTATTATTATTATTATTATTATTATTATTATTTCACAAAAAATGTAATACACAGCAAACGAGATTTATATGCTGGATTTCGTATCACTATATCACAAGTCGAACACTTCCCAAGCGTCTAGGACTGTGTGATGTATTTTCGTATGATGCGCGCAGCTCCAAGTACGGTGGCCTTTTGCAACTGAGAGATCGTGATTTTGTCAATGTTTATTGTTTTCAAATGCCGGTTAAGGTCTTTTGGCACAGCACCCAGTGTGCCGATTACCACTGGGACCACCTGTACTGGTTTATGCCAGAGTCGTTGTAATTCGATTTTAAGGTCCTGATATCGGTTAAGTTTTTCTTGTTGTTTTTCATCGATTCGGCTGTCACCTGGTATGGCGACATCAATGATCCACACTTTTTTCTTTTCCACAATCGTGAGGTCTGGCATATTATGTTCCAAAACCGTGTCAGTCTGAATTCGAAAGTCCCAAAGTATTTTTATTATTTTTATTATTTTTATTTTTATTTTTATTATTATTATTATTATTATTATTATTATTATTATTATTATTATTATTATTATTATTATTATTATTATTATTATTATTATTATTATTATATTGTTGTCAGATGATAGACTTGTGTTTATCCCAAGCATGTTTACACTCAGTTACTGATGATATCATATTAGTTACTTACCAGTAGTCATTCTAAGTGTAGAGTTTGTGATTTTCAATCTGAGAAAGCAGTATAACATATTTAGTTATTTACAACTACCGGTATGTTGTGCTGGAAAATGATAACCTAACCTCCATGATATTTCTCAATTGTTGATTTAGTCATTTGTATTTTACTTGTTATTCTGTGTTCTTTTCTTTTTATATTTGTGTATACATTTTTAGTAATGTTTAATAAAAATGCAAAATAAAAAAGGGGATACTTTAGAATTTACCATCCTAGTCACTGAATAACACTTAGCTCCTCCTGCTGAGATTCTCCAGAGAGAATTTAGGCCTTTTTGGAAATGGAAAGTTGTAATCTCCTGCCCCATTTTGTTTGCTTGCAAGTATGTATGCATACAGACACAAATTACGGAAACATAAGGTTATCTATCAGGTTTTCCCTTCTTAATGGATGTGAGACTTCCAGAAGTGATATAAACCATTTGGCTTTCTCATGCATATCCCATAAACTGCCCAAACACATGTAAAAGGAATAATTTTATTGCAAAAAGTGTCAAAATTGTCTTCTCCAATCTTGTTTTCTATTTGCAAATGTTCTATCAAAACTTCCATAGTTTAGTATTTTCATAGACAAGACATTTATATTCAATGAGCAATAAGAATAATATCTCTTTTCCAACATCCATTTCCTAGTGACCCAGACCTAGGTGTACTGATGAACATCTGCCTTGCAGTTTAGTACACTTTCCTGGGTATAAAAAAATTACTCCTTTTATTGAAATTGGCAGGTTGGATCTGAGCTAAAAATTAACTTAAAAGGAAGAGGCCTACATTAAGTATTTGGAATTCTTCAGAAGTAGGAAAGATATACGTTAAAATGTTCCACATAGTTTTCTCAAATAAACACAATAAATTGTTTCCACTGTATTTTTCTAATTATAAATATTTAAAGTGTGCACAGATTTATATTTAGAGAAAATAAACTTTGCAAATTCGTGCAGCATCGTAAAAATATGTATTGTAAACCAAAGTAACATGATTTTGATTTATTCTGTTCTTTGTTACAGGACAAACCAAACCAGTGAACTTTGTATAAAGAATTGTCGTGGACTATTTACAGTGTTGTTTTTACAGCTGTGGTATTTGCCACCGCTACTTTAGATTGTAGACTAAACTGTGTATGACTACTATTTGCACTGAATGTTTTCTGTTTTGTGAACGCCTGAAAATAAAAGTGTTCAAAACTGCACTCTTAAAATACTCATTTTGTAGTTTCTTATATTGGTGGAATTTGTAATATATGTACAGAAATCATAGGCTATCCTTGTGACTTCAGAGGAAGAAACTCCATACAAGTAACATTTGATGCATTAAGTGAAATCCCATCTACAGGTGTTTTTTAAGTCAGGGGTCTCCAACCTTGGCAACTTTAAGACTTGTGGACTTCAACTCCCAGAATTCCTCAGCCAGCTGGCTGAGGAATTCTGGGAGTTGAAGTCCACAAGTCTTAAAGTTGTCAAGGTTGGGGACCCCTGCTTTAACTATCACAATTAAACCTGAAAATTTCTGTTGCTAATCAAGACAGTTGTTAAGTGAGTTTTGCCCCGTTTTACGTCCATTCTTGCCACAGTTACGTGAATCACTTCAGTTGTTAAGTTAGTTCCATAGTTGTTAAGTGAATCTGGCTTCCTAATTGACTTTGCTTGTCAGAAGGTCGCAAAAGGTGATCACATGACTCCAGGACAGTGTAGCCATCATAAATATGACAGTGCAGCCTTCATGAATAAATATTGCCAAGCGTCCGAATTTTGATCACATGACCATGGGGATGCTGCATGGTCGTAAGTATGAAAAATGGTCATAAGTCAATTTTTTTCTGTGGTGCCCACATACAGGTACTGAATGTAAAAGAGTTAAGTTGTTGTATAAAATTAAAGTGTGGTTAAAAGGAATTGTATACACAAGTATGGAGCCAAACAGCTTTTAAATGTATGGTAAGTAGAAAGGGGAAGGTGTTTATCCCAGTTCTCCAGAAGGGAGGGGGGATAGATTACATCATAAGGAGCCAGCCAATCGGATCATAGATAGCAGGGCCAGGAACTATAAAAAGCCTAGGTGGAAGAGCTGAGGAGAGCTCTGTTTGTGGTAACTTCCAAGAGGGAAGGTTTATAGTGATTCTCTGCCTGAGTTTAACTGTCCAAGAAGGAAGTTAACAGGAGAGAAGATAGGCTCTAGGCAGTTCTGTGGGAAGCAGGTGCCAGGGTCAGGGGACTTTATAGATTGATATATTGTATTATTTGTAGATAGAGATAAATGGTGAAACGTGCTCTAATCTATAGGCCTTAATCTAAAGAAGAACTGCGTTTTCTTAGATTTAGTCAGGAAAGCTAGTAAAGTCTCTGAGGAGAAGAAAAGGTGTAAAGGAATTGAATAGCTGGTTGTGGCTGAAATAAATTTACTTGACATTTACTGAGAAGTTTGTATTTAAATAAACTGTTTTCTTGTTTGTTCAAGAAACGACTCAAAGTCTTTCTATTTCTCACATAAAGCATATCTTAAGCAATTCTGCAAGGCATAAAGATATTGTAACAGCAAAATCAAGCCTCTAAGGAGAGAGAGAAGTGAAACAGAGGGTGTTACCCTTGGTCAGGGAGACATAAAAAGAAAATTAAACATAAATCTATTCTGAGCACTATTTTTACGCTACCAAGACATATAAAACAATAAACCTGACTGGAGGGAGAGGAGGCCGCCCTCGCATTTTCAGTGCCATTCAATCTGTCATTAAACAAATTGTTATAAGTCAAGGACTACCTATATTAGCCCATGGAAAAGATGAACTTCTAAGAAATCACTTCTTTGATCTAAAACAGTAGTTTTTTTTGCTACTGGAAGAATGAGAGTCAAAAATCTATTTGTATGAATTCTCCACTGAAGTAGTAGTAACTCATTTGCCTGTATTCAATAAATTCTTGTAGCAAAGGTCTTCCACTAATGCACGCTAACCACTAACACGTGGTGCAAGTAACCCTGTTATACATCTTCATGACAAATTAAAAGTGTTTTGCTCCCAGTGGGTAGTTATTAACCTCAGTGGTCCTTATAAAATTAGAATGAACCCATTAGATCTCAAGCCAGAAAGGAGAAATAAGAGGATGTGTTATCATATAAAACAACAAAACAATATTTCTGTTGGCTACGTAGATGCCCTTGCCTACCTCCTGGAAGAAAGTTTGAAAAAGTTTTTCTAAGAGGAATGAAAGGTCAAGGTTGACTTGTTCCTGAAAAATCTACATAGACTGATATGGAGAACGTTTCATTTGCTTTTCTCTCTTGTTTTTTTGGTAGAAACAGAGAAAATTGCAGGGCTAATCCATTTAGTTTAATCCTCTGGGGAAAATGAATGAATCCATATGCACACACATCCACACATAGAGCGCATAGAGTAAATATGAGCTCATTAAATTCATGTAAGGAAATAAGATACAATGATACTTTTTTTAGAGTCCTATTCTGCCATCGTTTATTTCAAACATTTTTATTTATTTATTTTGTCAAGTATGTGTTAGTAATATACATAGATGTAACATTGTTTATGTACATAAGATTGGTACTGATAAGAGGGAACATTAGGACAAGGACGGTAGGCACGCTGGTGCACTTATGCACGCCCCTTATAAGTTATAAGTTATAGAACTTATGAGAGAGTTCTGTAGAATTTTGGCATAATGAACATCCAAGCTGAAAAAAATCACACTGTGTCCCTATAGAACAGGGGTGTCAAACTCACGTCGTCACAGTGGTGTTGCGTGAGTATCGGGAATTTTTTTCCCCTTTGCTAAACCAGGCGTGGGCGTGGCCAACGTGTGACACATCCAGCCCGCAGGGTGGGAATTTGACAGCCCTGCTATAGAAAGACCTAGATTGGAGCCACACCACTGATCTGAAAAACCTGAATCCTAACAGGCAACAGCCTTCAAAAGTGTTTTCCAATTCTGGTACATTTTTTGTGGATTGAATGAAAACTACTGCCTCCACTGAAATAAATTGCCAACAGGTGGCAGTGCAGACGTGCTAAAAGCTTTTTAGCATCTTTCTTTCCCTTCAGTTCACAGGAAGTTGTGCGAAAAAAGATTGTGTTGCTATCTGTGAAATGGAACCTTGCATTGATTATGTAACAGAATAACAGAATTGGAAGAGGCCTTGGAGGTCTTCTAGTCCAACCCCCTGCTTGAGCAGGAGACTACTATTTCACACAAATGGTTGTCCAATCTCTTCTTAAAAGCCTCTAGTGATGGAGTACCCACAACCTCTGAAGGCATGCTGTTCCACTGGTTAATTGTTCTGTCAGGAAATTTCTGCTTAGTTCTAGGTTAGTTCTCACTTTGATTAGTTTCCATCCATTGCTCCTTGTCTTGCATTCGGGTGCTTTGGAGAATAGTTTGACCCCTTCTTTTTTGTGGCAGCCCCTTACATATTGAACACTACTATCATGTCACCCCTATTCCTTCTTTTCACTAGTCTAAAAGGTAAAGGTAAAGGTTTCCCTCGCACATACGTGCTAGTCGTTCCCGACTCTAGGGGGCGGTGCTCATCTCCTTTTCTAAGCCGAAGAGCAGCACTGTCTGATGACAATTCCATGGTCATGTGGCCGGCATGACTAAACGCCGAAGGCTGTTACCTTCCCACCAAGGTGGTCCCTATTTTTCTACTTGCAAATTTACATGCTTTCGAACTGCTAGGTAGGCAAGTAACAGGAGTTCATTCTGTTACGCGGCCCTAGGGATTTGAACTGCCGAACTGCCGACCTTTCTGATTGACAAGCTCAGAGTCTTAGCCACTGAGCCACCGTGTTCCTCTTTCACTAGTCTAGACATACCCAATTCCTGCAGCCGTTCTTCATATGTTTTAGCCGCCAACCCCCTAATCATCTTTCTTGCTCTTGTCTGCGCTCTTTCCAGAGTCTCTACATCTTTTTTGGTGACCAAAACTGGATGCAGTATTCTAAGTGTGGTCTTATTAAGGCTTCATAAAGCTGTACTAATAATTTTATTCCTCTGTTAATGCAACCTAGCATTACATTGGCTTTCTTGACTGCTGCCCAGGGGTGGGTTCTAACTTACCTCACTGCCGGTTTGTTTACTCCCGCTCCGCGTGGCTGCACATGCATTGTGCGCCACGTGGCTGTGTCGCGCACTCACATGCGCAGTACCGAAAACTCAGCTTCTGCGCATGCACAGAAGCAAAAACAAGCAAAAAATTCAAAAAAAATCTAAAAAAAATCTTTAAAAATTCTAAAAAAAATTCCAAAAAATCCCCAAAAAAAAGATGACGGTGTCCACGGATCGGCACCAACAGAACCGGCTCTGTGATGTCACCACCTGTTTACTACTGGTTCTATAGAACCGGTGCGAACTTGGAGGAACCCATCTCTGCTGCTGCCATACATTGCTAGCTCATATTTGCATTGAGTATTTGTCAGGGTACGTTTAGCAATGTACAGTGATTGAATCTTAAATTGCTGAAAGTTTCTCACGCTGAAATTCAGCACTAAATGCAGATTGTTTAAGTTGATGATTGGGATGATATGAGTACTGTGTGTCACTGGGCCAAAACTTATAAACCAGGAAGAATGATTTGTGTGATCAAGGGTGACATGCACGATCTGTGACACCAATCAATGACCTTTAGGTGAAAAATGTTGATGAACTGATTAAGGACAATTGGTGAACCCCCTCAAAGAAAAATTATTGTCAAATGTGACATTTCACAGGAACGTGTGGGTCACATTACTGATGTTCTTCAGTAATATTGGAAAGTTTGTGCAAGATTGGTTTCTTGCATACCGATGGCAGAAATGAAAACTTCAAGAGTTGAAATCCAGCGATTCTTGTTATGCTATGAAAAGGAGGATTAAATGAATTTCTTCATAGCACCATGACAGCCAAACAACTTCCTTATTATCCCCCGTTCTAAAAATTAACTTTTGCTGGTTCTAAGTCTTCTGAACAAAGGGATTTCTTTTTTCTTTTTCCTTCCTTCCTTCCTTCCTCCTTTCCTTCCTTCCTTCCTTCCTTCCTTCCTTCCTTCCTTCCTTCCTTCCTTCCTTCCTTCCTTCCTTGGATTTACCCCTCTACTAGTTAGATTCCACAACACTCCTACAAGTAACACTTATCATACCACATCTTTGCAATAGATTGTACTTGGCAGTGCACTTAAGTTTCAATCAACCGAAAGCCCCCATATAAAAGCAGAGAGGGGGGGAAATGGCATTTCCAATGGAAACTGTGTCATGACTAGAGTTTGGAAGATATGCTATGTGTTTGTTAGTGAGATAAATATCCTAGTAGAAGAGTATAATACACTCAAATAAATCTGCCCCTTGAGCACCCTTAACTTCACTTGAGAATCCTCATTCATGCCTAAAAGTTAGGCTAAGCCTTGATGTTATGTAAAATTTGGGACTGCTTTCAACGTAACTATACCTTATGAACCTATGTGTAGTACAGGTAGTCCTCGACTTACAACAGTTCACTTAATGACCGTTCAAAGTTACAATGGCACTGAAAAAAGTGACTTAGGACCATTTTTCACACTTATGACCATTGCAGCATCCCCATAGTCATGCGATTTATATTCAGATGCTTGACAACTGACTCACATTTATGACGGTTGCAGTGTCCCGGGTCATGTGATCACCTTTTTGCGACCTTCTGATATGCAAATTCAGAAGTTATTCTGTTATTCTATTCTAAAAACTGATACATGCCATATATTTTTGTAGTTCAGGTATCCTCCAGGTTGGTCTTTAAGACAGTTCTGCATAAAGGGCGCATAAGTTGCCCTTGTAGTGAAGAAGACAAATTGGACTGCAAATGTCATTATCAGCATTTCAGAGGAATGCAGGGGAGGAGTGAGGAATTTCATTCTTGCCATTCGTGCTCTCTTGTCCTTGCTGATATGAGGTATTTCCAAACTCTGGTATGAAAACACAGCTCCCATTTTATCATTGCACAAGACACGTTGCAGCTGTGCCTTGCCACACAAATAGCTCTTCTTTTTCCCCCTTGGCTGTTGACTTGTTTGTCTCCGTGGGAGAAGAGAGGAGCATCACAGGTATTTCTAAGTTATCTGCACCCCCAGATATTCAACAGTATTAATAATCTGGGGGTGCAGAAGATAACTAACAATCTGACTTGGTCTCTCCACACGTCATTCTTAGTGAAGCATGCAAACCAGCGTCTATATTTCCTGCGTTGGATGAGGAAAGCACATCTTTCTCCTTCTGTCCTGGCCACTTTTTACAGAGGCACGGTTGAGAGCGTTTTAACAAACTGCATCACTGTCTGGTTTGGTGGCCTTCTTGTCTGTATTAATAGCTGGGGAAGATCGCAGGCATCCAATCAAAGGCATGGCTGCTGCTACAGTAAAGGTTCTCCTTGATGGGATATTTTTATGCAGCAAGCCACCCAGGAAAATAACAATAGCACTTAGACTTATATCCCGCTTCATAATGCTTTATAGCCCTCTCTAAGCGGTTTACAGAGTTCAGCCTATTGCCCCCAACAATCTGGGTCCTCATTTTACCCACCTCGGAAGGATGGAAGGATGAGTCAACCTTGAGCCTGGTGAGATTTGAACAGCTGAACTGCAGCTAGCAGTCAGCTGAAGTAGCATGCAGTGCTGCACTCTAACCACTGCGCCACCTCGGCTCTATTATTTCATCATAATAATTTCATAATAATATCATTTGCCCGCAAGAAAGATCTGGTGGGACCAAAAAGTAGAGAAAGTCATAGAAAATGAAGAAGCTAAATGCAAACAGACAGGCACTGTCATTTAACAATCCAGACTTAACAGTTGTCGATAAGAAAGACAAAATATCTGGTTAGTGGTCGTGGCAGTACCTGGAGACAGCAGAAGAGCCGAGGTGGCGCAGTGGTTAAAATGCAGCACAGCAGTTCAGCTGTTCAAATCTCACCGGCTCAAGGTTGACTCAGCCTTCCATCCTTCCGAGGTGGGTAAAATGAGGAGCCAGATTGTTGGGGGCAATTATGCTGACTCTGTAAACCGCTTTAGAGAGGGCTGTAAAGCACTATGAAGCGGTATATAAGTCTAAGTGCTATTGCTATTGCTAATAGAAAAAGAAAGAATTGAGAAGATAACAAAAAATAAAGGACAGTAGTACCAATAACAGAATAGAATAGAATAGAATTCTTTATTGGCCAAGTGTGATTGGACACACAAGGAATTTGTCTTTGGTGCATATGCTCTCAGTGTACATAAAATAAAAGATACATTTGTCAAGAATGGTTCTCATAGGGTTCAAGTAAGCAATCAGGAAACAATCAATATTAATATAAATCGTAAGGATACAAGCAACAAGTTACAGTCATACAGTCATAAGTGGGAGGAGATGGGTGATAGGAACGATGAGAAAAACTAATAGTAATAGTAATGCAGCCTAGTGAATAGTTTGACAGTGGTGAGGGAATTATTTGTTTAGCAGAGTGATGGCGTTCGGGAAAAAACTGTTCTTGTGTCTAGTTGTCTTGGTGTGCAGTGATCTATAGCGATGTTTTGAGGGTAGGAGTTGAAACAGTTTATGTCCAGGATGCAAGGGCACCTTGGGTGCAACCCCAAAACAACTGGAGCACCAATTGAACACCATTGGCATTGACAAATTCAGCATCAGTCAATTGCAAAAGGCGGCTTTACTCAGAACAGCTTACATCCTCCAATGATATCTTTAACACCATCAAACATCCACATCTGCCTATCCCAGTTCCTTGGAAAGGACTCGATAGGTGGATTAAAATGCTAGATCCAGTCTAAACAACTGGCTGATTTTGTGACGAACCATAATAAAGGTCAAGTTGGAAGTAGCACGTGAATGGTTCCAAGGAAACAGGAAATCCAAAAAGGCAGTGCTGCAGATGAAGCCTCTTCCCAAACAAGCAGGAACATATTGGAAGCATATGAAGAATGTTAATTTTCAAGGACAGAGAATGAGAAACTGTTACGGGAGAACCTAATCAGGATTATTAGAAATGAGCACTGAAAGATGCTTGCAAACAAATAGACCAGTGGTGGGTTCCTACCAGTGCGGTCCACTCTATAGCACCGGTAGCGGCTCGCTGGTGACGTCACAGTACCGGTGCGGTCGGTTGCCGGTGCCTGGGCGCTGCCATTTTTTTAAAAAAAAAAATTTAAATTTTTTTTAGATTTTCTTCTGCGCATGCCCAGAAGCCGAGCTTCTGGCACTGTGCATGCGCTGCCTTCCTACCCCACAGTGAGTCCAAGCAGGGGAGGATGGCTGAGGGAGCGCATGAGATGCTGAAGGAATGGGCGGCACGATCTATCACAGTTCCCCTCCCTTCAGCAGTCCGAGAAGCCACGAACGCGCGGTGATGATCCCAGGCATTTTCGCACGTTCGAGGCTTCTCGAGCTGCTGAGGGGAGGGGGAATGGGCGGCAGGAGCTATCTCAGTTCCCCTCCCTTCAGCAGTCCGAGAAGCCACGAACACGCGGTGATGATCCCAGGCATTTTCGCACGTTCGAGGCTTCTCGAGCTGCTGAGGGGAGGAGGAACGGGCGGCAGGAGCCTAGGATCATCGAATGGGGAGAAGCATTCAGGCTGGACGGAGCCTCCTAGAAGAACCGCTGCCGCGGTCTTGCTGCTCCCGCTGCGGGGGGCTGCGTTGCGGGTGGGCAATGTCCCCCTGCTTCTCCGGCCGCTGCCAAGCTCCCGAGGCCCATGCCCACCCAGTCACATGGCTGGCAAGCCACACCCACAAAATAAGCCACGCACACAGAGTGGTAGTAAAAAAATTAGGAACCCACCTCTGAAATAGACACACACACACACACTATTTGGTGCAACTGAGCAATTTAAAGCTTGAAGGGCTTTGTGAAGGGAAAGTTGCTTTTAGCTGAGCTAGTACCCTGTTGTCTAGAAGTTTGTGGATGGGACACCTTTGCCAAAAATGGTTCTATGGCTACCATGTGTATAACAGAAAAATTATTCCTTGCTTTTCCTTTTAAATTTTATTTCTCTTTTTATTTCTCCTTTACCTGAAGAAACTTGAGTCCTTTGAATTTTTGCTTGTGAGAAAGTCTCCTAGAAAGTTAGCCAGTTAACCTCTTCATGCTCACTCAGTGTGAAAATCACATCAAAGAAGTTAAATGATCTTGTCAAACAGAGGAATAGGAGGAATAACTTTTGTGGGCTCTCCAGGTATCTTTGCTCAAATCCCATCCTTGGATATTTTTTGTTTCTTGATCCCAGCTATTAATACAGACAAGAAGTCAAAACTGCAAGAAATGGAAGTAACACATTTGGCAACTTGTGTTCTGGTTAGGACAGGTCCATTCACAAAATATTTCTAGCCATGGAAGATCAAATTATCCCTTGTCTGTTGGGCCTCTTCCTTCCTTCCTTCCTTCCTTCCTTCCTTCCTTCCTTCCTTCCTTCCTTCCTTCCTTCCTTCCTTCCTTCCTTCCTTCCTTCCATCCTTCCTTCCTCTCCCTCCCTCCCTCCCTCCTTTTTATTTATTTATTTATTTGTTTGTTTGTTTGTCAAACATGTACAGAATAGTAGTTGTTTGTATAAACATAACATAAGTAAAAAGTACCGATAAAAGAGGACAATAGGACAGTAGGACAGGGACGGTAGGCACGATGGTGCGCTTATGCACGCCCCTTACAGACCTCTTAGGAATGGGGTGAGGTCGACTGTAGACAGTCTAAGGTTAAAGTTTTGGGGGTTTGGGGAAGAAACCACAGAGTCAGGTAGTGCATTCCAGGCATTGATCACTCTGTTGCTGAAGTCGTATTTTCTGCAGTCGAGTTTGGAGTGCTTCACATTTAGTTTGTATCTATTGCGTGCTCGTGTATTGTTGCGGTTGAAACTGAAGTAATCATTGACAGGAAGGACATTTTGGTATATGATTTTATGAACTACATTTAGATCAGATCGGAGGCGACGTAGTTGTAAATTGTCTAATCCCAATATTTCAAGTCTGGTGGAATAAAGTATTTTATAGGATATATAAAAAGCAGAGAAAATAATTTTGAAAATACTGTAATTACTATTGAATGAAATATCTATCAGTTACTGAATAAAACAAAAATACTTCTACCAATCGTCAAGTCTAGTGATCCGACCACAGACTAATTTCCCAGTCTACAGAAGTGACAGGCACAAAAATCCCAGTCGGCAACAAAAGTCCCAGTTCTTGAAGAGCAATGGCTTAATTACTTACCGTACTTCCAAGTAAATATGGCTTAGAGTGTGAGAGATCATCCAGTTACTTGTTCTGCATCCATTTCTTATAACGTTATCTGGCACAATTAGTATTGTTTGTTTGAGGAAGACAATTCTTTTGTTTCTCTTCCATGGCTTTTCCTGCCAAAAGAACACAATGATTTCTAACAGATGAGTCTACTCCAGCTCTTGATGGTACCCCTCTGTTGTTCAAACTGAATATTTCTAGCATTAATCCAGCAAAAAAATACAAAATAATTTACAATACCCATTTGTAGCAAAGAGATCAAGCCCAATTTAGATTTTTATCCTTACATTCAATTGTTTTTTACACCTGAATTTCACAAAATTTGCCATTATCAGTAGAGATATATCATTTTGAAAGTTCTGGGAAGGAAATGTTTTTTACCTAGGAATAAAGCTACATATTTCATGCCCTCCTTGAAACTCCTGGATGAAGAAAGTTGAGATAAAACTTCAGCTGTTCATATTCACATGATGCCCACATCTCGTAAGCATTTTTTATTGAGTTATAGAGTATTATAAAGTGACCAGATTTTTTTTTCTTCAAGCGGGACACCATTGACGGGGGTGGGTTTCTCCATTTGAGTTTTGCCCTCTGCGCATGCGCAGAACGCTGCGCATGCGCAGAGGGCAAAACAGCAAATGTCGGCGTCCAGGTGAGGTGGGGGGGAGGGGGGGAGGCGGGAGGGCGCTTGGATGCCTGCAGCTCGCGACAGGTAAGCTGCCGGCGGCCTCCTTTCCCCGTCTCCCGCCTCCCGTTCGTTGCTTGCCAGCCCGGCCGAAGGGAAGGCAGGAGGCGAGGAAAGGCCTCCCGAAAGGAGGGGAGGCTTCGGGAGCCCGCCTCCCTTTCGCCCGAAAGGGAGGCGGGCTCCCGAAGCCTCCCCTCCTTTCGGGAGGCCTTTCCTCGCCTCCCGCCTTCCCTTCGGCCGGGCTGGCTCGCCTCCCCTCCTTTCGGGAGGCCTTTCCTCGCCTCCCGCCTTCCCTTCGGCAAGCAACGAACGGGAGGCGGGAGACGGGGAAAGGAGGCCGCCGGCAGCTTACCTGCTCCAAGCATCCAAGCGCCGCGGTCTCCCGGTCGCCCGCCCGGCCCCAGGGCAACGGCGGCAGCGAGGCGACGGGGGGAAGAAAGGGGAGGGCGACGAGGAAGGGCTGTTTGCGCCGCTCGTAAGCTCAAAGCGGCGACGGCTCCTCGTCCCTCACCCCTCCCAACCGCAGCGGCGCCTCCGAGGGCGGGGCTAGGGATGGGGCGGGGGAAGGAGAGGAGGAGCAGCCTCCCTTCCCCCTCCCCCCAGCTTCCAGCGCCCGCCCGCCGCCAACGCCGGCCCGAGCTGAGAGGCCTGCTGCCTTTCAGGCCGAGTTTTTGAAAGAATGCCCTAGTCGGGCATTGTTTTAAAAAATCGGGACTTTTTAAGAGGGCGGGCGGGACGCGGGACAAATGGCGAAAAAACGGGTGTGTCCCGCCAAAATCGGGACGTCTGGTCACCTTAGAGTATTATAAAATACAAAATTCAAAAGTAAATAGAAGAGCAGTGAGAGGGGGAGGGGGAAGGGGAAGGGGAAGAGAAGTGAAGAAAGGAAGGGGGAGAAAAAGAAGCATTGACTTCTGACTCTCTCTGTTACAGTAAAATAAGGCATTAACATCAAATCACAACTTTTTGCTTTTCTATAATAGTATAAACAAGCCATTTCTATAATAATCTTATCAGTCTAATCTGGAAAAACCCAAAGTAGAATAGAATAACAGAGTTGGAAGGGACCTTGGAGGTCTTCTAGTCCAACCCCCTGCTTAGGCAGGAAACCCTACACCACTTCAGACAATTGGTTGTCCAATCTCTTCTTAAAAACCTCCAGTGTTGGAACATTCACAACTTCTGGAGGCAAGTTGTTCCACTGATTAATTGTTCTAACTGTCAGGAAAGTCAGAGTTTCATTCTTTTCCACATCTAGCACGAAGTTCAGAAGCAGTCTCCATGTGGAAACAAAAATACTTATGTTCTTTTCTTTAATCAAGGTAGTCAGTTTTGCCATTTCAGCCAACTCCATCAAATTCTGGTAGGAATCAAAGTATCCTTACATTTTTGTGCGTACAGTAGTCTTGCTGCTGTCAACATGTATAGTAACAAAGTTCCAATTTTTTTCTCCAGTTCTTTTTCCATTAGGCCCAAAAGGAATTTTTATTTCATTTTTATCTCCATTTTCAAAATTTTCACATGATACCCACATCTCATAATTGTCTGAATTGTGGCAAGAATAGAAAGAATTGTGCTGAAGATCTTGACCACTTGAGGTCTTTAAAGGATCCTGCCAGGGGTGAAATCCACTTACCTTCCCTATCGGCTCGCAAATGTGCACGTGCCGTCGTCCGCGCATGCGCAAAGCCTTCTGCACATGTGCAGAACGTGAAAACCATCCCCAAAAAGGGACGTCATGATGTCGGGCGCGGGTGGACGGGGCTTTGCACAGTCGGTCCTACCGACCCACGCGAGCCGGTTAGAGCCGACTGCATTTCACCCCTGGATCCTGCCTCTGAAAGTGATATTAGTCCCAACGAGAAAATGTAAGCTGCTTTGTATATTGTCATAGACAATACAAAGGGACAGAGTTTGTGGAAGAGGAACAGAAATACTAATGTATATTATATGATATACTGTATATTATATCATATGAAGTCTCCCTCTATATCATATGGGGGAGGTGCTCTAAGTAAATTAACATAATTGCATGAAGTCAAATACCTAGAAAGTTTATGAAAAATTGGGAAAGAGTTGTAAAACTCATTGCCCATTAAAAAGGCCAGTACAAATAGGAGTTTGATATAGCCAGATGTTAAAACATCTGTCTTTTATAAGGACATTTTCAAAAATTGCCTCTTTGTTGTGAAAAGTTACGATGAAAATAATCTCACATACAAAAACAAACCTCAAATGTTAATTGAGACGAATCATGGGGCCATTAAACTTACAAGTGCATGAATGTTGAATCTTCCAATATTTCCATTTATTGCAGGTGGGAAGATAAGGTAACCGTGCATTTCTTTGCTTAAAGCTGGATGTGCTGTTTCTTTCCTGTGCAGAGAACTCCTTTGATCTTCATTGTTAGTCTTTGATTTGTTCCATATCAAACCCAATAACTTGTCCAAGCCTTCTAATGTCTGTCGCCAGGATGTGCTGGCATTCTAATTGTTTTTCTGCAACTCTGTGTCTGGTTTTGATTTTTATTCTCCTTTCCTTGCTTTCCAATTCAAGGGAAGAGATGCTTACCCTGAAGTTGCTTTATTATGTTTGTCCATTCTAATCCCAAATCTTTGCTAATCTAAATCCATCACATTAAAAAATCTTCACTAAAAATAAATTTTGTTTATTTTATTTATTTATTTATTTTGTCAAGCGTGTATATGATTACAAACAAAGTATAAACAAAGAATAAACATGATTGTGAATATATAAGAAGTACAAGCATGGTTAGGAGTACAGGAAATTTTACGAATACATGGGTACATTAGGACAGGGACGGTAGGCACGATGGTGCGCTTATGCACACCCCTTACAGACCTCTTAGGAATGGGCTGAAGTCAACAGTAGACAGTCTAAGGTTAAAGTTTTGGGGGTTTGGGGAAGAAACTACAGAGTCAGGTAATGTATTCCAGGCATTGACCACTCTGTTGCTGAAGTCGAATTTTTTGCAATCAAGTTTAGAGTGGTTTACATTAAGTTTGTATCTATTGTGGGCTCGTGTATTGTTGCGGTTGAAGCTGAAGTAATCATTGACAGGTAGGACATTGTAGCAGATAATTTTTTGTGCTACACTTAGGTCAGATCGAAGGCGGCGTATGAAGCACCTTCATCTGCAAATAATTATTCAGGTAGAAAATTAACTGACTCTGATCTTTAACATTTGTGACTGACAAGCTAGTTTTCCATAGTCAGGGAATGTTAACCGTGGGAGAAAACATGCAGGATATAATTTTCACTGCAGCCTAAAGTCCTACGGGTAGTAGTTCTGAATCTGAATGTAAATTGTGGCTATAAAGAAGCTTCTCTTCAAAAGAAGAGAACTCTTTTGAATGTGTTTAACAGACTGCATATCAATCATTCAGCAAATTATAGATTCAGAAACATCCATTTATCTATAAATCTAATGAAAATGGGGAGAAAGAAGGAGGAGAATCCATGAAAACCTCAGGATGGGGGTGGTGTGTCTATCTGGCCCCTCTGGATTTCTTGGTCATGTTGAATACCATCAACCATGATCTCCTTCCAAACCAGCTCTGAGGCCTCAGACAAGTTTTGCAATTATTCTTCTCCTTGGTCAGTTCCAGGTGATGTTGGTGAGAAGGAGAGGTTTATGTTGGTGATGATTTTCTATATTATGTTTTAATTTTTATATTTGCTTTTAATTAACTTTTTTAGATTTTGGTTATTCTTGTATTCTCTCACTGTTGTACGCCGCCCTGAGTCCTTAGGGAGTTGGGCGGCATATAAGAATTCCAAAATAAATAAATAAATAAATATGTCTAGGCCCAAATTTGGGGGGGGGGTTGCTAACAGCATGGACCATCCACATCTCCTATTTAACATCTAGATGAAGCTGCTGGGTGAGGAATGGAATGGAATGGACCTTGGAGGTCTTCTAGTCCAACCCCCCTACTCAGGCAGGAAACCCTACACCATTTCAGACGAATGGTTGTCCAATCTCTTCTTAAAAACTTCCAGTGTTGGAGCATTCACAACTTCTGGAGGGAAGTTGTTCCACTGATTAATTGTTTTAAAGTTATTATTCAGTAGCTTGAGGTGGTATAAGTATTATAAGTATATGGGTGATATTGAGATATATATCAACACCAGGGGTGGGTTCCACTTACCTTCGCCACCGGTTCGTATCGCGATGTTATTCCCCTCACGCGATTTCACTTCCGTGCATGCTCAGAAGCAAGAATTAGCCCGAAACACAGCTGAGGAGCTCATTAGCTGTGCTTCGGGCAAAGAAATAAAGGGCGAAGAAATAAAGGTCGGTATTCAGCCGCGGGCAGGCAGGCGGGCTCTTTTTCAAGCCGCGTAAGGGGGAAAATCTACAAAAAAGATGGCAGCGCACACGGAATGGCACCAACAGTGATGTTACCAGCGGGTCACTACCGGTTTGGGCGATCCGGTCCGAATCAGGAAGAACCCACCCCTGATCAACACCCTAACTCTGTTACTATGTAATCTTTAGCATTGCTATGGTTTTTGTAAGTAAGTTTGGGATGATAAGGATATTTCAAATGCACTCAAATTATCTAAAGATGCCAGGCTGAAAAATAATAAACTCCACCTGGATTTAAACAATACGTTGCAAGTCAAAAACCAGTTCTGTTCTTCTTCCATCTCAGAGCAAGTTTTGGCCTTATTTTGGTAGGATACGGTTATGTTTCATGCCAGCATTCTCCCAAAGTTTGCCTTTGTTTTTCATTTGTTTTTAAATTGCTCTCCAACCATTTATATTTACAAATATAAAATAACATCTATTTGTAGATGTTGCTGGATTTACTCAGGGAAAGCAGGGAGTTACTCTTTGCTATTTAGATTTTTTTTTCCTTGCCAAGAAAGTTTATGGAAGATATTATGAAAATGCGTTGATTGAATTCCATTTCCTTCTGCAATAAACTATTTTTGCTAGTTGCTAAAAATATTCTTCTTTTCTGCACTACTAAAAACAGTGCTCAAGGAAATAAATTGTAGATAGTTGGAGTCATACAACAAGAATCTCTGGTCCAAAAATTATAAAGGAAGAACAGTTAAGAAACCTCGGGACTCAAAAAATGAATGGCATAAACACAAGCAGAAATAAAATAACCTCTTTTTAAAGCATTTCAGCTTATTACAGCTCATGTATAGATCTTCTTCAGAAGAAATCTTTATTGTCTCACCTATAATGCAGTATACCCAATTGTTATCCCTAGCGATTTCTTTTTGACATGTCCTTGGGGTGGGTGGGGGTGGAGGGCGATTTTGGATCTAAAACGCCTCAAACTTGTCCTCCGTGTTATCCTGTGGCTCCCTGGAGTCATTGGCCCTACATCCCATGGTGAGGAGGTTTATCAGTGGGGCCACCAATCTGTATCTACCCATCATCCACAGATACCCTACCTGGGATCTGTCCAGGGTTCTTAACTCTATAACGGCGGCACCATATGAACCCTTACACGAGGCTTAAAATTAGACATGTATCCCAAAATACAGGTTTTCCTCACTTTATGCAAATTTGCTGTTGTACACTTGACCATTTTGTCCAAGAATGTGTGATAGTATTGTGGCAGCATACTCAAGTTATAATTGAAGCCATGCTGTATATTAGTTGGTTTGTTTCCTGAAGTGAGCTGATCAGAGGTGGGTTCCAACTTACCTCGCTGCCGGTTCGCTCCCTCCCGCGCCGTGTGGGTGCACCGCGTGGGCACGTGCGCATGCGCAGTAACAAAAAATATGAAAAAAGTCGAAAAAAAGATGGCAACTGCATGCACAGTGCCGGAACTCAGCTTCTGCGCATGCTCAGAAGTTAAAAGAAATTTTAAAAATTCAAAAAAAATTCAAAAAAAATATGGCGGCGCCCACGGACCGGCACCGACCGATCCGGTTCGGTGACATCATCATGATGTTACTAGCGGGCCGCTACCGGTTTGGGCGAACCAATCCGAACCGGGAGGAACCCACCCCTGGAGCTGGTGCTTGCAATTAATGTTACAGTACTGGCATCTTTTAATACTTGTGCTAGCTGTTTCTTTGGAAAGCTGCAATGCAGGCAACCTTGTTCTGTTGTTTTTGTGCTGTTCCAGGTGCTCAGTTATTCTTTGTTTCAATTCTTCTTCTTTAGTTAAATGGCATTGTTCTTTCTGAGGAGAAAATGGAGGAGATGGTGCCTGGTTTGGGAATGAAAATAATTCAATAGTTATACTGTTTTCCTCTACTGCTAACTTTCTCTAGTTTGCCTCTACACTCTGAGCAACTTCTGGCAAGGCTCTGATATCTTTGTCCTGAGTAGATCTTTGCAGATCTTCCAATCCTGCTTCTGTGAATACTTTATTTCGTATTATAAATTAATGTTGATATGTTCTGTTGTTTCTGATTCTAAATGTTGTTCTTTCCAGAACTGGTGCATTCTTTTCAGATATCCTCTTCTTGTTGGACTTGATTTGTAATAATAGATCATTGTTTCTTTGTTTTCAATCTTTGTATATTTGCAATGTGTAAACAGATTTTCTTCCAGTAGTCCTGCAGCTGCTGGCCTTCATTGTTCAGCCAACAATCCTGTAGCCCATTTATCACCACATGTCTAGGAAGTCCAACAGCTAGCGGTGTCCTTGTTGACCCGGGCAATGACCGATCCAGTATATGTTTCTAAAAATTACATCTCATCATACTGTTTATGGGAGAGACACTCTTCATCTGATTCTTCTGATGAGACCTGTCCTTATGGTTGAACTTTGACATAGTTCTCATCTTCCTCAGAGCACAAGCTAGTGTCTCACTGGTGATGGAATTATCCTCATAATCCTCATTATCATCATCATCATTATTAATCAAATTTATATAGCAACCCATCTCATCAAAAGCAAATCTGGGCAGCACACAACAATCAACTGTACACAGAACACACGACAAGGTAGAAAACCCGAATAACATAATGCTTAAGAATAAGGCTGTTTATTTATTTATTATTTATTATTTGGTTCTTCTATGCCACCCTACTCCCGAGGGACTCAGGGCAGCATACAACGTTGAGCAAGAACACTGAACAATAAACAATGATTAAAAACAATGTTAAAAGAATTAAAAAAGTTTAAAAAAAAGTTCACCACCAAACATACCGGGGGAGAGCTCAGATGGAACTAGTCTCAACCCCCTGCCTGCAGGAAGAGCCATGTCTTGACGGCTTTTCGGAAGGCCAGCAGGATGGGGATGGTTCGGATCTCTGGGGGAAGTTGGTTCCAGAGCACGCCCCCCCCACAGAGAAGGCCCTCCCCCTAGGGCCCGCCAGCCGGCATTGTTTGACTGACGGGACCTGGAGGAGACCCACACTGTGGGCCCTAACCGGTCGAAGGGAAGTATGAGGCAGAATGCAGTCCCGAAGGTAACCTGGTCCTAAGCCATGAAGGGCTTTAAAGATGATGATCAACACCTTGAATTGTACCCGGAGACCGATTGGCAGCCAATGCAGCTGGCGGAGTATAGGTGTAACGTGGGTGTATCTTGGCAAACCAAGAAAAAGTCACGAGCATTTGTGTTATTGCATTCAGATTGTCGATCTTGATGCCATACCTCATAACCCTATTCCCCCCCCACATTGTATAGAATGTGAAGAATGTGTGTTTGTTTCATTTTTTACAGCTTTCTTATGTATAATATACACTGAAGATGCCACTTAATTTCGTTGTACGAGGTGCAATGACAATAAAGTAAACTAAAACTCTGTTACGATGTCTCACTTTATGCAAGCTTTTCAGGGAATATGGCAGTAGCGTGAGGTGAAGGATGCCTGTATCTACAAAGGAAAATTGGATATGGCTGCAGTGGAAGCAAACTGACTGAAAAAGTTTATACCAGTGGTTCCCAACCTTTTTGTGATCGAGTACCACTTGGAGGTCCCGTACAGTCACCGCGTACCACCTGGTTCCAGAGAAACTAAATTCGATCAGATATCACTTTATTTCCATAATTGTACCATTCCTTTTTTGGCCCCGCGCATCCAGCAACTGGATTCTCGGGCCGCTGGGACCAGGTGGGTGGCGTGTGGCAACAGTTGCAAATCGTTGCCAGATTATCTTGTGTTAGGCAGTAAACATTTTTGTGAAGTAAAAAATAACTAACTAAAAATCGTTCATGACCCCGAAAGTGTTCGCGTACCACCTGGAAGGCCCTCGCGTACCACTAGTGGTACACGTACCACAGGTTGGAAACCACTGGTTTATACAATAAAAGAATAATTTATTTTGCCCTATGGCATGAGCTTTAATAATTACCAGCTGCCCTATGGCATGAGCTTTAATAATTACCAGCTTTTCATTAGAAGCAGTTGAATATGTAAAATCTTTAAGTCAGATCTTATTCTGCTGTGCAGATATGCTGTAGTTTATAGAATCTGACATTAGGCTTTCGGGACTAGCTTCATAAAAATGGTTTTTCCTCTTATTGCGCTACTTTCATAGAAAATTTACAACCCTTCGTATCAAGCAGCAGGTTCAACTCTTCTCTTCCAGCAAATGAAGTCACTGATCAGCTGCCAAATTGCTCTTTAATGCATCCAGAGGGTGTGCTTGTTTGCATTTGGGAATGTGACCTAGAGATTGCATAGAAAACTCGGGGCTGGGGCCCCGAGTATGTGAAGAAACCTATTTCTTGGTTGTGTTAGTGATGGCTACAGTTTCCTTGCCTGGCATGACTTTTGATTTCTACAGCTATGGCTATAATGGTTCTTATTGTACTCATTTGATTTTAGATATTCAAAATCATTTGCTGTTGAGCGATGAGAATTAATCTCATAGAGGCGATTTGGATCTTTGCTTGGAATTCAGACAGTTAGAAATAAAGCCAAGATTAAAAGTCTAATAGAAATATTTATTTCGGTATAAAAACAATAAATCCTGAATAATTACATCTTTGCTAAGAAAACACAACCGTTCAGGTCAAAGTCAAGTCAAAAAGTGATTAATGGTGGATCAGGAATGTGGACATGCGTACAAGATCATATCACATGTTCTGCCTGTATTGGAATATACCATAATATTAAAATAGGGGTGCATCACCCTGTATAGACATACAACTGACAATATTCACTACGTGACATTTGCTGAGATGGGTGACTATAGAAATCGACTGGATGGAGGGAGGGAGGGAGGGAGGGAGGGAGGAAGGAAGGAAGGAAGGAAGGAAGGAAGGAAGGAAGGAAGGAAGGAAGGAAGGAAGGAAGGAAGGAAGGAAGGAAGGAGAGAAACCAGACCAACAGATATGGGATAATTTGGTCTTCCTTGGCTAGAAATATTTTGTGAACATGGAAACAATTACGCACTTAGATGAGTGACTGGGTGAAAAGCTGACCTTATAGACATCAATTTATATGGAGAATTATATTTATTTATTTATTAAATTTATTTGCCACCCATATTGCTACCATGCAACACTGGGATGCTTACAATTGGACAAAACTTTATTATAAAAATTAAAACAATGAAACAATGGGGAAAAATACACCAAATTAAGAAGAAATAACTAAGTTAATGAGAAGGATATGTAATAGAGTGGAAATGAGATCTATTTTATTCCATAACCACTTCCAAGATAACATATTTCTATCTGGGCCCCAGACCGGTTGGCAGAGCCAGGTTTTAAGACCTTCTGCCAATGAAGGCCCTGGAACCAGCCACTGTGCCACCACCTGTGCTAATTTGCTTTGTAGCAAAGCTCACTTAGGCCTCTGACATCAGTGGGAATGTATGCTGGAGTAGAATACATGAGGCTGCAAATCAGCACATAAAAAGTGTTTGCATGGTTTTCTATTCCTGCAGGCAGCTCAAAATGAGGCACCCTAATGGCTTTCCCTTGACCTTTAGGGAAGGCCAAGAGGAAGAGGGCAGCTCTCACCTTGAGGAGCACCATGTTCCAGAGGGTGGGAGCCACAGCAGATAAGTCTTTTCTCCTGGATCCTACCAGCCAAAATTCCTTGGTTGACATAATCAGCAGCATGCCCCTTCTGTTGGTGCGAGTGGGGCGGTCCAATGCCATTGGGTGAGATGGTAATGAAAGTAGGATGGTACAGAGAGAGAGAGATTCTATACTATCCCTTTGCTAGACCTGCCTACTCTTCCAAAACTCTTCCAATCAATCCGAAGTGGATGGATTGGAATAAATACAGCTATATACAAATGAGGTAATGGAATTTCTTAATAGTGCATTGCATTATAATACATCCCATTACACAGTTTACTTACAGCTAATCTGGGTTACTGCCCTCATTTTGTCTCCCTTCTTAATAAGCTCATGGCCCCTTTTCTAGAATTCATATTATCAGTGATCTGAGGATTCATTTATAAAATGTTTATTCAAAGGGAGATGTCCTGAGGGGTAACAGCTTAATCAGTGACTTGTAGGAATAAAAATTAAGAGGAGGGGAAGGACCTTGGGATTCTTGTGTTTCTTGGCTGCAAAGTATAAACATTTCTTCATGCGCAAGAGCTGAGTACATTTTTTGGTCCCCTTATAATGAGTGAGAGCTCAAACGTTTTACTGCCTTTTTCTATTGCTCTCCAAATGCAACAACAAAACTGTGTTCTTTAATATTTTTTTCTGTAGGTAAGGTTGTAAAATAACCTTTTGGGGTATTGGATCATCTCCTTCTCCCCCTTCCTACTGTAATTCCCTTCTTATGCAGAATTACAGTTTGGGTTCCATGTCATGTTCATATTTAATATATTTAATTGTGTAACAACATTCATTATGTTGAATGAATGAGCCGAGGTGGCGCAGCGGTTAGAGGCAGTACTGCAGGTCACTTTAGCTGACTGTGATCCGCAGGTCAGCAGTTCAAATCTCACCGGATTAAGGTTGACTCAGCCTTCCATCCTTCCAAGGTAGGTAAAATGAGGACCCAGATTGTTGGGGGCAATATAAATATACATTGCTTACTGTTGTAAACCGCTTAGAGCAGTGATGGCGAACCTTTTTCTCCTCAGGTGCCGAAATAGTGCGTGCACACGCTATTGCACACGCGTGCGTGCCCACACCCATAATTCAAAGCCCGCCACTTGCCTCACCCCCTTGCATGCATGTGTGACCCCCCCCACTCCCCCGTTTCCCGACTTCCAGTGGGCCCAGTAGGCCCATTTTTTGCCCTCCCCAGGCTCCAGAGGCTTTCTTAGAGCTTGGGGAGGGTGAAAACGCTCCCCCCCCGCCACCCCAGAGGCCCTCCGGAGGCCAAAATCACCCTCCCAGAGCCTCCATGCAAGCCAAAAATCAGCTGGCGTGCACGCACATGCGCGCTGGAGCTGAGCTAGGGCAACGGCTTGCGTGCCGGCAGATATGGCTCCGCGTGCCACCTGTGGCACCCGTGCCATAGGTTCGCCATCACTGGCTTAGAGAGTGCTTGCACTGTGAGGCCATATATAAATCTCACAAATAAATAAATAAAAATAAATTAAAGCCAGTTAACTTCCTTGTCTCTGAAACCTTCCATTGCTACCATTCCAACCATCCTGTGAACAAAAGGAAAATAGCAATAGCATTTAGGCTTATATAGCGCTTTGCAGACCTCTCTGGGCAGTTTACAATGAAGAAGCATATTTGCATATTTTCCCCCAGCAATCTCAGTTCTCATTTTACCGACATCAGAAGGATGGGAGGCTGAGTCAACCTTCAGCCCCTTCAGAATCGAACTCCAGGGATCTGATGTACTTTTTGAAATGGCTTTAAAAGTGCACACAAAAAAGTTGTATTACTAAAAAGAAGTACAGGTGTTAGAGAAGAGCTTTCAACGATGATTAGGGGACTGGAGGCTACAACATATAAAGAATGGTTGCAGGAATTGGTTATGTCTAGTTTAATGAAAAGAAGGACCAGGGTTGATATGATAGCAGTGTTCCAATATCTCAGGGGCTGCCACATAGAAGAGGGAGTCAATCTATTCTCCAAAGCACCTGAGGGCAGAACTAGAAGCAATGGGTGGAAATTAATCAAGGAGAGAACCAATCTAGAATGAAGGAGAATTATTTGCCTCCAGAAGTAATTCAGTGGAATTACTTGCCTCCATAAGTTGTGGGTGCTTTATCACTGGAGGCTTTTAAGAAGAGATTGGACAACTATTTGTCTGAAATATTATAGGTTTTTCCTGCTTGAGCAGGAAGACCTCTAAGATCCCTTCCAATTTTGTTATTCTGTAAAAGAAAACTGTAAACAACAATCCTGAATTGCAACAGAAATGGATATATGAATTAAAATATATTCAAATACATACAATATTTTTAAGATGAATGTATCTTAATACATTCATCCATATCCATTATACTATTCCCTTTTGGAATGTTGTTCAGAGCTCAGAAAAGGAGTAAGGAATAGTAAGCCAAAGAAAATTAAAAGCATGAGATAAGAAAAAGAAGGGGAAACATAGGGAAGATTAGTTTTCAGCATCATCATTCATAATACCTTCCTATCCTTGCAAGCCTTGCTTGCTTTTAACAGACCAAAATGCTGTTTTATAGCGGTAGTTTATTTCTGGCAAAAATGCTAATTGATGAAAACATTGGTTTAATGACCACAGCATTTACTTAACATGTTTGCTTAACACACGTGGTATTTACTTAATGACCACTGCAACAAAGGTCATAAAATCAGTCATGGTCATGTGGTGTTTCTTTTAACAACTGTCCTGACTTACAACCATAATTCTGGGCTCAATTATGGCCATAAGTTGAGGACTAGTTGTAAATTACTTTTTGTTCTTTAAAATACTTTCATCTTTCTTTTTGAAGTTCTCATTGACTCTAACCAACCACACTTTCTTAGTATCATTCCGTATAATCCATTCAGTTTTCCTTCATATCAGGGCACTGTCAAAGAGGAGTCAAAAAAGTCAAAATGGTTGACCAGCTATGTAAAAAAGAAATGCGGTTTCAACTGTGTGATCACTGCTTACTTTTTTAAGGTTGTATACTTTTTTACACAACCTTACTTTTTTCACCTTTCCCCTATGCATGGCCTGTTTCATATCTTCGTTTTGTAGCTTGATCATCATTCCTTTTCTATACAATATAGAGAGTCTACATCAGGAGTGGGCAACTACAGCCTCTTTATGACCTGTGGACTTCAATTCCCAGAATTCATGAACCAGCCATATACTGACTATATGAGTATAAATCCTTCCATTCCCCACCATTTAGTTAGACCTGAGGAAGCTTCTTAGATGAGAAGTGAAACGTCTTCAAGAAAAATCAAGTAAGTCCAGTTGCATTTTTTTAAAGCACCTTTGGGACATCCTTCCTGTTTTGGCTTTTCTTGAAGATGCCACTATTAGATGACAAAAACAAAACTTTCCATTTTAAAATTTTGGTAGCTACTGTTTTCATCACTCTTCTATTTTTCATCACTCTTCTATTTTTATATGGCTTCTAGTCAATGCTCCCGTATTGTACTATATTATCCAAAAAAATTTAAACTTTATAAACTGCTTTGAAGTAGCACAGAATTATTTTAAATAACTGGCCCACTTATTTTATCAGGGCAAGTATTTCTTTTATAGACTAGTTTAATTGATTTCATGGTAAGTTGTCATGGAAGAAAATACAAGCAAGAAAGCTGTTTACATATATTTATATAGGAAATGTTGCAAATATTTCCAAATAAAAAGAGGAAAATTGTAAAAGAAAAGTGTGTTCCTAAGTAAACAAAAACAAAATTCAATTTGTTTCATTCTGTTGCTTGACTGGTAGATTTTCTGGCTAGGAATTGAAATCATGTTTGTTTGGTTGTTTGTTAGATTCAATTTTTCATGGCTTAAAAGTAATCCAAAGGGGGGATTGTTTTTGTTTTATAGAACAATTTAAGTAAATTAAAAAGCAATTATAATTTACAAACAAATAATGCAGAAAAAACCTTTAAAAAGAACATATATTCAATGCCATAAATTCCTTAAAACGCTGTGATACAATATAATCAAACAAGAACATAAACTCTCGCTTAACAAACAAAAACTAAGTAAACATATACATCTTAAGTCCCCATTAAAAATGTCCAAAGCTCAACACCAATTTATAACTAAAGAGGGAGAGAATTCTAGAACTACATAACTTGTATTATGAATTTCAGGCTCTGGGGAGTGTATCATCATTAATAAGATTTTTTTTCCATGGTATTAGATTGAAAATCAAGGAGATGATTTATCAGAAATCCGGGTTTTAAGCTTATACCACAATTTGCATATCATGGCTAGTGCATGATATATAGTGCTACTTTAACTTAATTTGGTAGCCTGCTGGCAGCCTATTGTAATGCCAGAGCCTTCAAAACATTTAGACCGCTCCAGGTCGAGGGAAAATTGGGGAAAATCAGTTTGACAACATCCTTACAGCTTTCATCAGACTCGTAATAAGATATAGGGCTAAGAGTGGAATGCGGTTATTGGCTCCACTGTATTTTGAGCAGTTTGGAAAGCAGTTCCTGGCTTAGTCAGTGTCATAGGATATGCACTTGGAGAGTCAATATCTTTTTACAAGTCTAGCACTGCCTTCGTCATGAATTCCCACATTGAAATCAATTACAGAGAACTCCAAAGAGGAAAAGATGGACCAAATGTACTCAGTAGTCATTAACTTTCCAAAGATGGACTTGGGGAGCAGTCAACACATTCATCAGAATGCAATTCCAAAATTTATTTGAGACACGCTATGTTGATTAAACTGATTATAACAGCCTGGAGAGAAGAATTTAAATAGCTTGTCTAAATGTATATGAAGTGGGAAGCAAAAAAATAATGTTGTCCCGGCTTCTAACTTTATACTTGGTCAGTAGAAGAGGATTCCACAAGCCGCTCAGAGTTATCCTGAGGTAAAATGGGCGGCCAATAAATTTTACAAATAAATAAATAGACTTGTCTAACTCCAGTCTCCATAAATCTCACAAGATCATGTTTTCACGTGAGATTTTGTGCCCTTGTTGCCTCATGAGATCTTGTGGCAGGATAAAATCTTGTGATACTTGGTAAAAAATATTGAGAAGGGGAAGCAGTATTTTAAGATGAGTGGGCACATTGATATCCATGAATACTCCATTAGTAATCCTGAAGTATTTACATTATAATGGACATAGTGGGATTGGATCTGATAGTTTTCCTAGTCATAAGGAATTATCAAGGTTCCAATTCTTACTTTCTTTGGAGGGTGGCAGAAGAAGGAAAAGCCTAGATGTCCCTTTCAAATTTTTTTCTTTTATTCGATTCAAATCCAACCCAGCCATTAAAACTTACCGGTAACTTAAATCTGATAAAAATGAAAACTCAAGACATAAACCAGTGCTTAATTTGTGAATCCTTTTGAATTTTCAATATTTCTGCATAAAAATGATCTAAAGCATGATCTGTTCTCCCCACAAAGTGCACTAGAGTGAATAATGCATGAATTGTTTTTCAAAAGTATTTAAAATGTAATTTACACAAACTCTGCTTAAAGGATGTCATGTGCTAAAATATCATGAAAAAACATAGACCTCCATTAAGTTAATCCTCTTTGGAGGCTCATAAAAGACATTCCAAGGGATCAGAAGGCCCTGATTGTATCTTACAGATTCACCTCAGTGACCTCTGGAATAACAGTATTTGAGTATCTACCTCACTGATAATCTGGCTTCTCTTTCAACTATATCTGTGCCATTTCATTGGAATGACTGATGTTGATCCCTGGCTGGCTGGTTTCATTTCCATGTTTTCTGTAGGATTTCTCTTAAAAACTGCCATTAAGTCTGTCACATAGTGAATAGACAGACATCCGATGGTTGTCTCCCAGCTCTGGCTCTTCTGGCATTCCATCCAAAAATATATTTACTTTTTTAATTGCTCTTTTATTTCACCACACCACCCCCAAACCTCTCTTTATTCACACAAATCTTGCAAGATTAACTTTAACCATAGACCAGTGTTTCTCAACCTTGGCAGTTTGAAGATGTGTGGACTTCAACTCCCAGAATTCCCCAGCCAGCGTTGCTGGCTGTGGAATTCTGGGAGTTGAAGTCCACACATCTTCAAACTGCCAAGGTTGAGAAAAACTGCCATAGACTGTCTACAGTCGACCTCTCCCCATTTCTAAGAGGCCTGTAAGCCTCTTATATAAGCGCACCACTGTGCCTACCGTCCCTGTCTTACTCTCCTATTGTCCTCTTTTATCGGTACTTTTTACTTATGTTGTGTTTATACAAACAACTACTATCCTGTACATGTTTGACAAATAAATAAATAAATAAAATTAAAAAAATTAAAAAAAAGATTAGTTGGGCTTTAGGCCACAACAGAAGTAAGTAACCCATGCACTGTGAAAATTAAAAATGGTAGCACAGGATTAGTATTTTGGAAGCAGCCAACACAACTGCATGTACTGAATTTAAGTCTCTGGTGTAGGAAAATATCATTTATACATTCAGGAAAAGGAAGTATTCTACTTTGAGCAAAAGACCTACTTGACTAATTTTCTCCATCCAAAAACACCAGACCGCAAGAAAGCATAACCATATTGAGAGAATATTCAATGGAGGATTTCTTCACACTGTGATAAATCAGTCAATCATAAAATCATTCTAAATTCTGAAATGGTATCATTTCCTTGAATGCTATCACATGTGCTTTTATTGAATGTGAAATCCTAACAAACTGATTTTTGCTTTATTTTATCGTCACTTAAAATCTGGGTATTTAGGCTCATTAAAGTTGCTTAAAATTTTGAGAGTACTAATTTTCCATGAATTAAAATGTATACATTTTGTTCAATTTAAGGAACACCCTGCTCTGGATGTAATTAATTGCTTAAAAATCAAGTTTTTTAACTTTAATTTATTGGACATATTTTGAAGGAACAGCATGCACTGGATTTATGGCCCCGGATCAAGGATTTATATAATTCCTTGGACAAATTACTTGATCATTTTTATTCATATGTTGTCCAATTGTTAATAAATGCCTCATGTAGCCAAAATTAAAAAGTATGTCCCTCCAACATACAATAGATCCAAATTCTTATGTGCTCATGAGTATGTGCAATTTAAATGCCAGCAAGATCAAAATACCCTTGACATCCTCGAGTTTCCAGTTGCTGTCATTGTGATTTGTGTCAGGAAAATCTGCAAATTGGAGAGATAATCTTTTAAACATACAGTATGTGGTTGAGTCATTTAGCTCACAGAGCTTGGAACCTCTGAACCATCATGTGTCTGGCAAATCATAAATCTGAGATGAACGCTGAGTTCTCTGGAAGGAAGAGAAATAAAATGACATATTTTGTCATTCTTTCTAACTTAAAAGCTTACCCCTTGATATTTGTTTGTTTGTTTGTTTGTTTGTTTGGTCAAAACATGTACAAGATAGCAGGTATGGTATAAACATAAACAAAAGCAAAGTAGGTACAGGTAAATTTAGACAATAGGACAGAAGGACAGGGACGGTAGGCACAGTGGTGTGCTTATGCACGCCCCTTACAGACTCTTAGGAATGGGGTGAGGTCAACTGTAGACAGTCTAAGGTTAAAGTTTTGGGGGTTTGGGGAAGAAACCACAGAGTCAGGTAGTGCATTCCAGGCATTGATCACTCTGTTGCTGAAGTCGTATTTTCTGCAGTCTAGTTTGGAGCGGTTAACATTGAGTTTGAATCTATTACGTGCTCGTGTATTGTTGCAGTTGAAGCTGAAGTATTCATTGACAGGTAGGACATTGTGGCAGATGATTTTATGAACTACATTTAGATCAAATCGAAGGCGACGTAACTCTAAGTTATCTAAGCCCAAAATTTCAAGTCTGGTGGAATAAGGTATTCTGTTGCGAGCAGAGGAGTGGAGGACTCTTCTTGTGAAATCTACTTTGTGAAATCTACTTTGTGAAATCTATCTACTTTATGACAGAAAAGCTGATCTGTATACAGAAGACCTCATATTCAGTTTCTGACTTCCCAGGTTAGGTAGAAGAGGCAAAAGATCTCTGGTTGAAAAGCCTGGAGATTTGGTACCATTTGGAGCAGAGAGCAGGAGGTGAATTGCAGAGATATGTCAACGTGTTTATGTTTCTTATTGATCTTCTCAGTGAGTTTTTTGAAACTGAGTTCCTCTTCTGAGCTAGATGGAACCAGGGGAGACAGTGAAAATGTTAAGTGATGCAAGCAAGAAAAATTGGAAAACTTGTGATAGACTTTTCCTCTTCAAAAAGAATACAGTCTTCAACTTATAACCATTCATTTAGTGACCATTCAGAGTTAGATAGCACTGGAAGAAGTGACTTATGACCATTTTTCACATGTACAACCATTGCAGCATCCTAATGGTCACGTGACCAAAATTTGGATGCTTGGCAACTGGTTCATATCAGTTGCAATGTCTTTTGATCATCTTATGACAAGTAAAGTCAATGGGAAAGCCACAATAATTTAACAACCATGTTACTAACTTAAAAACTTTAGTGATTCACTTAACAACTGTGGCAAGAAAGGTCGTAAAATTGGGCAAAACTCAACAAGTATCTTTCTTAACAGCAAAAATTTTGTGGTTGTAAGTCGATGGCTACCTGAATTAACAGCAACAGACAAATCCAATACTAGCATATAATTTATTTTATTTTATTTTTATTTAATTTAATTTATAGGCCGCCCATATCCCGTAGGACTCAGGATGGCGTACAACAGAAGAAAAAACAATCAATAAGACAAAAAATGACAATTTAAAATGAATACAAAAATTAAAACACATCCTCATTCGTACATGGGGAATTGAGCTCTATTTTCCCCCCGCCTGCAGGAAGAGCCATAATCTATGCTAGGCAGCAGTTTTTTAGACTTAATTTCACATCCTCATTCTGCACTTTAAATAATCTAGAACCATTCTACTACTGCTGGCTAAATACATATATCTGATATTTAAGATTCACCTCTAAGGCTCTGTTCTTGCTGTTTATTTGAATTATATTCAGATTGGCATGAGGGATAGGGTTTTTTGTAGTGATATAATTGTAAAAATGTGATGACCTACAGATATAAGTTGCTTCTAAATAATGATGGCAAATGCCCCATTTCTGATCAGATGCAGAATGTCTCTGAGCCAGCTGTTGTAGAAAACACTATAACAAATAAGAGTGATGAACATTACAGTCCAATTAGATATCACCAAGGATATCACCAAGAAAATCCAAGAGTAATTGTATACCATAGGTATTATGTATAAGTGCAAATTTAGACATAGAGTATTTTTTGGAGTATAAGACGCACCTTTTTCCTCCCTAAAAGTGGCTGAAAATTTGGGTGCGTCTTATACTCTGAATGTAGCTTTTTCGGAGCTTTTTTTCCAGCCCTAACTAGGTGCTAACAATCTTCCCAGCTCTTATCTTGCAGGCTTTTTCATTGTTACTCTCTCCGAAGAATGTTTTTCCAGCCCTAAGTCTTTGCAGGGTTTTTTTCATTGCTCTACTTGCTCCGGATAAGTTTTTTTCTAGCCCCAACCAGGTGCTAACGATCTTCCCAGCTCTTACCGGCTTGCAGGCTCTTTCATTGTTACTCTCTCCGAAGAAGGTTTTTTTAAGTCCTAACCAGGGGATAAAATAATGTGCTGAAGCTGACCAGACTAAGGATGCTAGCCAGATGAATACCTGGTAGGCAGATTTTTCCCCCCTATTTTCCTCCCCAAAAACTAAGGTGCGTCTTATACTCCGAAAAATACAGTAATTATAAATAGAATTATATCTCCTTTCACGTGTAAGAAAGGAGTTATAAGATTGTAAGAAAAACTGACCAGATGACCCCTGGATCTACTTTATCTTATTATGTACAGTGCTAACAGGTGATAGGCAACTTCAAGGCCTTTGCTTTCCCTTCTGTTCCTTCCTTTATACGGTAATACAAGTAGTCCTCGACTTACAACAGTTCATTTAGTGACCGTTCAAAGTTACAAGGGCACTGAAAAAAGTGACTTATGACCATTTTTCACAGTTATGACCTTTGCAGCATCCCCGTGATCACATGATCAGAACTCAGATGCTTGGCAACTGGTCCCCAAGGTCACGTGATCACCTTTTGTGACCATCTGACAAGCAAAGTCAATGGGGAAGCAAGATTCACTTAAGAACCATGTTACTAACTTATCTGATGCAGTGATCCACTTAACAACGCTGGCAAGAAAGGTAATAAAATGGGGCAAAACTCATTAACAAATGTCTGACTTAACAGCAGGAATTTTGGGTTCAATTCTGGTCGTAAGTCGAGGACTACCTGTAGATAGTCTTTCAGATAAACAATCCCTACAAACCCCTACATGTGTATAATGAGATGCAAGGGTATTTCAGTATCTTCATTAAGTACTAGGAATGGCAAAATTATCTCCATGTGACACCTTTTTCTGGTTGTGAATAGGTTCTTCTTATTGCTGGTTCTGAAAATAGATATTAAGGCTGCTTATCAATACTTTTCATAGCATTCTTGGACAATATAGGCTACCCAAAGGGGAGGGGGAAAAGATGAATCTGGACCAATACCAAATCTGGTCTCAAATGTTCTGAATGGTTTTCTAATTATTCTAATGTAAATTCCTTATGTTGAGCTGTTCAGCTACTATGAAGTCTACTGGATTTGCTTTGAATTGTTATCCCTTCCTCATGATTATCCAAGAGTTTAAAAATCAAACAAAAATAATAATGCCCCAATGCAATCTTTTGTTGATCTCCTCATAATCTACCTGTCCCATAAAAATAAATTAACCATATACATGTTTTCCTAGATAATGTTTGTTTTATTGATGCAGAATACATTTTAAGCGGGCTGATTCACGGGTTCAATATTGTTGGAACTAACCAAATAATCTTTGCCAATAAAAGGCAGTTAATGCTTTTAAAGTGTGTCAGATTGGCTCCTATGAGGTGAATTAACATTGACTACACTTTTGAAAGATAATCTGAAAAAACAAACTTCTTGCTTTAAAAATCATTCCTCCTCTTCACTTGCATAATTGTAAGAGATATTTAACATGTTCCAAAAAAATGCTGCGTGCCTTGTCTTCAGAGTAACATTTTAATATTATTAATCATTATCATTCTTATTTTGTAAATGTATTTATATTATAAAATCCCAAATCAATTTACAATTGTAAAATGTAAAATAGGTGGGAGGGAATAAACATAATAAAACAATCCATTTAAAGAAACAAAATAATAGGGAAAGCTTGTGGCTAGGGAAGACTAATATATACATACATATATTGAGTTTTTGTAGATTATTTTAACCTCACTTTTATTACTTTATAAGTATCTCAAGGCAATGAAGCTAACACTGAGAGCATATGCACCAAAGACAAATTCCTTGTGTGTCCAATCACACTTGGTCAATAAAAGAATTCTATTCTATTCTATTCTATTCTATTCTATTCTATTCTATTCTATGAAAATACCTAATCTTCCTTCCTCCTCCTCTTTTCCCTATGTTGACTTGGGAACAGAACAGAATAGAATGGAATGACAGAACTGAATTCTGTTCTTGGACAAGTATGATTTGACACACAAGGAATTTATCTCTGGTGCATAAACTCTTAACCAAGCAACGAAGTGATAAGTCATAGATCGTAAATCATAGTTGCAATCATTAATCATAAGATACAATCATAAGATGATGTTACCTTGTTTGAGTAATAAAACTTACTCAAGAAAAGAGCAAGAAAACAGACAAGCTCAGAGAGCACCAAGGACCCCTCAAAGAGTGGCTGGCCCAAAGTCACCCAACCAGCTTTCATGTCTAAAGGAGGACTCCAACTCACTGTCACCTCAACCACTACACCAAACTGGCTCATCTAAGAGGCTCAGGTGTTAGGACCCTTACAGGTCACAGAAGAGTGGGTCATTCCACACAGAAGACACAGAATAGAATAGAATAGAATAGAATAGAATAGAATAGAATAGAATAGAATAGAATAGAATAGAATAGAATAGAATAGAATAGAATTCTTTATTGGTCAAGTGTGATTGGACACACAAGGAATTTGTCTTTGGTGCATATGCTCTCAGTGTACATAAAAGAAAAGATACATTTGTCAAGAAACATGAGGTACAACCCTTAATGATTGTCATAGGGTACAAATAAGCAATCAGGAAACAATCAATATGAATATAAATCGTAAGGATAGAAGCAACAAGTTACAGTCATACAGTCATAAGTGGGAGGAGATGGGTGATAGGAACAATGAGAAGACTAATAATGCAGCCTTAGTGAATAGTTTGACAGTGGTGAGGGAATTATTTGTTTAGCAGAGTGATGGTGTTCGGGGAAAAACTGTTCTTGTGTCTAGTTGACTTGGTGTGCAGTGCTCTATAGCGTCGTTTTGAGGGTAGGAGTTGAAACAATTTATGTTCAGGATGCGAGGGGTCTGTAAATATTTTCACGGCCCTCTTTTTGACTCATGCAGTATACAGGTCCTCAATGGAAGGCAGGTTGGCAGTAATTGTTTTTTCTGCAGTTCTGATTATAGGACCCTTACAGGTCACAGAAGAGTGGGTCATTCCACACAGAAGACGCTAAAAAATCCATCTTCACATTTCCACAAATTAGCATTTTGCAAGCCACTTCACAGAGAGTTGGACTTCAGGCTAATATAATCTTCTTTCAGAAAGTTTCCTCTCAAGTTTTCTTGCTTTCCGTTCATTTAGCCCAGCACCATCTACCCACACATACAGCATTTCTGCATAGTCTTACGTTGCCATAAGTGACTTTTCTTTTCCCTGCTGTCTTCTACCCTTCCAGCTAAAGATGCCAAAGTAAATCTGAGGGGGGGAAATGCAACTGACTCCATGTCTTCCTTAACTTGGAATCATAAAGTAGCTAACAATAAGTTAGGCAATGAAATAGAGAGAGAGAAAAACATTGTTAAAACATTGTTAAAATTCTGAACTAATTTAACCTTAGTTTTAATTCTATACATCATTTGGGCTGCTAGATACACAAATTATATTGGGGGTGTAGGAATGGGGGAGGACTGCACAAGTCACGTTTGTAGGGGCAGTCCAAACAGGAAGTGAATGTGCTGGGAGACAGGCCCTTGAAGGGGAGGATATCCTGCCCTCTGTGACTCTACTCATCTCAAGGGACTTTTGATGGACAACACTCCATCTATGTCAAGAATGAGACCTTCTTTAAAGCAGGTCAATATAGCCTAATATATTTTTTCCCTGATCACCACTGCGGGATTGTAAGCAGAGAAGGATCTTTTCTAAGAGGAGCATGCAATAAAATTGTAATTTTGAACTTACCTAATTGGTATAACATAAACCCAAGTATAAGTATTCAAATGAAAGGCAACTATTCTGGGATATGTGGACTTTTCTGAGTATTACTTTGCGGTTCCTTTTAAAAAGTGTATAGAAAAATACATAACATTATGTGTAATAGTCAAAGACTGATAGAAACATATATTGGTGAAAATAGTGTACAAAATAGTGTTTGAAAAATGTGTATGCTGGTAGAAATAAATTCAAGTGTTTGTGTAAACCATATTAGGGAAATTACATATGATTATGATATATACAGTGGTACCTTGGTACCTTCAACTGTTTTGAAATTTGTGGAATTTGGTACTCAAAGCATTTTGATGTGAGAATTTGGTCCCAGTACTCATCGTTTGTTTGGTACTCAAAGAACAAGCTTGTTGGCGTCAACTGCCTTTTGACTCACTACATTATTCCTTATGGGAAAAATGTGTTTGGTACTCATCGTTTTTGGTACTCATCACACCTCCTGGACAATGTTCCCTGTAATATCAGAAAACGGCGTGCGCCAGTTAGAAACTGCCACGCGGCGTTCTCTTGTTACGTGCGCAGCCGCGTGGCCGCGCACCTTAGAGGGAACTGTGCTCCTGGAACCAATTAATGATGAGTACCAAGGTATCACTGTACCTTATATAGATAAATCGAGTCCAACAACCCTAAAGAAATCTTCAGATTGGAGCAGAAACAGAATGAAATGAACAAAATATTGGTAAAATGAGGAACTGTGATCATTCTGTTCATCTATAGCTTTTTCTTATACTTGTAACCTGTTTCTTTTAGCCTGAGTGTGTGAAACTGGGAATTACAAGTAATTCTCAACTTAACAACCACTTACTGTATTTTTCAAAGTATAAGACGCACCTTTTCCCCACCTAAAAGAGGCTGAAAATTTGGGTGCGTCTTATAGTACGAATGTAGCTTTTTCAAAGCTTTTTTCCCCAGCCCTAACAAGGTGCTAACAATCTTCCCGGCTCTTCCAGCTTGTTTTCATTGCTATTCCCTCCGAAAAAGGTTTTTTCAGCCCTAACGAGGTGCTAATGATCTTCACGGCTTGCAGGATTAGGGGACTAGAGGCTAAAACATATAAAGAATGGTTGCTGGAATTGGGTATGTCTAGTTTAATGAAAAGAAGAACTAGGGGTGACATGATAGTAGTGTTCCGATACCTCAGGGGCTTCCACAAAGAAGAAGGAGTCAACCTATTCTCCAAACCACCTGAAGGCAGGACAAGAAGCAATGGGTGGAAACTAATCAAGGAGAAAAGCAATCTAGAACTGAGGAGAAATTTCCTTACAGAATAATTAATCAGTGGAACGGCTTGCCTTCTGAAGTTATGGGCACTTCAACAACTGAGGTTTTTAAGACAAGATTGGACAACCATTTGTCTAAAATGATATAGCGTCCCCTGCTTGAGCAGGGGGTTGGACTAGAAGACCTCCAAGGTCCCTTCCAACTCTGTTATTCTGTTCTAATCTCATTGTTCAGAGCTTGTTTTCAATTCAGATACTCTTTTTAAAACAATGGTACTCTGACCCCCTCCTTTAGCAACTCCTCACCATGTGTTCCCTAATCTGCCTGCAACAAGCAACCAAGAGTTGAACATATCTAAATATAAACTTGGCTTAGTTTCTACGGTGTAGCAACAGCCCATAATTCTCCACTGCATTATCTCCCTAAGATAGAATCTCCACAATATCATCAGTATTGGGAGCTGTTCATAAGGGGGGGGGGGCATAACATATGTTACTAACATCCTCATGAGTAATTAACATTTTGTCTGGCATGAGAATAAACATTTCTCTGCTCCAACAATTCCTGATCATTTTTCTCTTTCTCATTTCCCCCACACCTCTCATTTTAATGAAATCAGCACACTTCCAATTCATTTCAGAGTGGTGAGCTTTAATAATGCTCTTCCTTAAAACATTGAACAGAAATACAGAGAGAGAGAACAACTGGATTTTTACTGAGATGTTCTGAACTATGTTTGAAAGTATTTTCTTCCCTTCCTTTGAGAGTTTTTTTAATGATTGATTGATTATGTGCCATCATAAACATCTATGGAGATTCTCAATCATCCAGGTCATGGTTATCCCAAAGGTGCTTTTTCCAAAGGGCAACTGGACTTTTTGGGGGGGTTTTCCTTTGAAAACATTTCATTTCTCATCTAAGAAGTTTCTTTAGTTCTGAAGATCCAAAGAAGCTTCTTGGATGAGAAGCAAAACGTTTTCTTTTTTTTTCCAAAAAGTTTTTATTTTTTCTCCACTTTAAACATCAAGAAAAACATATATAACAACATATATACCTTCACATAAAACATCCATACATATACCATAATATATTATCAAAAATGTAACCTGATTTTTCCCCCACATCCAAAATTACTACTAAATTGCCTATCTATCCTACATATCAGATCCAATCACTCCCTTCCCTCTATCCTTCTCCCCTCTCTGAAGAGCTGAAGAGCTGAGATAGCGCAGTGGTTAAAAGCAGCATTGCGACCTTCAGCTGATTGCTAGTTCAGCAGTTCAGCTGTTCAAATCTCACTAGGCTCAAGGTTGACTCAGCCTTCCATCCTTCCGAGGTGGGTAAAATGAGGACCCAGATTGTTGGGGGCAATATGCTGAACTCTGTAAACCGCTTAGAGAGTGCTGTAAAGCACTATGAAGCGGTATATAAGAAAAGTGCTATTGCTATTGCTCTCTCTACCTTCTTCCTCCTTCTCTCCCCTTTCCTACTACCCCTTCTTCCTTCTTTCCTCCTCCCAACTACTTCCTCTTCCTCCTCCTTCTCCTTACTTGAGTGTATTTATTTTAATTTTATTTTAACAAATAGACAGCCAATACATCTCTTCAACTAACATTTTAAATTGTTATTTCAAATCTATCTTGTGTTAAAAATCTATTTCAAAATACTTAAATTCTAGGTATATTTTTATATTACTGTATTGCTACTTCCTTATTCATATACATTTTGTCATCTGGGTTATTTATCTATGTTCATTTTCTTATCTTTTATACACAATAATTATTCTCTTAACTTTCAACTATATTCATTCTCCAACCAATTGTAAAATTTCATCCAAACATTATAATATTCTGAGTCCTCTTTGTCTTTAATTTTCATTGTTACTCTGTTCATTTCAGCACAATCCAGAATTTTTTTTATCAAGTCCTCTTCAGATGGAACCTTAGTTCCTTTCCATTTTTGTGCAAAAGTAATTCTAGCTGCTGTCAAGACATGTATAACCAGATAAGTATCTTCTTTACTCAAATTATTCGGTATGATCCCCAACAAGAAAGTTGAAACAAGAAGCAAAACTTTTTCAAAGAAAAGAAAAAACCAAGAAAGTCCAGTTGCCTTTTGGAAAAAGTACCAATTGAAGTAGCATCATAAGCCTTTTCTTAGATTCTTCAATTTGTGGACTTCAACAAAATTTCAGTAGACTGTAAGAAGGCAAACAATACCGAGAGATTTATTAGCGTTCTCTAAACGGAGAAGGTAGGTTCTAAATGGTGGTAGAAACAGAGCAAACAATCCCAGAGAGGTACCAATTTTTTTCGTTATATCTTCAGTGATTCGTTCATATTTAAAGGTTTGGTTTATATATTTTTAAAAGCACAAATATTTAAAGTTGATTGGTTCATTGGCATCAAGTGCACATGCACTTGAAAAAAAATTCCCAGAAAATTGTGCAATATCCATATCCATGCCTCTTGTTTGGAAAACCTCTGTTCGGCTTATCTGTTTTGGCTTACTTCTTGTGGACTGATTCCAGGCATCTTGCCAACCTCTATAAGCTTAAGGAGATATCCAGGACTAATTACTTATCTTTGCTTTATAACTTTATGGACTTATGCCAGCTGTTAATGCTGCTTAATTAACAGCTGGTTTTTTTCAAGAAAAGACTGCTTTAAGATTTGTTTGTGTGTGAACATTACTAAGCCAGTTTATTAGTAGTTGTTAATCAATTAAATATAGGTTTGAACAAACTGCGTGTGTGCTACGTTTTCTCTGGTCTGTAGCTCGGGCAGAACAGCCCCCATCTATTCTCTGCCTCCCGAGTACCAGCTGATCGGGAGGAAATGGAGATTTTGCAGTATCCTTCCCCTGCCACGCCCACCATGCCCACCAAGCCATGCCCACAGAACCGGTAGTAAAAAAAATTGAAACCCACCACTACATGCCATGCCTGGCAGTCTTCTGATATGTTACAATTATTGCTAAAAGAGTACAGATATTCCTCGACTTAACATTTCACTTAGTGAAAGTTACAAGGGCATTGAAAAAAATGACTTATGAACATTTTTCACACTTATAACCATTGCAGCATCTCCATGGTCACGTGATCAAAATTCAGATGTTGGGTAACTGACTCATATTTATGACAGTTGCAATGTCCCAAGGCAGGGGTGAAATGCTACCAATTTGGCCCGGTCCGGGCATACCAGTAGCGGTGGCCGCCGGTGGTTCGGAGAACCGGTAGTGGTGGCAGCGCGAGGCTCCGCCCACCCGCCCGGACATCGGCATTTTCTTTTTTTAACCCTCTGCACATGCGCAAAGCGTTCTGCACATGTGCAGAAGGTGAAAAAGCGTGCATGAGCGGAGCGCATGCAAAACGTGCATGAGTGGAGCGCGTGCGAAGCGTGCATGAGTGGAGCGCGTGCGAAGCATGCACAAGCGGAGCGCGGGCGAAGCGTGCACTTCTGAACCGGTAGGGAAGGTAAGTAGATTTCATCGCTGTCCCAAGGTCACGTAATCATCTTTTGCAATCTTCTGGCAAGCAAAGTCAATGGGGAAGCCAGATTCACTTAACAACCATGAGACTAACTTAATAATTGCAGTGATTCACTTAACAATTCTGGCAAGAAAGGTCGTAAAAAGGGGCAAAACTCATTGAACAACCATCTCACTTAGCAACAAAATGTTGGGTTCTATTGTGGTCATAAGTCGAGGACTTCCTGTATAAGTATCTGGACACTTACTCCCATGTCCTGGTATGAAGTCCCCTTCTTTCCAAATGTTATTTGGGTCTTTCTCTTTCCCTAATGGACTCCACTCTCAGGTTTCCTTTCTAGTGAGAAGATGTCGGGACTTTCAGCCCTTTCTTGAAAGAGAAAATAGTGCCGGAGGAACCGATACAGCTTTTTCTCTTCTCTTCCTACTTTTCCAGCTGGGAGAATGGGAAGGCAGCATCAGTTGTGAGCCGCCCAGAGTCTCTGTGGAGTGGGCGGCATACAAATGCAACTAATAAATAAATAAATCAGTATCTTCAAGAGTTTCAAAAGAGGTTTTGGGGAACCCTCTAATCTAAAGTGACCAGATTTATTTATTTTTAAGCGGGACGGGGGGGCGCCTGGGCGCCGCCATTTGTTTTGCCCTCTGCGCATGCGCAGAACGCTGCGCATGCGCAGAGGGCAAAACAGCAAATGTCGGCGTCCGGGGGGGGAGGTGGGAGGGCGCTTGGATGCCTGGAGCTCGCGGCAGGTAAGCTGCCGGCTGCCTCCTTTCCCCGTCTCCCGCCTCCCGTTCGTTGCTTGCCAGCCCGGCCGAAGGGGAGGCGGGAGGTGAGGAAAGGCCTCCCGAATGGGAGGCAGGCTCCCGAAGGGCTGCCGGCTCCCGAAGGGGAGACGGGAGGCGAGGAAAGGCCGCCCGCCTCCCCTTCGGGAGCCGGCAGCCCTTCGGGAGCCCGCCTCCCCTTCGGGAGGCCTTTCCTCGCCTCCCGCCTCCCCTTCGGCCGGGCTGGCAAGCAACGAACGGGAGGCGGGAGACTGGGAAAGGAGGCAGCCGGCAGCTTACCTGCTCCAGGCATCCAAGCGCCGCGTTCTCCCGGTCGCCCGCCCGTCCCCAGGGCAACGGCGGCAGCGAGGCGACGGGGGGAAGAAAGGGAAGGGGGACGAGGAAGGGCTGTTTGCGCCGCCGGAGGGTCCGCTCGTGAGCTCAAAGCGGCGACGGCTCCTCGTCCCTCACCCCTCCCAACAGCAGCGGCGCCTCCGAGGGCGGGGCTAGGGATGGGGTGGAGGAAGGAGAGGAGGAGCAGCCTCCCTTCCCCCTCCCCCCAGCAGGCAGCCGCCTCACTGGAATTCCGCCCGACTTGCTTCCGCTACCTCTCTTTTGCTTCCCCTCTAAGGTGACCAGACGTCCCGCTGTTTCCGCATTCTTTTCAAAAAAAGCGGGACTTTTTGAAAAGAATGCGGGACGCGGGACACACGCTTGAAAAGCGTGTCTGTCCCGCCAAAAGCGGGACGTCTGGTCACCTTACTCTAATCACACACTGGCAAAGAATTTTCCTCATCTTGTTCATCGGTTGTGAATTAATGACAAAGTTGCCATAGATTTTCAAGTCATTTTTAAAGAACTGGAAAGAATGAAATCTTAAAGACTAATAAACATATTATGTTCTAAGCTCCTGTGTACTCCAACCAGACAGCATTCATTATTATTTGCAATAATAATACTGTATATCCTTTTTGTTTATGTCTTTCTCTTCTTTTCATCTCTTCCTTAATTGTGTCTACATTGTGGATTGGAAGCTAGCTTCAGAGTGTGTGTGTGTGTGTGTGTGTGTGTGTGTGTGTGTGTTTTGTGCGCGCGCGCGCGTGCATGTGTAGTACCAGTTCCCTTATTATTAAAATAATAATTCTCAGTAACTTTAAATACTGTCATTTGATTCCGGGGGTGCGGGGAGAGGGTTTCCTGACTTTTTAAGTTATTTGGAACATAACCAAATATATACTTTCTCTTGCACATTTATTAAATCCATGTGTTATTCTTTGGATGCCCCTGTATCATGTTCATGTGTGCATGCACTGTGTGATTTGATTTTTATTGGTGTTTGTACAACACTTTTGTGGCCTTGCTGATGAAAGGTACTGTATTTAGTTAGACTGCAATAGATACAGTAAATCTGACAACCCCATCAATGACTTCTTGCTATTGAATTCCGTTGACTTAGCAAAGAGCTGCTCCTGTCTAACTAGCTCTGAATTCCTCCTTTGGCACTTCATTTGTTAGCAGAATGGAATTTATCGTTTGCTATGTAGCATGCCATTTTTTGTGAAATTAGAGTTCCCAATCAAGAATCATGGAAGTTTAAAAATTCCAGGAGATTTTGAGCAGATATATAGTAATCAATTTGGATTCTGGCTCACCTTTATTTAGACAAATATCTGATAGTGTGCCAGTGTCAAGACATTTGATTTACACACTTGGAAAGGAAGTTTGGAGATTAATTGGGACTTGGAAGACAGTGGAAAGAACATTTGGTCTTTCTCTCTTACTCCCTCTTTTCTACCTCCATCTCCCACCCCTTATTCATATCTCTTAAGAATTTTTTGTTGTAGATCTGGTCATCTTAAATTTTCAAAGGGGTCCCCTTTGAAAATGGTCTAGAAACATCATTTAACCGAGAGCAACATGATTGTGAGGTTGATGGCTCACCAAAAACATTATAAACATGGCAATGCTTCACTATTAGGCCCATACTCAAAGAACTAGTTTTAAACCAGGGGGGGGGGCTTATATAGCATGGGCCAAAACCTGAAGAATGATTTTTTTCCATATATATCTTCCTAAACAGATACTACATAATCCTCAGAAGTTCTTCTCCAGATGATCCATTAATGAATTGCAATGGGTGGGTCATAAAGAAAAGGATGTGATACACCAGATCTGAAATGTACTGTACCGGGAAACTTGGCTAGTATATATTGTGGGGGTCTGTTCAGAGTTGGACAAAGACATATCTTCATTTCACATTCCTTTATATGTGCTTCAGCCTCTTATTATGTTGAGTTATAATATGAACATTCCTGCCCAGGATTTTTATCTCAATGTTGAGATAATGTTTCTGACTTACCACCTTGAAAACATCTTGATATAGAACAGCCCAAGAATATTAGAAGCCAACACCAAACCAAAGGAAAGTCAACAAAACAATTAAAAAGTTCAGGTGAGGTGAATAACTTTAAGGAGAACTTGAAGAAGCAACTGTAGGAGATGATCAAGCTGAGCTGGTGGGAGGGGTCAAACGCTTCATCAGCCATGGGTCCCTGCACACCTGCAAGAGATCTAAGTAAAGCCCAGAGGTGGGTTCCTGCCAGAGGTGTCTGGTACGCAGCTCCGGAGCCCTCTCTGCCGGTCCACCCGGCACGTCGCCATTTTTTCCCCATGATTTTTGGGCGATTTTGCTTCTGCGCATGCGTGGAAGCAAAATCGCGCTGAAATCTCACAAGCAGACGCGCGCAAGAGAGAGATTTCGGTGAGATTTTGCCTCCACGCATGCGCGGAAGCAAAATCGCGCTGAAATCTGTCTCACGCACGCACCCCCTCACAAGATTTCGGCATGCGCAGAAGCAAAATCGTGTGAGGGGGCGCACGCGCGTAGCGAGGGGGTGCACGCCCCCGAAGCGTGGAAATGAGCGTGCATGGCTCCGGCAGCAAGGTAAGTGAGCAACCCGCCCCTGGTTCAGCCCACCTTGAATTCCTTCTTAAGTTCTGCTTATTTCCTTTGACTGTTAATAGTTCAGATTCTTATAAAAAGCTTAAGTTTGCAATAAATCTTTATGCTCATTTGAACTGCCTGAATCGCCTGATTTTTCTGGAGCTTGTCAGCAATCTAATTATTATTCCAAATATGCAGAATATTAAAGTAAGCATTTATTTACAATCTGTCTCAGCAGGTAGCAGCTGCTGGCTAATTTTGGGCTTGGAAGTGATGCAGGTCAGATCTGGTTAGTATTTAGACAACAGACTTCTTGGGAATTCCAAATTAGACTAAGAATTTGAAAAATTTGCCTTTCTGAGAAAGGCAAATGGAAAACATTCTATATGGATGCCAAGAAACGTATGTGGATGTGTTGGTCAGTCTGAAAGAGATTTTAGCTTCACCTTCATGCTTAAAATATCTAGCATGGTATATATGTTTTATGAAAATTGTAAGTGGAGAATTGGTCATTTATGTACGTAATACTAAACATTGTATGCTTCATGCACGTATGCTAATATGCAAAAAGGTATATAGAGAGAAGATGCATACACAGTCTATATTCTTAAAAGTGTATTGAAATAGAACATAGTTGTGCTGGATGTATGAAAACTAGTATCCATTTATGGCTTTGGTTGCTAATATTTTTATGATACATGTGGTATTTTGATATCATTGGAAGAAGCACCACTAAAAGAAAAAAAAACCAATTCATCAATTTTACTGGCTAGATTGTGCTAAACATACAGCAGCTAGTACTAAATACTACATTTAAATGAATGCCATCTTTAGTTACATATTTGTATAGCTAAGAATGGAAAATATTTTTCAGAGTTAAGATATTTAGTCCATGGAATATAAATATTAAACATTACATGCGATAAAAGTTAGGGATGGGCAAGGGACAGATTCCTTTCTCATCCAAATCAAAATCTGTGATTTGGAAATACAGATTCCCAATTGGGTTTCTGGCAGTATTCCTCTACTAAAACTTCTGAATCTGAACAAAGCCCAATGAAGTGTGCTAGTGTGCTACTGAGCTCCTTTATCATCCAAGTCATTATTGCCTGATTGGTAGGTTTTTATCAATTTCATTATTTATTGTGTATAAACGTCCACTGTGTTTATTTTGAAATTATAGAATCCTGAAGTTGAAGGGGTGATTTGGGCCATCACATTCAACCTTTGACTTTGTGCAGGAAATCAGATTAAAGCTTTCCAGACAAATGGAAGTGCACCCTTCACTTGAAGACAGCCAAGAAAAGGGAGCCACCATCTAATTGGTTCCACTGTCAAACTGCTCTTACTTTTAGGAAGGTTTATTTTTCCCTAACCTTCAACTGAAATTTGCTTTCCTGTAACTTCAATCCATGACTCCATGGATTGAAATTCTCTACATTGGTATGACAGAAAATCTTTCAAATATTTTTGAGTATTTGAAGAGTGCTGGCCTACTGTCCCCTAGTCATTTTCTTCTCATAGCTAAACATGTCCAGTTTTTTCAACCTCCCTTCATAGGCCCTTCATAATCTCCCATCATCTCTGTTGCCCTTCTTTGAATCTCTTCCAATTTCCCTGGGATTTCTTAAGACATTTTCAGCCTAGTTGTGGAGCATATCAAGACTACTCTGAATTTTACTTTGCCTAACAATAGGCAATTCACGTATAATGTTAATGATTTATGCAGAGATCTTTAGTCTTTAAAGTAGGTAAGTAGCTAGCATACTACTGTGGTAAAGGATGGTGAAAAATATTATATCATATGTCATGATACCCTTTCCTTTATGGAATACTAGATCTGATTTTTATTTATTTGTTTATTTGTCAAACATGTATAGGATAGTAGTAGTTTGTATAAACATAAGTAAAAAGTAACGATAAAAGAGGACAATAGGACAGGGACAGTAGGCACAGTGGTGTACTTATGCACTCCCCTTACAGACCTCTTAGAAACGGGGAGAGGTCGACTGTAGACAGTCTAAGGTTAAAGTTTTTGGGGTTTGAGGAAGAAACCACAGAGTCAGGTAGTGCATTCCAGGCATTGATCACTCTGTTGCTGAAGTCGTATTTTCTGCAGTCGAGTTTGGAGCGCTTTACATTTAGTTTGAATCTATTACGTGCTCGTGTATTGTTGCGGTTGAAGCTGAAGTATTCATTGACAGGAAGGACATTTTGGTATATGATTTTATGAACTATATTTAGATCAGATCGGAGACGACTAGTTGTAAATTGTCTAATCCCAGTATTTCAAGTCTGGTGGCCCTTCTTTGAATCTCTTCCAATTTCCCTGGGATTTCTTAAGACATTTTCAGCCCAGTTGTGGAGCATATCAAGACTACTCTGAATTTTACTTTGCCTAACAATAGGCAATTCACGTATAATGTTAATGATTTATGCAGAGATCTTTAGTCTTTAGAGTAGGTAGTACTGTGGTAAAGGATGGTGAAAAATATTATATCATATGTCATGATACCCTTTCCTTTATGGAATACTAGATCTGATTTTTAGATTAATGGAAGGAAAACACTTTAGATGTAACATACTGAATGTGTTCGTTAATTTATTATTTGGAAATTTGGTTCAATTTTCAGTTAGAGTGCTCCGAAGAACATAGTTTTTTAATTCTCTTTTCTCTTCCCTTCCGTTCCCTTCCTTTCCTTTCCTTTTGGTGTGGGTGAATTATTATTTAACTCCCACCAGCTTCTGGGTTATTTGCAAACACAGATGGTTATTATTTATCCATATAAGGTTTTGGCAAAGAAACAAAGGCCTCAGTAAGAACTGTTGCTGCTTGGATAAAATAAATAAGCATTTTTGTGACTTACTGGTTCACTGGATAATCATGAATTTACTCAAAAATATATTTACGCTTTTTAAGACAGAGGTCCCCAACCTTTCTGGGTCCGCAGACCAGCAACTGCTGCGGCATGTGGCAGCGGTGCCGGGGGGAGGGGATGGTTTTGCGCACAGAAGTGGAGCTTCGCATGCTCGCCCGCTGCTTGTGCAGGCTGGTTCCCAATGGGCCAGAGACCAGTATCGGTCCATGGACCGGGGGTTTGGGAACTTCTGTTTTAAGACACTGCAGCTAAAATTCTGCATGATCCAAGCAATTACATACATCCAGATTTGTGAATCTAATATTGCTTTTTAATGATGGATGTGCCATTCAAGTTGACAAAAGAGTAATAGTAATAAAAACTATTAATTTCAGCTGGTAAAGACAATAACTGAGATTTTTGGAGGAACACCCAACTGACTTTGTATGAGCTGAGTCTGGTTAAATCTGGACCAGAAAACTCCAGGGAATATGGACCTATAAGTTACATTGAACATAGAGATAATTTGTGTTTGAGTCGTTGTGTGAGAGTTGGCCAGCTACGTAAATGTGCTTAATTAATTAACAAACTTTGACAGAGGAATAGATGAGCTATTAAGGGAGGGGGAAATGACATCTAAAAATTGAGGGGTAAGCCAGGTCAAGAAACTGCAATAATTCCATTAATGCCACGTTATTGTTGTAGGGCATAATAGCAGAATCATGAAGGTTTGCCAAAGTTTCTTTCTGACCATCTTATACCATACAGAACCCAGGCAGAATGTCTATAAGGATTCTCAGTCATTCAGGTCATAGTTATCTCAAAGGAGCTTTTTTTCCCCAATAGGCAACTGAACTGTTTTTTGAGGAAGAAGAAGACGCTTCGCTTCTCATCCAAGAAGCTTCCTCAGTTGCGCCTGGATGGGGGAGGGGTATGGAAGGAAGACCATCCAGTCTCAACTGTCAGTACCTGTCCTTCCATCCCTCCACCATCCAGTCGCAACTGATGAAGCTTCTTGTGTGAGAAGTGAAACATCTTCTTCCTCAAAAAACAGTTGCCTTTTAAAAAACAAAAAAAAGCACCTTTGAGACAATGCAGGCGGAGTTAACTTGAGTTTCTTTCTCACACTTTTTTCACTTTTCCAGAACTATTGTTGTTTTCCCTTATCTTATGATTTATGATTATATCTTACAATTTATGATCTATGACTTATCATTTTGTTGTTTGTATATACACCGAGAGCCTATGCACAAATTCCTTGTGTGTCCAATTACACTTGGCCAATAAAGAATTCTATTCTATTCTATTCTATTCTATTCTATTCTATTCTATTCTATTCTATTCCATTCCATTCCATTCCATTCCATTCCATTCTATATTCTATTCTATTCTATTCTATTCTATTCTATTCTATTCTATTCTATATTCTATCATATCCTATCCTATCCTAAACAGTTCCTACTTTCCTCCATCATAGTTGTACTACCTCTATACTGGAAAATTCGGAAATCACCCAGAAGATTTTAAAATATTGCTAAAAATGATACAAGCATATCCATAGAGATACTAGAAAATCAACTTTAAGGCTGGTGTTTATTCCAATCCAGCTCTTTTAGTCCCCAGAGCAAAATGACCAACCAGTTATTTGATTGTATATTTGTTGGTAAGCCTATTGTCTATTAGCTACTACTTTAAGTTCAATATGTTGCCTATTATTTGAAGACTTGCAATTCCAGAAATAACACTCTAATTCAGCGGCAGAACTGAATCCATGGCCCATGGGGAATGTTAGTTCACATTTCCTTGATAAATGTGCTTAGGTGATATATGTGTTTTCCAACATGTCACTTTCCGAGGTTAAATTTCTGTTGGGTATTTAAAACATCTTAGGAATACACTTAAAGACAAGATAGCTTAAATTTACAGTTGCTTAAGATTACCATCCCAGGGATGCATTGCTTGATGTTTGGAAAAAACCATAGCAGCCTGCTGGCCTGTCATTTTGAAAGTGTAATTGTATAATTTGGTGAAATAAAGCCAGTCTTGCTTGCCTCTGCTTGTCTGACAGCAAGTTTTGTCAGGAAAATATCACTGCAAATAATCCACTTCGCCACCAGTCATTTTGATAAATTGCTTGTGGAAATGTAATTGGCAGTGAGAATGCCAGGGGTCATGTCAGACTTTGCAATTTAGAATTACGCCTGTTATTTAACTTCAAGGGACTCCCAGATTATCTTCCTTGTTGCTCTTGAAACCTGACCTGTCTTGACGCAATCAAACCAAGCCTGCTGAGAGTTCAAGAATGAGGAAAAAGTCCCTGCCCTTGGGTTCAAAATATAGGCTTCTTCTAACAAGGAGAATAATGGGATTAATGTGCAATTTGCTACTAAAAAAATAGCCATTGGTCACTTCTTCTCTAGTTCTGAAATTTGTATGGAAATAGCAGCTTTTACAAATGTTTTTTTGTAAAAAAAACATTTTTTTTGTAAAAAAAACATTTTTTTTGTAAAAACATTTTTTTTTGTAAAAAAAAAACATTTTTTACCAATGTTTGGGGTTCTGGGAGTTTACACTGTTTTTATAAATGTTCGGCTTAGTTTTAATGGGTGTTTTAAAACTCACAGCCAGTGTTTGTTTTTTAAAAAATCTTAAGCTGCCTTTGGAAAGGATGGTTCCAAAACATTTTTAAAATGCAATTTAAAAATTTTGATTTAAAATATCAACATACATATAAGTGCTCATAATTCTTGAATACTAAGACAACAGAAACGAAATTAATAATAAAAATTCTGCTAGAGGATAATCGGGTTTGTTAAATACCTTACTTAAATATTAAATGACCCAGAAGACTACAGATATCTGTAAGTGCATAGAGACTTGCCAAGAATGCAAAGAAGGACAGCTCTTGCTATATTTCAGGATTGGAGAAGCATTATGAGGAAAATCCTTAGGATTTGGGTAAAAACTTACAGCATTAAAGCATTTCTTCAGATGCTGTGATCTTAAACCATGGTAGATTAATGTTAATAACAACAGAGTTGGAAGGGACCTTGGAGGTCTTCTAGTCCAACCCCCTGCTTAGGCAGGAAACCCTACACTACTTCAGACAAATGGTTATCCAACATCTTCTTTAAAACTTCCAGTGTTGGAGCATTCACAACTTCTGGAGGTAAGTAGTTCCATTGGTTAATTGTTCTAACTGTCAGGAAATTTCTCCTTAGTTCTAAGTTGCTTCTCTCCTTGTTTAGTTTCCACCCATTGCTTCTTGTTCTACTCTCAGGTGCTTTGGAGAATAGTTTGACTCCCTCTTCTTTGTGGCAACCCCTGAGATATTGGAACACTGCTATCATGTCTCCCCTAGTCTAAGGTGACCAGACGTCCCGCTTTTGGCGGGACAGACACGCTTTTCAAGCATGTGTCCCGCGTCCCGCATTCTTTCCAAAAAGTCACGCTTTTTGGAAAGAATGCCCGGACGTCTGGTCACCTTAGAAGGGGAAGCACCGAAATAAAAACCGGAAGCAAGTCGGGCTCTTTGAAAACAGGGGACAGCATCAGGGAAGGTTTCCCTGATGGAGGTGCCAGCTGGGGGGAGGGGGAAGGGGGGCTGCTCCTCCTCTCCTTCCCCCGCCCCATCCCTAGCCCCGCCCTCGGAGGCGCCGCTGCTGTTGGGATGCGGGTGGAGGGGTGAGGGACGAGGAGCCGGGCGGGCGGAAAAAGGGGGTTGAGGCGCCGCTGCGGACTCGAGCGGCCCCTCTGGCGGCGCAAACAGCCCTTCCTCGTCCCCCTCCCCTTCCTTCCCCCAGTCGCCTCGCTGCCGCCATTGCCCTGGGGCCGGGCGGGCAACCGGGAGACCGCGGCGCTTGGATGCCTGGAGCTCGCGACAGAGACCTAGCCCCCAAGCACCGCCTCGCAGGTAAGCTGCCGGCTGCCTCCTTTCCCCGCCTCCCGCCTGTCGCTTGCCAGCCCAAGCCACTGCCGGCTCCCGAAGGGGAGGCGGGAGGCAAGGAAAGGCCTCCCGCCTCCCCCCCCGGACGCCGACATTTGCGTTCTTTTGCCCTCTGCGCATGCGCAGCGTTGTGCGCATGCACAGAGGGCAAAATTCAAATGGCGGCGCCCAGGCGGGCCCGCCCCCCGTCCCGCTTTAAAAAAAAAATCTGGTCACTTTACCCTAGTCCTTCTTTTCATCAAACTAGACATACCCAGTTCCTGCAACTGTTCTTCATATGTTTTAGCCTCCAGTCCCCTAATCATCTTTGTTGCTCTTCTCTGCACTCTTTCTAGAGTCTCAACTACCTTTTTACATCGTGGCGACCAAAACTGAATGCAGTATTCGAAGTGTGGCCTTACCAAGGCATTATAAAGTGGTATTAACACTTCGCGTGATGTTGTAAGGGTTGGGTGAGGAATCCAACTTAGGTAAATAGCTTTCAACTCTTACCTCTCTCAGCCACGTAGGGTAACTTCATAACTCCTGGTCAGAAGTGTGAAGAAGGACAACACATCTACAACACCATAGGGAAAGCCCCTGCTTCGTGTGGAGTAATGCAAAATAGGATTTCAGATTATATGAACAATTCTAATGTTCATATATAGGTCACTGCACAGCAGCAGCTGAGATTTGCTTACATTCCAGACAGTAAGCGAGATGCTCTTCTGGTTTATGAAAACATGTCTCCACTTTACACTACACTGTGTTGTTGGAGGTAGTGGTGGCAGCCTTCCTGAGTACCTTTGAACTGTTTTCCTCCTTCCTTTGTTTTTCTAGAAGATAAAACTTTACAGATGCATTTTAAAAGGCCGGCTAATGAGGACCAGTATTTGCAAAACAAGGAAAACCTTTCTTCGACCCCTACCCCACCGGTTTCAGACAGCCTAACTTCATTAAGAAGGATTTGTACTCCAGCTTAATCTTTGAAACTGTAGAATATGCGTGGCGGAGTGGTGGGTGTTTTACATAGTTTTGATCCTTTCTTGTTGATTTCTAAAGGTCACTTCTTAGAGCTGAGAGCTGTTAGTTTGCTGCCCTTTTTTTATAGTTTTGCTGACTTTTTCTCCTGAATTGTTAGCACTGGGGAGACGGTGGGAATTGGGCAGGATTTTAATCGAGACTTGTGCTCAGTTATACATATGCTCCAGGGGTGGGTTCTAACTTACCTCGCCGCCGGTTCACTTCCTACCACGCCACGTGGCTGCGCCTCATGAGCGCACGTGCGCTTCACGTGCATGCGCAGTACTGAAAATTCCAAAAAAAATCCCCCCACAAAAAAAGCTGAAAACAAGATGGCGACTCATATGTAGTGCCGGAAACTCGGCTTCTATTCTGACCTAGGCTTCCTGATTAAATAAGACGGCACAAACAACGTCTCACAAACCTCTTTTATTGGTAACGGCTGCTAATTATTTTCATTAACAGTCGTAATAAGTCCAAACAAAGTAAAACAAGTCTGACTAAAGTCTTTCAGGGAAAAGCAGATAACACACACGAACCTTGCTCTTCTTTGGCAAACTGCCAAGGACCAATTTGCAGGAAAAACTTGGCAAGTCCAACCAGAAACAAAACTGAGTCTTGAGTTGCAATGACGAGATCTAGAGATGAAGTGAGTTGCTTCCTGCAACAAACCTTTTCGTGTGCTCCACTTATATAGCCTATGAGAGGGGCCAATATTCCCCAAGCCTTACTCCTGAGTAGTCCTTCTCCTCTGGAACTGTTCTTGCCTTCTGGCAGCTCTGCGCATGCGCACATTGAGAACAGGCTCCTCCTGTTCCTCTGCCTCGCTCATGTCAGCCTCTGGAGGTTCTGGAGATGGGACAGACCTCCCCAATTGCCCTGGCTGGATCACTGCCTCTGGTAGCAAGCCTTCTCCAGCCTCCAAGCCTGGCCCAGGTTCCTCCCCATCCTCCTCACTGTCTGACTCTGCTGCCAGCTCCGCAGGCCGCTGGCGGACCACAACAGCTTCTGCGCATGCGCAGAAGAAAAAAAACCGGTGCGAACTGGGAGGAACCCACCTCTGATATGCTCTTAACTGGACACCATGCTGAAAATGGAGTCAGTTTTAACCCATGGGTTAAAACACCCATGTGGTGGGTGTGCCAAGGTACACCCACGTTACACCTATACTCCGCCAGCTGCATTGGTTGCCCATCGGTCTCCGGGTACAATTCAAGGTGTTGATCATCATCTTTAAAGCCCTTCATGGCTTAGGACCAGGTTACCTTCGGGACTGCATTCTGCCTCATACTTCCCTTCGACCGGTTAGGGCCCACAGAGTGGGCCTCCTCCAGGTCCCGTCAGCCAAACAATGCCGGTTGGCGGGCCCTAGGGGAAGGGCCTTCTCTGTGGGGGGCCCCGTGCTCTGGAACCAACTTACCCCAGAGACCCGAACCATCCCCACCCTGCTGGCCTTCCGAAAAGCCGTTAAGACATGGCTCTTCCTGCAGGCAGGGGGTGAGACTAGTTCCACCTGAGCTCTCCCCCGGTATGTCTGGTGGTAAATATTTTTTAACTTTTTAAATTTTTTAATCTTGTTTTTAACTGTTGCTTATTATTTAGTGTTCTTGTATAATGCTGTACGCCGCCCTGAGTCCCTCGGGAGTAGGGCGGCATAGAAGAACCAATAAATAAATAAATAAATAAATAAATAAATAAATAAATAAATAAACAAATAAATAAATAAATAAATAAATAAATAAATAAATAAATAAATAAATAAATAAATAAATAAATAAATAAATAAATAAATAAATAAATAAATAAATAAATAAATAAATAAATAAATAAATAAATAAATGCATTCTAGCAAATTTGGCGCTTGGTGGGTGCTTTAAGGAACACAATAGACAAAATAAGCTGTTTTTTGTATATAAATAAAATTTCCAAATCAGGTAATATCTTTATTTATTTATTTATTTATTTATTTATTAAAATTTCTATGCCGCCCAACTCCCGGGGGACTCTGGGCGGCTCACAGCAGATATAGAAACACATAAAAAACAATTTTTAAAAGGAGCCATATTAAAATACTATCCATTAAAAAACAAACTTTCATTCATACCCTGCCTGCCGGAAGAGCCAAGTTTTTATTGCTTTATTGGGATCAAACGATATGCATGAAATTATGGATAATGTGGGGAATAAAGAAGGATACTCTCGATACAGCTCCTGGAATTGACATTTTATTGAATTGAATTGATCATTTTAAGGAATGACTCTGGCCCTGTTTGAAAGCACTTGGCCAAAACGTCCCCTTTTAGTCTTTTTTGGAAAGTTCTCTGTGTGGAAAGTTCTCTGTGGGTGTACATTTTGGAGAATTAATACAACACATTTGGGCCAGCTGTGCTTCCATTTTAAATATATTGCTTTACAATCTCATAGAACATCCATTAATTCATGGCAAGGCTTAAAAACTCCTTTAATCTGAGACCACCTCACGGTGACTTCACGTCTGTGTAGTTTTCTTGGCAAGAGTAAAGAAACTTTTTTGCCCCTGCCTTCTTCCAGTTCATTTGGTGGGAAAATTGCAAATTACAGTGGGATCATCCATTCACCCATTAGCAATATCCATACTCTTGGATCTGTGTATGGATAAAAATGTCAGAAGAATAGAGTCATGCTTTGCTTTCCACTGACAGGTAAGGTGAGGTCAGGTGAGGCACGCCAAGACTGGCCTACAAACTGCAAGGAAGCAGATGCTGTTGATGATGGAGAGGCAGGGGAAAAGGGGATTGGAGGACCGAGCTCAAATGGCTCACAGTTGATCCCACATCATGTAAATAGTGGTGCAAATGTAGTCAAGGCATGTGGACTTTAGAATTCACTCTAATTCTGTGCAATTCTGTTCCTCCTTTTGCTTAGTGAAGGACAAGATTAGGCAGTGAATATAGGCATGACCACCTAAGCTGCAAAATTCAGATCACCTCTAGGTGGCGACAAAGAGTGTTTGCTGCCATCTAGCAGTTGTTCAGCATATTGCAGCCCCACCATGGCACTCCTAAGAGAGAAGGCATACAAAGGGGACACTTGATGTAATGGGCTGTAAGAATAACCTTGAAGAAGAAGAAGAAGAAGAAGAGCCACAACCAAAGCAATGGACAGATAAAAGGAATCTATAGAAATGTAATTTGAGAAAACATCTCAGGCTTGACCCTCCCTAGTTCCCTTGAAGGTAAAGGCAAGGAGGAGGAAGACGCTTTCAGACTGGTGAGATTCTGTTAACATTACCCCAGGGGCGGGTTCCTAATTTTTTTACTACCACTCTGTGGGCGTGGCTTATTTTGTAGGTGTGGCTTGCCAGCCATGTGACTGGGTGGGCGTGGCTTCTCGGACTGCTGAAGGGAGGGGAATGGAGATAGCTCCTGCCGCCCGTTCTTTCAGCGTCTCACGCGCTCCCTCAGCCATCCTCCCCTGCTTGGACTCACTGTGGGGTAGGAAGGCAGCGTATGAGCAGTGCCGGAAACTCGGCTTCTGGGCATGCGCAAAAGAAAATTTAAAAAAAAATTTTTTTTAAATGGCAGCGCCCAGGCACCGGCAACCGACCGCACCGGTACTGTGATGTCACCAGCGGGCCGCTACCGGTGCTATAGAGTGGACCGCACTGGTAGGAACCCACCACTGCATTACCCTATAATAAAAGTAGTTTTAGTATTTATAACTTTGGTTTTGAAATTTGATTGACCTTCAAGGACTGGCACTTAGGCCTTAAAAACTGCATTTGGAAAGAGGAATGACCCTGAATCTTTTGTTTTAAAGTGCAACTAGAAGAAGTTGAATTAAGTTTCTTTTTGGTTTACCTCTATTAGGCCACTATTCCATGGATTTGGAGGTTCTTCTGGGGGGTGAAAGGCATGAGTTTTAAATATATGCATGGCTGTATTTTGAAGGGACTGAGAGGAGAAAGGGTGATAGAGGAATAACTTCGAGTGACTGGGGCTGTGAAGGGGGACTTTTCCATAAATCAGACTGATGGGCAGAAGAACCATCTGAGACCCACACCTCTTCCCTTTCCCCTGCCTGCCCTCCATAGCCACAGCCTGATGACACTGAGCTTTCTTATCAAGGACAACCTTATTGGGGAGGTCTGCCTTAGGGCCCAGAGGTCTCTACTTACACCTCTGTCCCTAAACTTGCTTAGTATCCTCAGCAGAGGTGGGTTCCTCCTGGTTTGGACTGGTTCTTTAGAACCGGTAGTAACTTGGCGGCCTGGGTCGCTAGAACCGACAGCGACCCAGGCCTGCCACACCCCCAAACCGGCTCTCTTGGCAGTGGCATAGGCACCGCCATCTTGTTTTTTGCTTTGCACATGCGCAGAAGCTGTGTTTTAAGCATTGCGCATGCGCGGAAAGCGCGCCCGCCCGCACGGCGCATCACTGAGCAAACTAGCAGCAAAGAAAACCAGAACCCACCCCTGATCCTCAGATGCATTGGAAGATAATCTGGTCACTTATATTGAAGTACAATTTGCATCCAAGTTTTCTGCAAGCGAGGAAAGTGGGACACCACCCTATCCCATATCTGGATAGGAATGGACCAGCACTGCAAATTCTTCCAAGCTGCTTCAAATCCACCAGTCATTCCAAGTGTAGTAAGCTTAAACGGGTTCATTCTTTCTCATCCTATGACTTTCCTCACAGCTCGTGGTCTCTGCTGTTGGTCTAATTAACAATTAACAAAAGCTGGTCAAATCTTTCTGAATTATTTGTGGACAATCCATTATTGGTTTAAAGATTTCTTTGCAGACTTGTTAAATTACTTTTCTTTTGTTTGTTTCTTAGAACAAAACAACTCAAAATCGCTCCACAGTAATAATAAAAAAGCAATACTTAGGGACTGGTAAACCAGCCAGTCTTGTCTTGGGGAAATTGGCAAGTAGGACTTGAAGATATATTAAATAGTCTTTGATGGTATCTTTTCTGATTGCTTATTTGAACCCTATGACAATCATTAAGTGTTGTACCTCATGATTCTTGACAAATGTATCTTTTCTTTTATGTACACTGAGAGCATATGCACCGAAGACAAATTCCTTGTGTGTCCAATCACACTTGGCCAATAAAGAATTCTAATTCTGTTCTATTCTATTCTATCCTATCCTATCCTATCCTATCCTATCCTATTCTATGGTATCTTTTCTCCAAACCGGAAGTTAATTATGAGCATACTAATCATCATATGTAGCATCCATCAATAGACCCACGTCTCTCTGGTTCCCCTTCTGTTTTTTTAATAAGGGGCATACCACCTTTTGCACTTTAATTACATCCTGTGTGTAGTCATTATTTTTGCATCTGTTGACTCATTCGGCCTCATTGAAGGTCTTTCATTGCTAAGACCACAGGGGAAACAATTGTCCCAGTCATTTTCATGTTGAGTCTACATTTTACCATTTAAGAAGCCAAAAGGAGGTGAGCGAGACCTTATTTCAGCATCTGATCTTTCTAAATAACATCTGCAAAACATTCAAGAAATCATACCTCCACAACCTTAAACCTTCCTTCTGGTTGTATAGGTTTGTACAGGAGTCAAGCCAAATTCTTGCCTATCTGTAGTGACAGACTTAAAGGCATCCAGTCAGCTTCATGACTGAATAGAGATTTGATTGTATATAGTTCTATATCCTCCCACTCCTCCTGCTGATCCTAGCCCAAGTGCTTTTGAATAGGTTTGCATAGAATTGTGTGGTTAATTAACAACAGCTTTTCAGAGCTCCACAGCATCTTTCTATGATCTCTTGCTCTGTTTTGACTTCCACAGGTCAGCCTGTGTTGGCCCAGGAATTCTGTCCCATTTTTGCTTGATAATCAGGATATTCTGCATTTTGAAGAAGAAATGGAGTAATATCATGCTTTCTGAGGTGCACGAGTCCATTTGTGAATTGTCTGCCTGCTCCTCTGTCTTTTAAATAAATCAGTGAGAAATACATCTGTTAGGACTCTGTCCAAACAGTTGGGTTGGCAATATATAAACAAGCCACCAATATATGTTTGTTTGTATTTATGTAATATAGCTTTAAAATGAATGCTATGTTCCGATTGGCTGTAGTGTTGCAAATTGCCACAAGAGGGAGCTAGAGATCATGGCTTACTCTCTCTGTTGTTTCATTCAGTAATGACTCTTAGACTTGATAATGATATCTGTGTTATGCTCTGTTACTCTCTCTAATATTCTGATGTGTTTGTAAGCTGTATTATCTTTGTTTGATGTGTAAGACAAAGACAAGCTGGTAAGAAGATTATTGTACTTCTAGATATTGACTGAATTGAACGTGTATGACCTGGACTGTTTATGGACTGTGCTATTTCTTTAAGTAAACACTATATGCACTTTAATGAATCTGTGTGTGTGACTGGATCATTACTATATCTACTGCAATATCCCGCTTCTATGTGCATGTCCTTGATAACTCGAGGGTTGCTCTGCATACACCTTAACAACATCTTTGCATGTGTGTCTGCATTCAGGAAGCATGCCAGAATCAATAGTTAACAACTAAGTAATAATTAATAGAGATCCTCAAAGACAATCTCCGGGCTCTGAGATCAGTACACTTTGTTTCCAGGGACTGTGGGGCCTTCCTTATCTATCTATATCTATTTACCTACCTACTTATCTACCAAACTACACATCTATTTGGGTTACTTCTTCAGGGACTTGTATACAAGTTACAAAGAGAGGGTAGCACTACCATCTTCAGGAGAATCCCAAATTTGCTGAAGGAGATAATATATGAGGCTATAAAAAGCAGGGGAACCTCAAAATTAACCAGAGATGTCTAGACAAGCATACTCAATGATTACATAATACTGACAGGAAATTAAAGAAGTCTGGTAAGAGAATTAAATGGATGCTGTTTAGAGTCATATGGCTGAAGCAGTATGTAAGGTTTTTTTTTCTTCCGTTCAATTGTGTCCAATTTTTGGAGATTGACTAGATAACTCCCATTACCTCCTTCTTAGAAAGTGACTGCCACAAAGAAAATCACCCAGATCAGGGGTGAAATCCTCCCGGTTCGCTCTTACCTGTCGGTCGCCGCAGAGCCGAAGAAGCTGGTGGCGTTCGCGGCGCGGGGCTGCCCCTGGCTGCTGCCCCCACCCGCCTGGACGCCGCCATTGGCGTTCTTTTGCCCTCTGCGCATGCAGAACGCTTTGCGCAGAACACCAATGGTGGCATCCAGGCGGGCGGGGGAAGTGGCCGGGGGCAGCCCCGTGCCGCGAACGGCACCAGCTTCTTTGGTTCTGAGGCGACCGACAGGTAAGAGCGAACCGGGAGGATTTCACCCCTGACCCAGATGGTCCTCATATTTCTAGCCTGAAGCCTACGACTGGAATGGGACAATTCTCCACAGCTGACTTGCCACGGCTGACTTGCCACAAGACAATTCACCGCGGCCTACTCGCTGAAGGAAATTCAGTGCGGGATAACTCGAGAAGGACAAGAGGGACAAATGATTACACTCTCACCCAGGGGTGAAATCTACTTACCTTCCCTACTGGTTCAGAATGCGCGTGCTGCACACGCACCATCGTCACATCCGATTTTTGACCCTCTGCGCATGCGCAAAAGTCTTTGCGCATGCGCAGAGGGTTAACCAGGAAGTAATGACGTCCGGGTGGGTGGGCGGACCCTCGCACTGCTGCCGCTACAGAAAGTTCAAACCAGGAAGTAACGAAGTAACTACCAGTTCGCCGAACCACGCACCTCCGCCACTACCGGCACATGCAATCCGGACAGAACCGGCAGGATTTCACCACTGCACCCCAGCCTCACCCACTCCAGCCTTGAGGACTTGAGAAGGTTCAAACCTAAAGCAAGACAAGGCTTACTGCAATTCACTTGTCCCTTTCTAGAGTTATTTCATACTGAATTGTCCCACGGTGAGTTGGCCATGGCTTGTTGGCCGCAGCGAGTCGGCCAGGGCGAGTCAGCCCAGATGAAGTGTCCTAGGCCCTTTAACCACTACACCAAATTGACTCTCCATATAAGAATTAACAATAAACAAACCTTTCTGCCTCACCCTCTTTTCTTGCTTTTTCAACTATGTAGATTTAACGAAGCAATGAGTATAATGTGCTCTCAATGTTAATTCAGAAGAAAATGCATACCGTGCCTATCAGTTCTGAAATGGTGCATAAAAATATATAATTTCAAAGGTTGCTATGCCCCACAGACCCGCTGCTCATAGATATGCCAGGCAAAATAGAAACTGGCAAATGAAACCACTTGCTTTGGACTGCAGATTATTAGAAACAGATGGACTCCCCCTCACTCTCCTGGAACACGCTCCTATCTTGAGCTAGTTGAAAGTTCTCAGATCTTTTAGAATCTTGCTCAAGAAAAGCAAGATCACATGTTATGTTAAATATCCCCACGGGAGTTAGACTACGTTGTTAATCTCATCTGTTTTATGTTCTGCTTTCTTTAAATTATGAACATTCAATGATAACATTGACTTTTCTGACACTGCCTTTTTTTTTCTCCATTTAGCCAGATTTCTATTATCCTTCATCATGTTCAGGAGATTTTATGAGGCTTTCCTACAAAAGGAAGATTTTAAACATCTATTGAAATGTAGAACTATGTTTGTACATTGAGGCCTTGGGCAGCTTCCATAGTTACAGGGTTCAGGGCTTTCCCAACGATTGTGTTTTGTGGCATGGGATTTGGGGCAGGGAATAACTGGGCAGTTTGCTATGTATTGTCCTTATTTTATTTATTTTTATCCCTCCATTCTTATTTTTATAAATAACCTAAGGTGGAACAATGCTTTATTTGAATCATTACAGATACCCCTCAACTTATGACCGATCACTTAGCCACTTGAAATTATGATAGACCTCCCCAAGCTATTTATGACCCAGTTTCCAAGTTTCAACAGCAGCCCCTCACCTGCTGTCACATGACTGCATTTTGGGCATTTGGCAACTGGCTCGCATTTATGGCCATTTGCAGTATCCTACAGTGACATGATCATGATTTACAACATTTTTGCCAGCAACCAGTGTTTACATCTGGTTTCCATCAAAAACCAGGCAATAGTAGACAATTAACGACTACCCTGTTCACTTAATGACTACCCAAGGAAGGGTTACAAAATTAAGTCAGTCTCATGATTACTATTTTTTTCTCAGGCTCAATTATGGTCAAAAGTTATGGACTATAACTGAGTCCTTAGGGAGTAGGGCGGCATAGAAGAATTCCCAAATAAATAAATACTACCTGTACGTAAAATTAAAAGAATGGGTGATCAAACACTGCTGTCTCTCAGAGTTGCTTGCCCAACTAAGCCCCAAGAGACAAGTTCGGTCAAAGAAGCCTGATGGGGCATTTTAACTAATATTATTAACCTTAGAACCAATAGCGACTATGAAAACTACCGTATTTTTCGGAGTATAAGACACACCGGAGTATAAGATGCACCTTAGTTTTTGGGGAGGAAAATGGGGGGGGGGAATCTGCCTACCAGGTATTCATCTGGCTAGCATCCTTAGTCTGGTCAGCTTCAGCACATTATTTTATCCTCTGGTTAGGACTTTAAAAAAACCTTCTTCGGAGAAAGTAACAATGAAAGAGCCTGCAAGCCAGTAAGAGCTGGGAAAATCGTTAGCACCTGGTTAGGGCTAGAAAAAGACTTCTTTGGAGCAAGTAGAGCAATGAAAAAAAAAACCTGCAAAGACTTAGGGCTGGAAAAACATTATTTGGAGAGAGTAACAATGAAAAAGCCTGCAAGGTAAGAGCTGGGAAGATCTGTTAGCACCTAGTTAGGGCTGAGAAAAAAGCTACATTCGAAGTATAAGACACATCCAAATTTTCAGCCACTTTTAGGGAGGAAAAAGGTGCGTCTTATACTCCGAAAAATACGGTAGTCTTGTATAGTAGAGCAGTGGTCCCCAACCCCCGGGCCGCGGCCCGGTACCGGGCCGCAGAACAAATGGTACCAGGCCGCCCTGCTACCGTATGTGCCGGCATATAAGACGACTTTTTACCCCTTGAAAATCTTCTCAAAAGTCGGGGGTCGTCTTATACGCCGGGTACTGAAAATTCCGAGCCGGGGGGAGCTGAAAAACGGCCGTGGCCACATCCCCGCCGTTCTCCAGCCAAGCGGTGGGTGGGTTGCTCCCCTCCCCTCCCCTCGGAGGAAGAAGGAGCCTCTGTCACTGTCTCTCGCGGGGCTGCAGCCACCCGACTGAGTCCCCGACCGCGGCGCTGGCAGGGTTAAAGTGCATGGGAGGGAAGGAGAGCGCGCGCTACTGCCGCCGCTGCTGCTTTCGCTGCTCCGATATTTCTTCGGTGGGCGTGCGCGGGAGGAACCGCTGAGCAGAGGCACCCGGCGAGCGGGGTGAGAGGCACGGGGATGCCAGAAGTGGTGGCATCGGGGCAGGTTCCTGCCCGCGTCTCCCGCCCGCCTCTTGCCTTAAGCTGCCGGGTGCCTCTGCTCAGCGGTTCCTCCCGCGCGCGCCCACCGAAGAAATATCGGAGCAGCGAAAGCAGCAGTGGCAGCGGTAGCGCGCGCTCTCCTTCCCTCCCATGCACTTTAACCCTGCCAGCGCCGTGGTCGGGGACTCAGTCGGGTAGCTGGAGCCCCGCGAGAGACAGTGACAGAGGCTCCTTCTTCCTCCGAGGGGAGGGGAGCAACCCACCCACCTACCTCGCTTGGTGCGGTTCCCCGCACTTGGCGTCCTGGAAGAGAAAGAAAGAAGGAAGGAAAGAAAGAAAGAAAGAAAGAGAGAGAGAGAGAGAGAGAGAGAGAGAGAGAGAGAGAGAGAGAGAGAGAGAGAAAGAAAGAAGAAAGAAAGAAAGAAAGAAAGAAAGAAAGAAAAAGAAAGAAAGAAAGAAAGAAAGAAAGAAAGAAAGAAAGAAAGAAAGAAAGAAAGAAAGAAAGAAAGAAAGAAAGAAAGAATCATTACCAATGCTATGATGGAAACCACCAACTCAAAGACAAATATCACTTTGGAGCAAGGAAGCTGCTACAGCAGCAACAAATTAAACAGCACAAACACAGGGATTCTCTCAATATCCCATTGTCCCTATTGGACAATATTGAAGGGTTGCCAGAAAGTTTCTTCATTTGTTCTACAGAGAGCAAAGTAGTTTTCACAGTACAAGGCATATGTTGCCTAATTGTCTATCACAAAGCTTGCAATTGTGAAGAAATTAAAAAATCCAAGGTAGAAGAAAAGGGTTCCTGTTATTGGTTCTTTGTCATAAAATGCATAGAAAAGGCATCAGATGGATTCTTACTTGTAGGAAAGTATGCAATAAAGTGTGAAAAGGAAGGAAGGAAGGAAGGAAGAAGAAGGAAGAAAGAAGAAAAAGAAAGAAAGAAAGAAAGAAAGAAAGAAAGAAAGAAAGAAAGAAAGAAGAAAAAGAAAGAAAGAAAGAAAGAAAGAAAGAAAGAAAGAAAGAAAGATGGTAGGAAGGAAGGAAGGAAGGAAGACAGACAGACAGACAGACAGACAGAAAGAAAGAAAGAAAGAAAGAAAGAAAGAAAGAAAGAAAGAAAGAAAGAAAGAAAGAAAGAAAGAAAGAAAGAAAGATGTTAGGAAGGAAGAAAGACAGAAAGAAAAAGAAAGATAGTAGGAAGGGTAGTCTTATACGGTGAGTATATCCCAAACTCTATATTTGAACTGGAAAAGTTGGGGGTCGTCTTATACGCCCAGTCGTCTTATACGCCGGAACATACGGGTAATAATCAACGCGACGCCGCAACCCCCCCCCCAGTGGGCCGCGGAAAAATTATCAAACGTTGACCGGTCCACGGCAATAAAAAGGTTGGGGACCACTGTAGTAGAGTAAATCAGAGGCCCCAAACCTTTTGGGCACCAGGGACCGATTCCATGGAGAAAGGTTTTTCCATGGACCGGAGGGGGCGGGGTTTTACATGCTGCCTGCATCCTGCCGATGGGGCTTTGCTTGTTTGTGCGGTTGCTGGCATGCCGTGGCCTGGTGCAGGTCCACAGACCAGGGATTGGGGACCCCTGGCATAAATGGTCATCCTATACAGGTAGTCCTAGACTTAACAACAGTTCATTTATGCCAGGGTTCCCCAATTCCTGGTCTGTGGACTGGCTCCGGGCCATGGCATGCCAGCAACCGGGCCACACAAACAAGCAAAGCCCCATCCGCTGGATGCAGGCAGCATGCAAAACCACGCCCCCTTCGGTCTGCGGAAGTTATAATGACACTGAGAAAGTGACTTATGATCATTTTTCATACTTACGACCGTTGTAGCATCCCCATGGTCATGTGATCAAAATTCGGGTGTCATATTCATGACAGTTGGGACATCCTGAGTTTCACGTGAACAGTTTTTGCGAACTTCTGACAAGCAAAGTCAATGGGGAAGCCAGATTCACCTAACAACCATTTACTAACTTAACAACTGCAATGATTCACTTAACAACCATGGCTAGAAAGGTCGTAAAATGGGGCAAAACTCACTTAACAAACGTCTCACTTAAATTTTGGGCTCAATTGTGGTCATAAGTTGAGAACTTCCTGTATAAAAGAACCAAATCTTAACAAATTCCCTGCTTGAAATCTTGACTTCAGTTAAAAAGCTGACAATTTCACTGATCTGCCTTAACATATCATGTAATATCCTAAGCCAGGCAATGGCAGAAAGATTATCCTCCGAGGCCTTTGGGCAACTGCACTTTCAGTATAACTGCTTGCTATATGAAATATACATTTAAATGTCATAAATCTAGCAGCTCACAATCCTTAGAGGAAATACATGAACATTTTCAGGCATTCTTTCTTAGTACCAATGGTGTGTATACCCTTCTTTTTCAGCCAGGATTCATATTTTTAATGCTCCATTTAAGAAACATAATTTTCTTAGGGTCAGAAACTAAAATAATAGTAGCAGAGTTTCCAGAGTTATTCGTTCTGTTAGCTCTAGCAGCAACCACAGGATCTCTCTCTCTCTCTCTTTTCCTCAGTGTAGCCACACATTTCCGTAACTCCTTTTGTGGCTAGCACTGCTTCCCACCATGCTGTTGTTGTGTTGATTTGCACTAGATGCAGAGGTCTTCAAACTTGGCAACTTTAAGACTTGTGGACTTCAACTCCCAGAATTCTCTATGCTGGCTGGAGAATTCTGGGAGTTGAAGTCCACAAGTCTTAAAGTTGCCAAGTTTGAAGACCTCTGCTACAGTTTTATCCCAGGGAGCATTCAGTAATGGATCGTTGCTATTTACCTATGAAAAGGTCTGTGATTGTTAAAATTATATTACTACAAGTTAAACCTGTCTCTTTGAGATGCTTTGGATAGCAAGATAGACAGCATATAAATTTAATAAATAAATGTTTAAAAATCTGCAGAAGAATACATTCAGATAATGCTCATCAATCATAACACCACAAAACAGGAGAAAAAAGAGAATGAGTGGGTGATAGAAGATCTGCAGTTTTTAGCCATGTGCTCATCGTAATTTGTATTCATTTTTATGCATTGAGGAAGAAACACATGGGAAATGCTTACTATATTGATAGAAAACAGTGCTTGTTGAGAATAGTCCACTATTGATGTTATATAGCATTGTTTTATCTGTTTGTGTTTTACTGATACTGCTGAGAGCTGCCCAAGGTTATGGTATATAAGATGGGTGACTATGTGAGTTTTACAAATAAATAAATGCTAATGCCTTGGAAGACATAAATAATATTCAAAGTAATCTCATGTATTTAAAAAAAACTGGCCAGGGAATGCCAGATTAAAATGAACAGAGATAAATGCAGTTATTCATTTAGGTAAAATAAATCAAAAATGTCAGCCTAAGATAAGCCATACCTAGCTCTTAGCACAATAGTACATCTGAAAGTGATTTTGAAGTTACAACCGATCATAAGCTAGGAGTCAGTAGTATAATGTAACTGCAAAAAGAGCAAATTAAATTTTAGTCTGGGTCATAACTTTCCAATAATGAAAATACTTGCAGTCTGTGTGCAGTTCTGGTCACCACATTTTAAGTAGATCAAGTAGAAATGATTTAAAGGACTGAAGAGGATCAGGGAACTGAAGTTAAGGAGAATAAAAAATTGGGGAGGGAGGCTCTAATTGTGCTTTTCAAGTACAAGTAGTCTTTGACTTACAACAGTTGACTAATTGATCACTATAGAGTGACTGATAGTAAATAATGATAATAATTAACCTTGACTCTCATAATTTGTGATTATAATGCCATATAATGGTTGGGTTTACAGGACAGTAGGCTCATTTTCATATACTGTATGTGTTTTGCTGTTAACTACTTTTTATATTATGGGATAATATATGGATAATATCAAAGGTTGTTTACCTATTATGACTATTAGAGATGATGGCGCTTTATTAAAAACTAACACTTTTAAAGAAAGATTTAATTAAAAGCAAGTTCACCCTTCAGCATGTTGCAAACAATCCCTTATTTTCTTCCCATAACTAACTTTTCTCCCTGTCTGTTTCAGCAATAATATTGATTGAGAAATGTCAAAAGCATAACATAGTCAATTATAATTTTAATGTCATTTTATTTATGCACTAAATTGGTGGGCAATTTACTAAATGTCTTAACTTTTTGTAAAAAAATATTACAGGTAGTCCTTGATTTACCAACGGCACTGAAAAGAGGGACATATGACTGTTTTTCACACTTATGACCGTTGCAGCATCCCCATGGTCATATGATCAAAATTCAGATGCTTGGCAACTGATTCATATTTATGACGGTTGCAGTTCCCCGGGATTTATATGAACAACTTTTGTGGCCTTATGACAAGCAAAGTCAATGGGAAAGCCAGATTCACTTAACAACCCTATTACTAACTTAACAATTGCAATGATTTATTTATGTGGTAAGAAAGGTCGTAAAATGGGGCAAAACTCACTTAACATTGTCTCACTTAGCAACATAAATTTTAGGCTCAATTGTGGTCGTAAGTCAATGTACTACCTGTACATAAAAGATACTTATATACATGTAAAAGGGCTATGATTTGCGCTTTGTATCACAGATTGAAAAACAGAATAGTAGACTTAACTTCCTAGGTGTAAGTTTGTAGATTTAAGACAAGTGGAAATTTTGAGGAATTTTAATGACAACTTCTAGTTCTATTGTTTTATGTGAAGAATAGGATTCTTAATTTACTGATTTCATCACCAACCTCTTTTTTGTTGTTGTTGTTGTCTTCCAGAAAAAAGTGCTGCAAAGGTTATAAGTTTGTTCTTGGACAATGCATTCCCGAAGGTATGTAATTAAATGTTTCTTTATCATGTTTATCCCTTCCATAGCTCTATCTTCCCTTGCTAAATAATAAATATAAGATTGAGCATTTATTTAATAGGCATGGTGATGAACCAGAATTCCCTGTGATGTCCCCAAGCTTTATATTATTCAAATATGAAAGAATTTGGTACGCTTTTGTGATATCTTAATTTGTTTATCAAAAATCTTTCAGAAAGCAGGGTGGAGGTAGTCATAGCTAACACTGAAATCATAAAGACTGTATGGTGAGAAATGACATGTGGAAGGAAATGACAAATTCAGTTTAGGCCCTGTCCCAATTCTGAAGATACTGAATCCAGCTGGACGTAAAACTGTACACACCTCATTTCTTTCCTTAACTCGGACTCTTCCACACACAAGACCCTCAGCCTGACATGAGGGCTGCACCCCACAGGATGGGATAGGCCTGAGAAGTTTCCAAATTGAGTCCATTAATTATTAGCTCAGCTCCTCTTCAGAAGAGAGGCTTCAAAGAGGGTTATACAGCCCTGCCTCTGGAGCTGCAGGGCAAATAGTGCCTATGGGCGGGAAAACTCATGGCGCCTGGGGTTTTGTTTCTGATATTTCTCCTTCCTGTAGCCAAACAGCTGCCATTTCTCTATAACTTCAAGAGGTGACCTTGATGTTTTGTTTGCATAGTGACCCTTTCAGGAAGGAGTTCCTCAAAAAAATACAGCAAGGGAAGAACAAAGCTGGACCTGAGGTTAATATACAGGTCCTTGAGTTTATGACCGTAATGGAGACTTCCCATTAGAGTCAGAAGTCAGGACAAATGTTAAATGAACTGCCTCAGGTAATCCTGAGGCAGGGACCAACCATCCCTGTTTTCCCCAATGTGTTTGTTAATCAAATGTGTGGGTTGCTAAGTGGAGCACAGGGTGCCTCAGGATGGAGGGGATCCTGGGAGGCCTAGTGTAGGCACAGGCCCACCTGTCTTTCACCTCCCAAGGCCTTCCCCACCTTCTGAAGTATCCCATGATCCGCTTGCGGTATTGGAGCATTACAAACTCCATTACGGTTGTAACTTGAAGACTACCTGTATTCATAAAATCAATTAATAAAATATTCTAATGGATAGCAACTTCACTTCCTCATAGCCATAACAGAGCCTGTCTTTTGTTAACCCAGTGCTTTCCCGAATAGCCTGGATGCATGCAATGCTAATATTCCTTTGACCCGGGCTGGCTTCTTCACATAGCGAAGCCCCACCTGTCTTCACCATACCGCTTTACCCTGGGCATCTCATGTCGACAGCTCTGTTCTTTCCATTTCTTTTCTTTTCTTTCTTTCTTTTTTTTTGAAAAATGCAATTTTGGAAAGTTCTGTTTAAAAAACAAGTTAGACCAAATTTTACCTATCCACAGTTTTCCCATCAGCTTCATGACTGAATAGATCTGAATTTGATTTTTACTCAGGGGTGAAATGCGACCGATTCACCTGAACCGGTAGTAAAAAATGCTACCAGTTCAGGCAAACTGGTATATCCGACGATCAGCTGTGCGACAATCAGCTGTGCCGCACGATCTAGATTAGCTAGAAAGCAGGATTTCCTGCTTTCTAGCTAATCTAAATCATGCGGCACAGGTGATTCCCCCCTCCCATCGCTGTTCTACTTAGCTTTGCAAACTCTGATGGCTTCAAAATGCTCCTATTTCAGTGCTGCACAGTAGTGCCTGTGGCGTGCCTGCGCGCATAGTGCGCGCAAAGCAAACCGGTAGCAGACTTCAGAGGATTTTACCCCTGGTCTTACTATATACTCTGCTCATTTTGCCATGTGGACTCTACCCAGGAGACATGATAGAAAGAAATTGCTGAAATCCTGCTTGATGTTCATTAGGTCTTGGGAAAAGGGGATTTTTGGGGTGTTCTTCGGACACTGATATCTGTGAACTTTGTGTTGACTTCTCCGGCCCACTATTGCCAGGTTCACTCTGATAAATGTTTGGAGAGATGTACCACTCCTCTTCTAAAAAACATTCTTGGAAGATTCAACTGTTCTGAAGATGATAACCATTTGTTTAAAAGGAAATGATGTAATATTATCACATATGCATTTTAACTTCTCTGGAATATAATATATATATATATATATATATATATATATATATATATATATATATATATATATATATATATATATATATATATATATATATATATATATATATATATATATATATATATATATATATATATATATATATATATATATATATGATAGAGTTCAACCTATGACTCATTCTTTGTTAAACATTCTTACACATAGAATGTACATGTAAGAGTGTATTTTATAGGTCATGCATTCTCAACTCTGGCAGGCCTGCATTGTTTACAAGAGTTGTAAGACAATGCATAAATTTGACACTCTTCTTGTTGTGAACCAACTTTGTGAAATCAATTAAAGGACTCACCTTGTTTTTATGGTACGTAGATGTAGCATCAGCAGATGTTCTAGCTTAGTAGTGGTTCAATGTTTGGGAATATTGGCAGCCAGGCACAAACTTGATAGTGTATTGGGTCAAAACTGTGATAATAGAACTTGGTAGATGATCAAACTCATGAAGTGATTTCTCTTTTCTTAGCTCTGTTTTCAGCACTGAGAAAACCCTTGGGACTATACATTCTGTACTGACTTTTGAAATTGGTAAAAACTTTGAACCAAATGAGAAACTGTGATTATAATTCAAATACATTCGACACATTACATCATCCGCTTACACACTTACCACAAAAGTAGCCAGTTGGAAACCAAATGTAGTTTGTGATTTCAAATCAGGTTTGGATGCACACATCAAAATAACCATTTTGTGAGATAAATGAAAAAATGGGGTTACACTCCTCAATGGAAAATGTTATCAATTCCTTCGAATCTCATCAGTGGTTCTCTTCTGCAACTATTTCTGATGGCTGAGCAAAGAAAGATGCCCCAAATTTCAATCAATTTTGGTATGAAGTAGACATTTTTGGAAGTACTTATTGGCATAATAACGATGATTCGACCTCCTTTCCATTTAGTTATGTGTTGCATGCTACACATAATTACAACAGTATGCTCTGGGATTTCCTGTCCTTGCAAGCAGCAGTCAATGAATTTATTTTACTACTATACAAGAAGCTATGCAAAGATGCAGGAACATGACTACTTCTAATAACTAATTCCTGGTATTTGGGATTAGTTGTTTTTTAAGTTAAATCTTATTGAACTATAAAACTCCAATTGTGCTTGTGGATAGCACACAATTGGAGCAGACTATACATTCATGAACATATGACAGAATTTCTAGAAGCCTGGCCCTCTGACAAATCAGCCATCCATAGACACATAGACATTAACAACATCTATAATCTCTATGCAAAAGAGACAATCAAACAGCCCAAAAGAGAACAAAAAGACTCCAGCACTTCTCCATTAGTAATCAGTACTCAGATTTGTTTATTTGTTTGTTTGTTTGTTTGTTTGTTTGTTTGTTTGTTTGTTTGTTCTTATAGGCCGCCCAACTCCCACGGGACTCTGGGCAGCATACAACATAAGAGAGGAACAATTTATAAAAACGATAATAACAATTAAAACAATTAAAAGATTGTTTAAAACAATTAAAACAATAACAATTAAAAGATTAAAAAACATATACCATCATTCGTACATGGGGAGACCACAAGTGTTCTCATTGGTCTCTATTTCACCCCGCCTGCACCCCGCATGTTTTAACGGCTTTACGGAAGGCCAGCAGGGTGGGGATAGTCCGGATCTCTGGGGGTAGTTGGTTCCAGAGAGATGGAGCTCCCACAGAGAAAGCTCTCCCTCGCGGTCCCGCCAACCGGCATTGCTTGGTTGATGGGACCTGGAAGATACCAACTATGTGGGACCTAACCGGTCGTAGGGAGGTATGTGATAGGATGCGGTCCTGAAGGTCAGCATAGATTAACTCCAGGATTAACTTCAGATCAACAATCAAGTAAGCAGTACTCCAATCAAGAAACTGCCAAAGAGCCATCAGTAAACAGCCCATCCAAAAAATCCCTAAGACCACCCACACCCACACAAACAGGCAAGACACCAGAATATAAACTGAGAGCAAACAACATCCCTTACTAGCACTGATGATGTTACCTAGTTAGGGTAATGAAATGTCTGCAAGAAAACAAGCACCAAGGACCCTCTCACATATAACAGCATGTCAACAACATGATGAGTTGCCTCACAACCATCAATAAATTCATTCATTCATCCATTCATCCATTCATTCTCAGCCCAAATCAGCCCACTGTAGGATGAAGACCACTTCGGCTGCTTTCAAACTGTTGTGATATGTTACAAATCACCAGTTACTCCTTTGATAAGTTGTATTATTTGGACATTATTTATTTGGTTATTTTCTGGCTCTTTTAAGGTGAACCATTACTAATGAGGATTGTTGTTATCTGCATGAATCTATTATCATGAGGCCACCACTTCGTTATGTCAGTTTACCTCCGAGACTGCCTTCTCCAACATACCTCCCTAAGACCAATTAGAGCCCACAGAGTTGGTCTGCTGGTGGTCCCGTCAGCCAAACAATGTCGGCTGGCGGGCCCACAAATGAGGGCCTTCTCTGTGGCGGCACCGGCTCTCTGGAATACACTACCCCTCGAGATCTGCATTATTCCCACCCTGCCAGCCTTCAGAAAAGCATTAAAAACATGGCTTTGTCGACAGGCCTGGGGCCAATGATTTTAATATAACACCAATTATTCTTGGCCCCATGAGTGCATCATTGGGTTTTTAAATTGTGGTTGTTTTTTTAAAATGCTTTAAAATGTTTTAATTGTTTACATTATTTTAATCTTGTTCTTAAATTTTTTAACTGTTTTTTAGATTTTTTATTTAATATGCTGTGAGCCGCCCAGAGTTCCTTTGGGAGTTGGGCGGCATACAAATCTATTAAATAAAAATGAATAAATAAATGTCTTCTAGGCCCAGCTTTGGTGTATCCATATATGCCTTGCCTTGCCTTTTTATATTAAGCATTTGTCATTCCAAGCTTCTTTGAGTAACTTTCAAATTCAGTATTGCTTTCACACTGAATGGCCATTTTTTTTGCAACCACATGTCAACATAAGTAGTACTTTTTGATTTAACACCTCACCAAAAATATAACTTGAAGCCAAGATCACCAAACAGAGGCTGTTATACTTTGGCCATGTCATGAGAGCTGACTCATTTGAAAAGTCAGTCATGCTGGGAGTGATCAGTGGAAAAATGAGAAGGGACTGCCTTAGCACCTGCTGGCTGGACATTAAAAAGGATGGATCTGAAGGAGGCAGTGCAAGATAGAGGGGCATGGAGCATGCTGATTCATAGAGTGTCAGTTGTATGTCTATGCAGGGTGATGCACCCCTATCTAATATTATGGTACATTCCAATACAGGCAGAACACGTGATGTACGCATGTGTGCATTCCTAAACCACCATTAATTCTTCTTCTGCCTTAGCTGTTGACCTGAACGGTCGTGTTTATTAGCAAAGGTGTAATTATTCAGGATTTATTGTTTTTGTACTGAAATAAATATTTTCTATTAGACTTTTAAATCTCGGCTTTATTTCTAACTGTCTGAATTCCAAGAAAAGATCTAAATCGCCTCTATGAGATATTTATTCTCACCCCAACATAGAGTGGCCGAGGGTCAGACACAACCGAATGGTTGATGACGATGATGCTGATTTAACAATTTCCTCTTTAAGGAGATTGGTACACTGCTTTTGAATTGTCTCCCAGTTTATTTTACTCTGGTTCCAAATTCATTCCATGGTAACACTTTCCAGGATGATCTTTTGACGAAGTTAGATGCAATTACTGGTCTTCTCCAGCTCACAATTTTCCATTTTTACGTATGCACGTGACTTTCATACAGATAAATTCTTCAAAGATAACTTCTTCAGAAAATTTCTTAAAAAAACAGGATGCAATTGAAAAATAATACTTGTCTTTTTCTGTTTATTTAGATCAGGGGTGTCAAACTCAAGGCCTGGGGTCTGGATCCTGCCCGTGGGGTGCTTAGATCTGGCCCGCAGGGCCACCCTAGAAACAACAAAGGACTGGTCCACGGTGCCTCTGCCAGGGGAAAACGGAGCTTGTGAGGGCCGCGTGCAGCCCTCCCAGGCTCTGTTTTCGGCTGTGATGGCCTCCTGCCACCCTCTGCCAGTGAAAATGGAGCTCCGAGCTCTGTTTTCACTGGCAGAGGGTGGCAGGAGGCCGTCGCAGCTGAAAATGGAGCTCTGGAGCCCGATTTTGCTGGCAGAGTGCTTGGGCCACCAGTGGTGGGGTTCAAATTTTTTTACTACCAGTTCTGTGGGCGTGGCTTGGTGGGCATGGCAGGGAAAGGATACTGCAAAATCTCCATTCCCACCACACGCCAGGGGAAGGTTACTGCAGAATCCCCATTTCCTCCCAATCAGCTGGAACTCGGGAGGCAGAGAATAGATGGGGGTGGGGCCAGTCAGAGGTGGTGTTTACCGGTTCTCCAAACTGCTCAAAATTTCCACTACCGGTTCTCCAGAACTGGTCAGAACCTGCTGAAACTCACTTCTGCCATAGATGCCCCCGACACGAGTGATGTCAAGCTGGCCACGCCCACACTGGCCACGCCCACTCTGGCCCCCGAGGTCACACACAACCCTGATGCAACCCTCAATGAAATCAAGTTTGACACCCCTGATTTAGATAGTCCTTTATCAAGGGCAATGGTTTGCTACCCTTCCATGATGAGTAACTTTGAGTAGATCTACATTAACACATAAAGATAAAACACATATTAACATTCCATTGCTCTTGCAGTTTGGGACAGCTGCTAACTTCAGTCATATTCTCTCTTTAGACTATGACGTTTGTGCAGATGCTCCTTGTGAACAGCAGTGCACCGACAACTTTGGTCGAGTCTTATGTACGTGCTATCCTGGTTATCGGTATGACCGTGAAAGACACAGGAACCGAGAAAAACCCTATTGCTTAGGTGGGTGCAAAGAACTGCAGTTGAAATACATGCAGAACTAACAGCCCTTAGTTTTATAATAATGTAACTGTTTAAATGTTATTTTTGTGCCTTTCCATACATGTGAGTGCAAATTTAGCTGTCTTAACTTTATACATTTCTGAATAGGGACAGTTCTATCAAAAGATACGGTGAGGCAACTATTGCAGATATGCCTGGAAAGTCTTTCTGAAGTTCCTGTGTTGTAGGACAGTGTGCTGTGGATTGTGTTCTAGTAAATAAGTCTACTACCTCTGGTGCATAAAGTAGGTGTCAAACCCTGAAGCCCAGGGTTTGCCATACTGGGGCGGGGCGGAGCACTGGTGATGGGGGTTGTAGGAGAACTGGAGACTGCAACGATGGAGCACCGGTGATGGGTGTAGGAGAGGCTGCAGCGGCATGCCAACGACCGCCGAGGACCAGCTGGTCAGCGGAGGGTGAGCCAGGGATCAGCTGTGCAGCGGGGAGGCTGCCCGGTCTGCGCGACTGTAAAGCCCCAAAGCACCTCAGGCCCATTTTGTACCCTGCCCTGGCTTGCCATCGTTTCACGTCATGGCACCTCCATAGCACCTGTGGCCTCAGGGAGTGCGGCACGTACAATTTACTGCCTTTCCATGCCAACCCATCCCGGTGGGTGAGAAAGGTCTGGTGCTCCAGGAACCAAGGGTGATAACATTAAAAAAAAAATTCAGCTGTCAGTCTAGCTCAGTTCTTTATGTGGAATTGCAGAAATGCCATCTCTCTTTTTTCTATTAGATGCCATTTTGTCCTTTGGCCTTTTAATAAGAACATTCTGATCTCTCTCTCTCTCTCTCTCTCTCTCTCTCTCTCCCTCCCTCCCTCCCTCCCTCTCTCTCTCTCCCTCCCTCCCTCCCTCCCTCCCTCCCTCCCTCTCTCTCTCTCTCTCTCTCTCTCTCTCTCTCTCTCTCTCTCTCTCTCTCTCTCTCTCCTTGAGGTCTTGTTTATGAGATGAAAGCTCAGCACAATTTCTCCTTGCATATTTGTTTTCAGTTGAAAATAAAAGGCTTGTGTCAGGAACATGATTACTTTTGGAATTTCCTGTTCTTTTCCAAATGTTCTGGCATTTTGGATTGCGGTTTCACAAATATACATGCAAAATTGTGCAAGTATTCCTTTTCGTTATCTGCCCACTGAGGTTGCAGTACTGTGCATTCGAAAGCACCTCTTTTCTATCATTTTTTTAAAAATGAACATTCCTATTATGTATTACAATTTTCCCCAACTTGATAACCTTCAGATGTGTTCAATGACAATATGCTTGCCCGGGTTAAGAAACAGACACCGAAGGGATTCCAGGAATGTTACTTTATTGTTGAAGAGTAGAGTAATAGAATCTTAAAAGCATACCCAAGTTTCTCTCTGTCCCATCGTATATTAAATAAAAAGAAGTTGAGGTTATTTTGAATTGCTTTATCATGCTTCTTTCAATGTCTTAATTGTGAATTGCTTTTCCAAGCCGCTCCTAAATCACTTTCTCCTTCCTTCCTCCTTTCCAAAATGCCTTCCCCAAGATCAGTTATAAATTCTTTTATAGGATATTGGAAGGACACCTGGTTAGATAATCTGTAGTGGAAAACAACCCAGGACTTTCCTATGCAGAACATATGTCTGCTCCTGAGCTGCAGTCTCTCTCCAAAGTCAGTACAATGAACACAAAGTTATGCGTACATTATATTTACTGTTGATCATTTCATTTCCTCAACGCTTACATATGTTTCCTTTCAGATGTTGATGAGTGTGCCACAAGCAGTGAGCCTCTCTGCCCTCACATCTGTGTAAATACTCTTGGTAGCTATCGGTGTGACTGTCACGAAGGATACATACGTGAGGATGATGGGAAAATATGCACCAAAGGAGATAAAGGTATTATATCAAGTCGTCTAAATTATACTAGACCAGTTCTTTGCAGACATAAAGGTTGTTCAGGTAAATTTCATGTAAGCTTCAGGCCCGTTGACCATGCTCCAAATAATGTTTTATTAAGATTACAGTGATCCCTCGTTTTTCGCGGGGGTTACGTTCCAAAAAGAACCCGTGATAGGCGAAATCCGTGAAGAAGTGCCACGATGAGAAATTAGCCGGTCTCTCTCGTTACACCCGCCACGCGCAGCCGCACTTCACGTTCCCTGGCCTAAGTTACTCGGGGCTCATGGCAGCGCATTGGTAAGCAGCGCTACGGCAAGAAACTAGCCTAATTCGCGCTACACCCGCTTGAGGGGGGTTTTCTGTGGCTTGCCTGACTGCCGCCATTCGATCAGCTGGCAGTCGGCATTCGGAGTGGCTTGGCACGTGCACGCGCTGGCTTCATATCTTTCCCTATTCCCCACCACTCGATCAGCTGGCAGTCGGCATTCGGGGAGGCATAGGCGCGCGCACGCGCTGGCCTCATATCGCTCCCGATTCTCGGGCGACTTGCAAGAAACAGAGAGGCTACAAGGCCAGCTGCTGAGTCATGCAGCGCATGAAGCAGGACTCGCTAACGCGCCTCCCCTCCCCGGCAATCCGGGAGACGACGGACAGCATTCGCTGAGCAGCGGTTAACCTCGCTAGCAGCAGGCGCTCCGACTCGTCACGGTGGGGGTTCCCATTGCCCCAGGCGCTTTGCACGGTTCCAGGCAGTCAGATATCGGAGTTAAGCTCCATGACGGCTTGCGCTGGAGCAAGAGGGAAGTTTTCAAGTGTATTTCACTGCTCTTGGCAAGCTGTTTTACCAATCAGCCAATCAGAATGCAGAACACAATGCACGATGCAAATCCGTGAAGCAGCGAGACCGTGAAAGGTGAACCGCGATATAGCGAGGGATCACTGTATTCTTAATATTCTTCACCAACAGGACCCATACAAAGGAAGGATGTTGGGAAAAGTAGTTCAGTAAGTCTTATAAGTCTACAATTCTGTACCCTTGTTCTTAAGGGATTCACTATAAAGTAACAGAACTTGCCTTCCACAACTTGATTCTCTCCAGATGTGTTGGACTTAAATTATGTTAATCAATGGTCATCATGAGTCATCCCTAGCTACCATGGATTATAGAAGATAACACATCTGGAGGACATCCAGTTAGAAAAGTGTAGACAAACACTACCTGGCAACAAAGAGAGATTTTAAAAAAACTCTTTAATTCTGCTGCCATCTAGTATTTATCCTTTTTTTTAATGTCAAGTATTATAGTCCTTTCAACACTTTACTTAGCAAGTCACATGATCAAAGAGAAACAAATTATAGTTGACATTTTGGAGATGAACTTTTGACTGTCCAAAGTGTCATGCTGAAATCTTCCAGTTCTGAAAATTGCTGATAATTATTTTCATTGCAAAGCTACAATTCACTGCCTCTTTGCTGTTCCTTCTACAAACCTTTCACTAAAGTAGAGAAAATAATGCACAACTTTAAAAACATAAATCATGCAAATATGCAGGTAATATTAGCCCATATAAAGTTCAAGTAGGGGGCGCCTTTGTCATTCAGCATTCTTCATTCTTGCTGGTTGCAATTTAGATGTTATAATCGTTTTAACTATGCTGACTAAGACCTCTACGTGCAAAGCACGCTGTCCTGCCACTGAACTATTACCCTCTAATTTGTTTACCTTTTAAACTTTACTCTGATTCTGCTAGTCATAACAAGGAGCAAATACTACAAGGAATAAAGAATCATGTTGTTCTGCTTAGATCCTCTGATGATAAGGATTCATTGATTGATGGATAGGTCCCTACCCAACCCCTCCCAGTTGGGTGAACAATCAAGTTTATTTATTTATTTATTTATTTATTTATTTATTTATTTATTTATTTATTTATTTATTTATTTATTTATTTATTTATTTATTTATTTTGTGAGATTTATATACCGCCTCACAGTGCAAGCACTCTTTAAGCGGTTTACACCAGTAAGCAATGTATATTTATATTGCCCCCAACAATCTGGGTCCTCATTTTACCTACCTTGGAAGGATGGAAGGCTGAGTCAACCTTGAGCCGGTGAGATTTGAACCGCTGACCTGCAGATCAGTGTCAGCTAAAGTGGCCTGCAGTACCTGCCTCTAACCGCTGCGCCACCTTTGGCCAACAAAACAATATTAAAAAAAATTAAAAACACAGATGAAAAAATAACAATAAGAGGCATTAAATAATTAAAGATGGTGTGTTTTTGCATATTTATTTTATTCATCATATTTGTGTAGTTGCCTGTCTCACAAGAGATATTTGTGGTTGTGAGCAATGAAGGTTAAGGCCTTTTATCAAGTACCTGAAAGACAGCATGGCTGGGGAATTCTGAGAGTTGAAGTCCATCTGTCTTAAAGTTGGCAAGCTGAAACTTTTAGTACAGAAATAATAACATTAAAACCACCTCTCGTTAATTTTAAACAAACAGCACCATTCTATAAAATATCATAAAATGCTAATAATCAACGTACTAAAAAACCAGCATTTACAAAGTATTCTTAATTTCATCTGAGACATAGTAAATTACCAACAAAAGGGAATATTTGCAGTTCAGGGTTGACTGTGGGATCCGCTTGGAGCTCAGAGAGCACCAAGGACCCCATTTAGTAAATTATCAGATGTAAATAAGTTATATTTTAAAAAGCTACAATATTTCTCAAGTCAAGTCCAATCTAAACTTCAGATACCAAAGTCGAAGAAAGACCAAGTAGTTTAAGGAGGAACATGATGGCTAAATATCATTACCAATGAAGAAGAAGCACAAATTCTCAGAAAGGTTACAGGGAGACATTTCAGGTCCAAAGTTGTAAGCAGCTGAACAAGACAGCATAACCTACAATAGAGGCATGAATCTGTTTGAAGCTCTGCTTCAAAACTGAAACATCTCCAGGATTTTTGTTCCCACCTCACCTTGAAGGAAAGACTTTTAAGTACAGCCTGATGAAATTCCTGTAGTTTTCAGCACAGTGCATATTTTCATCCTTAATGGAATTTATTTGATAGAAAGAAAAAAAGGTTGAAGAAAGTGGACAAGGAACATCATCTGGATCTTCTATGAGCTGAGGTAGTTTGGTCATAAAAGCTTCATGTAGAACAGTGTTTCCCAACCTTGGCAACTTGAAGATGTCTGGACTTCAACTCCCAGAATTCCCCAGCCAGCATTCGCTGGCTGGGGAATTCTGGGAGTTGAAGTCCAGACATCTTCAAGTTGCCAAGGTTGGGAAACACTGATGTAGAAGCACATCAGGGTTAGAAACCAGGAATAAGCTGAGGCAGCACACATGGAATAAACTGAAGAAAACAAAACGATAAATTATTAATCATTTGTAGCTGGAATTTCAGACCAGCACATGGTTAGTATAAAAATATAGTTCCCTCCAGTTGATAATTATTGTTTGGAACACTCTACTTTGAGTACCACCTAGTGGTAGATCTAAGTATCTACCTTTTAGAAAACTATAAACAATTTGCATTATTGATAACCTATTAAGAACATTTACCTATTGCAATCTTACTCCATTCAGGCAGAACTTACAATAAATTCATGTTTATAGAATTAAGGCTGTTTGCCTCTCTTGGACTTCAGAAATATTTTCAACTTTTGCAGAGCAAGAAACAACACCTTTGCAACACGAGGAATCTTCTTCCATATTACCCAGACAATAAAGCACAGCTAATCATCAAATGAAAGCACAGTGTAGCTAATGCAAGACAGATGACAAATTTAATCACCTCCCATGAGCAAGAATGCATTACAAATTACTTTCTGGCAGCAACTGCCAAAATAAATGAGACAAGATTTAGGTTTCAAGGCTTAGGATGTGTAATTTATTGCCCTTCACCAAACAGAATCCACTTAGCAGCCTCAGCAACCTGGTTCATCAGCTTCCTAACTAGAATGGAGCTACAGGTTGACATCAAAGGAGGCAACTTCTTATGACATCACACAAATTCTCACGGGCACCCTTGGGAGAGACAAGAAAGACAAATGATGAAGTACATGTGATGACATCATTGTGCAAATACCGGTGTTATGATTTATTTAATTTAATCAGAGGTTGGTTGCAAATGTGCAGTGGTGGTATTTTCATATTTAGTCACTAGGAACATATCTTTTGGGTGTCATCACATTTTGCTATATACAGCACTGCAGATAGTATTTACCCATTAAGTCATGTTAGTTTGACTTACTACAGTATATTTACTATATCATCCAAACCAAGCCACAGATAAGATTGTGGATAAAACAACATAACTAACAACCTGTGATTTATTTATTTTTTTGCTATTAAGTCTTCCTAACTCTACACTAGCATGTCATACAAACTCAAACTAATGGTTAACATATAGTGAAACACCCAATATTCCTTGAAGAAAAGAATATGCCCTGCTAAAGAGGAACCATTAAATAGAAATATTTCCCCAGTAAGATCTGTTCTGGTCTAGTCTAGTTTATTCTCTGAGCAGAAACTTTGCTTTCAGGAAAAGAAGAGAAAACAACTTTGCTGATCTATAATCTCAGCTTTTTATAGTGTCAGAATAATAATTGTAGTTATCACATTAGAGATGGCATATCTTAAAAGTTAAAAAGCTACCCTATAATTCAGTTTGCTTCTTTTCCACTCGTATAAAGTGTGCTGTAGAATTAAGTATCCCTAAAATCTCAGTGTTCAGTTTTACTGAGATTCTGCAAATCATCATTATGCATGGAAGTTTAGAAACAGGTTGGTTATGTTGGTCAATAGCCTATGTCTCTAGGAAACCATTTTGGAGAGGACAATGAATACCTGTAATCCCACCGTCCTGTCTCTTCAACTGGTACCTTCTAAATGTGCTGGGCTTGTAGCAATAGCACTTAAACTTATATACCAGTGATGGCGAACTTATGGCACGGGTGCCACAGCTGGCACGCGGAGCCATATCTGCCGGCACGCGAGCTGTTGCCCTAGCTCAGCTCCAGCGCGCATGTGCGTGCCCGCCAGCTGATTTTTGGCTCGCGCAGAGGCTCTGGGAGGGCGATTTTGGCCTCCGGAGGGCCTCCGGGGTGGCGGGGGAAGTGTTTTCACCCTCCCCAAGCTCCAAGAAAGCCTCTGGAGCCTGGGGAGGGCGAAAAATGGGCCTACCGGGCCCACTGGAAGTCATGAAACGGGGGAGTGGGGGGGTCACACACGCATGCGCAGGGGGGGTGGGGCGAGTGGGGGGCTTTGAATTATGGGTGTGGGCACGCACGCACGTGTGATAGCGTGTACGCGCACTATTTCGGCACCCGAGGGAAACAAAGGTTCGCCATCACTGTTATATACTGTTCCATAGTGTTTTACAGTACTCTCCTGGGTGTTTTAAAGAGTCAGCATATTGCCCCCTACAATCTGGGTCTTCATTTTACTTATCTCAGAAGGAATGGAAGTGAGTCAACCTTGAGCCAGTGAGAATTGAACTGCTGGCAGTGAGCAGTGAATTAGCCTGCAATACTGCATTCTCACCACTGTGCCACCACAGCTCATTATAACTTCCAGATTCCCAGGTACTTACACTTAGTTGGGATTAAGATGCCATTAACTCAAGGTTATTGGAGAGAGCTGCTGGCCTGAAATTGATTGAAGGATATATCTGCATCTTCTATTGAGCCTATATAGGAAGACTGTATATTTTTCCATTACTGCATTCACAAACTATTATTTTAAATACCTTGATCATGGAGCCAGAACTCAACATCTGTAAAATGTCAGCTTTTATCTTTTGTAAAAATCAAGTTTCTAATCCTTTCAATTTAAGGAAACTGACTTTAAAGCATAAAAAGCAATTCTGAATTGGAAAAGGTAAGAAGTGGAGCAAGAGTTCAAACCATCAGAGATAAGATTTCCTCCCCCCCCAGGGGTGGGTTCGTAATATTTTTACTACCACTCCATGGGCGTGGCTTATTTTGTGGGTGTGGCTTGCCAGCCATGTGACCGGGTAGGCGTGGCTTCTCGGACTGCTGAAGGGAGGGGAACTGCTGCCCATTCCCCCTCCCCTCAGCAGCTCGAGAAGCCTCGAATGTGCAAAAATGCCTCATCATCACTGCGCATTCGTGGCTTCTCGGACTGCTGAAGGGAGGGGAATGGAGATAGTTCCCGTTCTTTCAGCATCTCACGCGCTCCCTCAGCCATCCTCTTGGACTCATTGTGGGGTAGTAAGGCAGCGCATGAGCAGTGCCGGAAACTCGGCTTCTGGGCAAGTGCAGAAGAAAATTTTTAATTTTAAAAAATGGCGGCACCCAGGCACCAGCAACCGACCGCACCGGTACTGTGACGTCACCAGCGGGCCGCTACCGGTGCTATAGAGTGGACCGCACTGGTAGGAACCCACCACTGCTCCCCCCCCCCATTAAAAACAAAATATGTAAATGACTTGTTCATTTATGGGATTTATATTCACTTTTTTGCCACTGGAAGCAAAATAAGCCAATGTTGTCAATAGTTATGGTTCACACGTGACAGATTCCATCAGCAATTCATCTGTATTTCTTTTTAATAATTAATGCATCATACATTTCTACTTTATATTGTTATATAGTTGTTGTAGAATGCATCCAAACAGATATAAACAGTAATTAGCACAGTTGCTGAAGATGCATAGGTTTTGGGGGGAACAGAGCAGAAAAAAACCTTGCTCTTTTACGACAAAAAGTTTTATCTTTATCTGGTTTTGTAACAGATTGCCATGTAAAAATTATTTTAAAAAGCCGATGATGTATCAAACTAGACATTTTGAAAAAAACAGTTTAAGCATTTTTATATCAATCTATAGGAAAACCATGAAGCCTTGATATTTTACCATTTTTCATACTATCAATAATATGAATTTCTTCATACTGGAAAGACTCAGGAAGTAGCTTATTTTCTTGATTCTCCAAATAGAAAGAAAAAGCTTTAATTCATTTTCTATTAAATCCTTATTTATTTATTTTTTGTAAAGCTTGTAAAATCTTAAACATAACTTTCTGGGCATTACACAGTTGTGCCAAATCATTTAAACAAAATTTACAAAGAGCCGAAGTGGCGCAGCTGTTAGAGGCAGTACTGCAGGCCACTTTAGCTGACTATGATCCGCAGGTCAGCGGTTCAAATCTTACCGGCTCAAGGTTGACTCAGCCTTCCATCCTTCCGAGGTAGGTAAAATGAGGACCCAGATTGTTGGGGGCAATATAAATATCCATTGCTTACTGGTGTAAACCACTTAGAGAGTGCTTGCACTGTGAGGCGGTATATACCGTATTTTTTGGAGTATAAGACGCACCGGAGTATAAGACGCACCTTAGTTTTTGGGGAGGAAAATAGGGGAAAACAATCTGCCTACCAGGTATTCATCTGGCTAGCATCCTTAGTCTGGTCAGCTTCAGCACATTATTTTATCTCCTGGTTAGGACTTAAAAAAACCTTCTTCTGAGAGTATCAATGAAAGAGCCTGCAAGCCAGTAAGAGCTGGGAAGATCGTTAGCACCTGGTTAGGGCTAAAAAAAAAACTTATTCGGAGCAGCTGCAGCACATTATTTTATCTCCTGGTTAGGACTTAAAAAAACCTTCTGAGAGAATAACAATGAAAGAGCCTGCAAGCCAGTAAGAGCTGGGAAGATCGTTAGCACCTGGTTAGGGCTAGAAAAAAACTTCTTTGGAGCAAGTAGAGCAATGAAAAAAAACCCTGCAAAGACTTAGGGCTGGAAAACATTCTTCTGAGAGAGTAACAATGAAAGAGCCTGCAAGCCGGTAAGAGCTGGGAAGATTGTTAGCACCTGGTTAGGGCTAGAAAACAACTTCTTTGGAGCAAGTAGAGCAATGAAAAAAAAACCTGCAAAGACTTAGGGCTGGAAAAACATTCTTTGGAGAGAGTAACAATGAAAAAGCCTGCAAGGTAAGAGCTGGGAAGATCTGTTAGCACCTAGTTAGGGCTGGAAAAAAGCTACATTCGAAGTATAAGACGCACCTGAATTTTCAGCCACTTTTAGGGAGGAAAAAGGTGCGTACTCCGAAAAATACGGTAAATCTCACTAACTAACTAACTAACTAACTAACTAACTAACTAAATAAATAAATAAATAAATAAATAAATAAATAAATAAATAAATAAATAAATAAATAAATAAATAGCACAATTGCTGAAGATGCATCAGTTATGGGGGGAGGGGGCAGAACAAAAACATGCTCTTTTAGGACAGAAAGTGCTTAAGTCTATTTTTTCCCCCCCACATTAGAAAGGACTTGATACGTAACGTCAGACGGATTGTAGAATTCCCTTTTTACTCTCAACCCTTGCCCTGTATCTCTACTCCAGGAGTCGCATTTGCACATTGGTGACAATAAGGTTTGCATTTGTGCAAACTTCAGGCAATTTCTCCTTGCACAGGTTACTGTGTCACAATTTATGGTCTCTGAAATTTGCCCTCTTAATGGGAGCTGATAAATCATCTTTTGCATTTTACATTTTTACAATAAAGACTTAGATAAAAGTGGAGTAGTACACCCTTCCCACCCACCCCTTAAGATATAAAAGAAGTTTTCTAAGAGACATCAAGAACTGCTAACTGGAAACAGCTGCTGTTAAGACTTTTTGCAGCTCTCCAGGCATTTGCGAGGATTCACAGGAAAAGCTGTTAAAACAGAGAACACCTCTTCTTCTCACGGAATGATCAAGGAGGAACTTTTTAAAAAGTACCTCCGTGCACAGCTTCCTTTGGCATTTTTCTGCTCTCTTCCTAATCTCATCTCTATTCAGAAAAGAAGAAAAAGGTATAAATACTGAAATACTGGGCCTTGCTCTCCTTCCCTCCCACTTTTTCTTTTTTCTTTTTTTTTTTAAAGCAGGCTTTTCTGAGAAGGTGGACAATGTGGTGAAACCAGGGGCTTGTTGTGCCTCCTGCCGGGAATTCCACCAGATCAAACAGACGGTATTGCAACTGAAACAAAAGGTACATTTACGAAATGCATCCCTTCTGCCCCAAATGTTGAAATCATAGGTGTTGAATAAAATTGGCAGGTGAATTTAATTGCTTGAATAGATTGTGGGATTCAGTATGTTTTTTGGAGATACATCATTCATTTTAGAATAGGGGCGTGCATAAGCGCACAATCGTGCCTACCGTTCCTGTCCTAATGTACACATATATTCTTACCTCTTTTACTCTTATTCATGCTTGTACTATTACATATATATTCAATACTGTTTTACTGTTTATACTTTGCTTATAATCATATATGCTTGACAAATAAACAAATACAAATAGGATAGGATAGGATAGGACAGGATAGGATAGGATAGGACAGGATAGGACAGGATACAATACAATACAATACAATACAATACAATACAATACAATACAATACAATACAATACAATACAATACAATACAATACAATACAATACAATACAATACAATACAATACAATACAATACAATACAACAATACAGATTAACAGAGTTGGAAGGGACCTTGGAGGTCTTCTAGTCCAACCCCTTGTTCAGGCAGGAAACCCTATACCCGTGATGGCGAACCTATGGCACGGGTGCCACAAGTGGCACGCGGAGCCATATCAATGGGCACGCGAGCTCAGGTCCGGCGCGCATGTGCGCACCGGCCGGCTGATTTTCGGGCCTTCTGGGCCAACTGGGAGTCAGGAAACAGGCTGTTTCCAGCCTCCAGAGGGGATGGGGAAGGTCGTTTCTAGGCTCCTAGAAACCTGGAGAGAGCAAAAAATGGGCGTGCCATTGCATGCTGGGAGGGGGGGTCATACGCGCATGCGCGGGGGTGCATGGAATTATGGGTGTGGGCACGCACACACGTGATCCCATGCATCCCCCCCTTTTTGGCACGCGAACCAAAAAAGGTTGGCCATCACTGCCCTATACCATTTCAGACAAATGTTTGTCCAATCTCTTCTTTAAAACTTCCAGTGTTGGAGAATTCACAACTTCTGGAGGCAAGCAGTTCCATTGGTTAATTGTTCTAACTGTCTCATCCATTGCCATTTCACTTGATGTTGTTCTAAAACAGGGGTCACCAAACCTGGCAGTTTCAAGATTTGTGGACTTCAAGTCCTAGAATTCCCCAGGCAGCAAGTCCATAGGTCTTAAAGTTGCTAAGTTTGGAGACCCCTGTTGTAAAAGGCCTACATGATGGCCTACATCAAGGGTCTTCAAACTTGGCAACTTTAAGACTTATGAACTTCAATTCCCTAGCTGGCTGGAGAATTGTGGGAGTTGAAGTCCACAACTCTTAAAGTTGCCAAATTTGAAGACCTCTGACCTACATGATCTGGTTTGGGAGAGAACTACACAGTTTAAAGGATCTCTTTCATTTGAATGGCTGCCTTTAAAAAATCACTTAAATGTGTGCTCATACTTCCCTCTTTGAAAGGAGCATGGCATGGGGCCCCACCGGGTCAAATTGATTTGTTATCATTGATTTTTTTAATGAGAGTGTTTATCATTATCTCTGAACCATTTCCCATGCTGTTGAAGGGGAAAAGCACAGAGGCCTTATGCAAACATATTTCTGTACCGAAACTTGGTACTTTCTTCCATGAAGAAAATCCATATGGGGCCTGAAGGATGTAATGAGTTTTTGCCTGGCAATGGGCAGAATGGGGAGTTAGTGTTGATCTTCCTTGGACTGAGGCAGCACACGCTCAAGCATCTCCTGATTATAAGCCATTCTCTCTGAGCCCAATTAATTCACACAACATTCTTATGGAAACATCAGAGGAGTTTCCCACCCTCTATGTTGCCTGAACTTCCAAGAGGAAAAATGGCATAAAAATACAAAAATAAATAAGAACGTATTGACACTTATCTCTTGCAGGGAAATATTACTTTGAACACCATAATATAAGGACAAGCTGAAAGACTGAAAATTAAAACTCTGAGCATGGCATTTAGCAACAAGTGGCAATGTTAGTCTGGCAAGGTAGACCAGGCAAGAGGTATATGTAGTCCTTGACTTATGTCCACAATTGAGCCTCGAATTTCTGTTGTTAAGTGAAACATTTGCTAAATGAGTTTTGCCCCATTTTATGACTTTTCTTGCCACCATTGTTAAGTGGATCATTGCGGCAGATAAGTTAGTAACATGGTTCTTAAGTGAATCTGGCTTCCCCATTGATTTTCCTTGTCAGAAGGTCGCAAAAGTTGATCACATGACCTTGGGACACAGCAACGGGAACCAGTTGCCAAGCCTCTGAATTTTGATCACATGATCATGGGGCTGCTACAAAAGTCTCAAGTGTGAAAAGCGGTCATAAGTCACTTTTTTCAGTGTCATTGTAACTTTGAACGGTCACTCAATGAACTGTTGTAAGTTGAGGACTACCTGTGCAACCAGGATTACTAGCTCTGTCTTTATAGTAAGATTAAATTAACAGAATCTTGCAAGTTTCATACCTTACTTTTACTCTCTCAAAAATTCAGAGGATCCTTTCTGAAAGATCCAAATTTCATTTATCAGACTGTTGTCTGGACCAGGGGTCTCCAAATTTGGCAACTGTAAGCCTGGCGGACTTCAACTCCCAGAATTCCCCAGCCAGCTGGTCTGGGCTGTGGCTCTTCCTCCTGTATCCCAAGGTCATTCCCACATGCCATTACAGGCAAAAAGAGATTGAGACTGAACGCAAATTGCAGATAGTGAACTCACAAAGAAAGTTTTCAGAGTTTTACCCCCTTCTTTTCACTTTCCCCCAAATTCCTAAGATGCTTGTTGTGGGGCATTCTGGGGGAAAACATGACAGGTTTGACCGACCTCATAAAATGTGTGAAAACAGCATTTCAGTGTCGCTTCCAGGACATTATTGGGTGGGAGAGAAAATTGCATCGAGCAATCCCTCGGGTGGTAAAAGGAAACATTGGCTTAATTAGTGATAGGATTGTTCTGGTGCTTTATAATAATAACAACTTGAAGGTTATTATAAATTCCAGCCATGGAAGGCAGCAATGACAGACAGTTAGAAATTGGACCATTTTTACCAAACCTCGGATTGGACCTGCTTTCCAAATTGCAATCTGAGTTTACAGTATGTGATGGCAAAATTCAAACATCTTGAAGAATACCGTGCATGAATTGATCCTAAATTATCCTCTGGAATTCTCTGCATTGGTTGGGATTTGGGGCAGCCATGCCAGAAAAGCTTTCCTGGACGTAGACATTTTTCAGAAATTTCTGGTTTAATCTTCTACTCTATCCCCTTGACGGAATTGCAAAACTAGTCAGAATGCTTTTGCCAAAGGAAATAAATCACAGACAGTCTAGGCATCCAAACAGTCCCATGTGTGCAAATACTCTGTATGCATATGTGCTTATTCAGATACAAGCAAGTATGCATTTAATTAGAAGAAAGTCCTAGAGTGGACCTAGCCAGGCCATCTCCAAGCCAAGTTGGCAATTATTCTGCATGGAACCTCTTCAAAATTACAACATAACATGTAGGTTTCAGCAAGGGTTAGAATTCATCTCTGTGACTGTTGCCCCTCTAGGATAGGGTTCTGTACAAGTATTTACATTCTTGTGGGGAAAGATTCGTGCATGAAGTAAGGCTGAGGTCATTCTCAACTTGCGATTCCAAGATTGAATCAAGACAGTGGAATGGAATAGAAATGAGTTCAGTGTGTGTTAGCATCTGGTGAGGGCAATAAGAAGGCTTCACATCAAAAGCAGACAAGTGTTGAAATCCAGAAAAAGTCAGAGGTTCTTCCAGAAGAGAGTGGGAAGTGAGAACATTGGCAAGTGGGAGAACCAACCCATGTGACCTGGACTTCAAAATCAGGTTGCCATAGCAAGCTGGCCTCTTTAATAGAAATATTTAATGCTATCTTAGATACACAATTAAAATACTCCACCTTCCTATCTGAGAAAGAAAAGGTTTTCTCAGTGTACGGAATCTGACTTCTAGAAGCGAAAACCCTCCTTTGGCTCATCAATAGATCACGGTTCTTGAATGGAGGTTGCTCCAAGAACAACCATGAGTCCTTCATCAAGCAGTTCAGGCTAGTGCAAGCAGGTATCTAACTTCAGATCTCAGTACTCCAGCCCATATCACAAATGTTAAAGAACCGTGGATGTGGTCTTTCAGAATATTTGCAGGGTATTGGGCTTTTAGTCCGGATGAGAGACTTGGATAATACCATAGCTGTAGATCCTAACAAACTGCTTGTATACACAATGTGGGTATGAGGCAGCACCTGAATCAGATTTTGCCCTTCATTCTAAATCCTACTTTCTTTTTTCGACATTCAGATCCATCAATAAATTTAATCCTTCAGTGTGTCAGACTTGACATCAACCGTTTTGTCCCCTTTGCAAACAGTTATATCACAGTTCTGACTGTGATCATAAAAGTGCTAGAGTCTTAGCGTTCTCTAGGTTCAAGGCAAAGTAGTAGTCTAGCTGAGGCCTCCCTTGTAGCAGAATTTGGGGGGGGGGTAGGGGATTGAGGGAAGAGCTACACCATGCTAAGCTACATGGCAGAAATCAAATCTACTCTTCTAACTTTGGTCCTCAGCTGCCATTTGAATCTGAACGTAGTAAATGTAGGCTATCAATTGTGTTCGTTTTTTAATTACATTTACATGATGCCTTCAAGTTATGCAAGACAGTAAACATGGAGGCTATCTCGTTTTATTCAGTAAAAGGAGGAAGGTTGGGAAACAGATGGTACTTCCTATCGCAGCCTGGGACGTTAGTCACGCTATCACTTTGAGGCTTCCAAACTTAGAGTTATGGACATGGTAGTTGAGTCTTGCATTGAGGTGAAGAACGTATACAACTGCTTGATAAAGTCAGTCACTCAACTAGATGAAGTTGAATAGGCAAGGGGCTTTTAGCCTATGACCCTTCTTTTATTGCAGGTTGCTTGGCTACCAAATAACGCTGTTGACCTTAGCAAACCAATCACAGGAGAAAAAGTACTTGCATCCAATGCTTATGTACCTGGCCCTCCTGGACAGCCAGGGGATCGGGGTCCTCCAGGTAAGGCAATAAAATAGTTCCTACATTTAAAAATGTCATTAAAATAAATGTGTATATATTGCATCGGTATCACTCCTCAGATCAGAAACATGGATCAGGAGCAGACATTAATTTTTCTTAAGCTATTGTTAGGATCATTTTAGTCAGGCTTGCTCCATTTAATGATTTCCTCATCTTATGAGCTGTCCAAGGTGCTGTAAACTTCACTCCTAACTGAAAACCGTCCTCTCCCAAGTTGTGCTATTTTTGCATGATTAGTAAGACTCAAGATTGGAAATGGCAAAGAAATTAGAAACAGACTGGGAATTTTCCGTGAAAACCTCAGCCTGGAAGCCTTTTATACTTGCATTTTTATTTCAGTGTATTTAAGTGACCATTAAATTATTATATAAATGGTTATATTTTTTTAATGGATAGCCCACCCCAAATCTGGTATTTTGGAACTGCAACTCTGGTTCATATTAATGTTATGTGTCTTGTGGTAGAATGTGCAATCTATTCCTTTGCTAATGAATGACATTATAGATTGCTGATTCTATAACAGTCTCATGTTTATATTTTGTATTACAACAATATTTTATTTATTTATTAAATTTCTATAACTGCCTGTCTCATATGAAGTGAATTTGAACAACATACAACAATCAATACTAAAAGCTGACTAACACATTAAAATTACAAAACCAAAATTCTTCTCTTTTTTTTGTACTGTACAAGTTGATTATGTGCCATCAAATCATTTTTGTCTCCCAGCGGTCACATAGAGAGATTTGCTCAATGACAATTTAGGACAATTTGGACCTGTTTGCTTGTACCTCAAGTAAGAATTCTGGGTTGATTTGTTGGATAATCCATTGGTTTGTGGTTTTTTTGGTTGTCACAGTATACTCAGGAGTCTTCTCCTGTCTTCTTTTTTAAAGTCCAACGTTTGTTCCCATAGAATGTCAAAGGTTGCATCTTTGCAAATATAGACACATCACACCATTTGAATCATCTTCCAAAGCCTTCGTGACTGCTTTAATAAATGCTAGCCTGCAGTGGATTACATGATTGCTTGTTCCTTTATTGTTGATCCTAAAAGGCAAAAGCTATTCACCACTTCAATATCTTCATTGTCAGCTGCAAGCAATAGCAATAGCACTTAGACTTAAATACTGCTTCACAGTGCTTTACAGCCCTCTCTAAGCAGTTTACAGAGTCAGCATATTGCCCCCAACAATCTGCGTCTTCCATTTTACTGACTTCGGAGGGATGGAAGGCTGAGTCGACCTTGAGCCAGTGAGGATCGAACTGCCAAACTGCAGGCAGTCAGCAGAATTAGCCTGCAATACTGTATTCTAACCACTGCACCACCACGGCTCTATCTGCACCACAAGGCTGGTTGCTCTATCTGTTGTCATTAGTTTGGTTGTCTTTATACTTAATATTTTATACTTAATTTTGACTTAACAATTGCAACAACTTTACTATGGAAATTCTGGTCCCTATTGTGGTCATAAGTCGAGGACTAACTGTACTTGTTTTGGCTGGGCAGTCAGGTGAATATATACTCTTGGCATACATGCCCAACATTCTTTGCTCATCCTTCCCAGGAATAGCCAAGCACCATGATGTGCGTAGTAGCACAGCAGAACCTGAAGGAGATTGTGACAATTACAGTCGGGGAGGGGGGTTTAAATATTTATTTATTTATTTATTTATTTATTTATTTTATTTTATTTTGGTATTCTTATATGCCGCCCAACTCCCGAAGGACTCAGGGTGGCGTACAACAGAGAAAAAAATACAAGAATAACCAATTAAATAATTAATTAAAAACAAATACAAAATTTAAAAACACAGTATAAAAACAACAACATCCATTCAACAACCATATATACATGGGGGGTGAGCTCGAGTGGATTAAGCTCTACCCCCCGCCTGCAGGAAAAGCCATGTCTTAACGGCTTTTCGGAAGGCCAGCAGAGTGGGGATGGTTCGGGTCTCTGGGGGAAGTTGGTTCCAGAGCGCGGGGCCGGCCACAGAGAAAGCTCTCCCCCTAGGGCCCGCCAGCCGGCATTGCTTGGCCGACGGGACCTGGAGGAGGCCAACTCTGTGGGCCCTAACCGGTCGGAGGGAAGTATGAGGCAGAATGCGGTCCCGAAGATATCCTGGTCCCAAGCCATGAAGGGCTTTAAAGATGGTGATCAACACCTTGAATTGGACCCGGAGACCGAATGTAATATTTGCAAGAACTGCGGTGGCACAGTGGTTAGAGTGCAGTACTGCAGGCTACTTCTGCTGATCACCGGCTGCCAGCAGTTTGGCAGATCGAATCTCACCGGCTCAAGGTTGACTCAGCCTTCCATCCTTCCGAGGTTGAGTTAAAATGAGGACCCAGATTGTTGGGGGAAATATGCTGACTCTGTAAACCGCTTAGAGAGGGCTGTAAAGCACTGTGAAGCGGTATATAAGTCTAAGTGCTAGTGCTATTGCTAATTATTTAGACATAAGGCTCTCCGTCTGCATTCAACCAAACTTTGAATATTAAGCTCACAATATAATGGTGTGAACTATGTTAATTTTGAACATGGCAACTATTGTCAGTGTCAAAGCAAAAAAGCACTTGGTTTGTACTAGTGAGTTTTGATCTGGAAAGCGAGATGTTAACATGGAAGCAATTTTCCTCCCAAGTTCATTTTCCACACTGGGAATTCAAAACATCTTTTATGGAGCACTTCCCTGCCTTTTTCTTTAGCCTAAAGCAGTGGTTCCCAACCTTTTTTTGGCCATGTCCCTCCTAAACATCTCTAAAATCCTGATGCCCCCCCCCCCGGTGACATATAATTCTTACTATTCAAAAAGTGAACTTCTACTCACATGGAGGAAGCCTAAAAGGCCATTAACCTGGTTTAAACAAGGTTCCATTCAGGGGTGGGTTCCTACCGGTGTGGTCCAGTGCGTAGCTCTGGTAGGGACCCGCCGAGAACCCAATTTGCGCGTGACTGCTCCGGTACCGTCTCCACCGGGCAGTCACGCGCGTCGCCATCTCTTTTTTGTGAATTTTTGGGCGATTTTGCTTCTGCGCATGCGCGGAAGCAAAATCGCGCCGAAATCTCGTTGGGGGACGCGCGCGCAAGATTTTTGTGAGATTTTGCTTCTGCGCATGCGCGGAAGTAAAATCACGCCAAAATCTCTCTCACGCATGCGTCCCCTCGTGAGATTTTGGCGCGATTTTGCTTCCGCGCATGCGCAGAAGCAAAATCGCGCGAGGGAGCACGCGTGCGTAGCGTGCGCACGCACGCACAAAGCATGAAGGACCGCGGAGCAGCGCACCGTTCTGGGTAAGTGAGCAACTCACCCCTGGTTCCAATTGTCCCCATTAAAAAACAAATTGCCCTCCTGTGGGGTGTGGGCCCCGCGTTGGGAACAACTGGCCTAAAGGAAGAATTTTCACAGCCACACTGGCCTTTTGCTTCTACTGTACTTACAAATAGGTGAGCATTCCCTGCCTGATGTCTGACAGTGTCCTGGACAAGTAATTGCTGCTCAAAGTTATGCATTATTTGAATTTCTCTCCTTTTTAATGTGAGATTGCATCCTAGACTTCTAATTCATCAAGTTACATAACAGTAATTTGAAATACATCCTGATTTTCTTGGCACTAACAAAAAAGCTTCACTTGGCTTTTAAAGCACTTCTGGAATACTTTTAATTGCTGTTGACTCCTTTTTTTATTTACTTGCTAGGTTTCCACCTCCCCCCTCCCCCCATGGCTGATTTATCTGTAATTTTTTAAAAACCTTGTCAACATCCCTAAAAACGACTTCCAATTTTTGACTTCGAAAAACCATAAATATCCTTTTTATGCAAAATTGTCCAACGAAGCTACCCGCAGCCTTAATTTTACTGCCATGTTTTCATTCCAGGGGTTGCAGGTCCAAAGGGGAGCCCTGGATTTCCTGGTTCCCCTGGTCCTCCCGGGGTGCCAGGCCCTAGAGGAGCCATGGGGCCGATGGGACCATCTCCAGACCTCTCGCACATTAAGCAGGGCAGAAGAGGGCCTGTGGTCAGTATGATGTCTCCATTCTTAAGTGTGTATAATCTCTTGATCATATTTGACACCAAGTTTTTGAGGAATGCACATTTATCTTCTAGGGTCCTCCAGGTGCACCAGGAAGAGATGGAGCAAAGGTTAGAAGTACAATTTCTTGTCCTCTTCTTCCTTTTTCTCATTTCTTCTTCCTTGTGAGAGTCCTTCTCTTTTATGTTATTCATATTCAGTTTTCTTAATTTTGGAAAGGGAAAAGGGAAAAAGCGAATAAAAAGATAGGCTACTTTGATTCCATCTACTCCCACTTCCAACGCATTTCTGTTTCTTTGTTTGCTTTCCAATATTTATCCTAGTGACCAACTTAGAATTAATTCATATAGACATTAACCTACAGAAACGTTTCACTGAAATTGCAGCTTGAGACATCAAAAAAGTATTTTGATGCAGTAATCACTGTTTATTAATCTATGATTTATCATCGATTGTATCCTGTTGTATATTTTTTGCTGGCTTTCGGAAAACCATTAAGAACCTGAATGTTTATGTATTGCACAACCTACTGTCATTACTACATTTGTCCTGCATTGTTTTGCCTTGAGTCATTTCAGTTAGGAAGTTCCACAAAGGGAATAAACAAATGTGTAATAATCTTTTAAGTTTTGAAGGGAGCTTTTCGGTGTAGGGTGCAACTTGTTGATCTGAATGATTTCAGAATAAATGTTGTAGTTGGGCATGTTATGCTTAGCAATAAATAAAATTAAGAGTGTATAAGTAGTTTTTATTGCCTCAGATCACAACTTTGGTATGCTTAGAATATATCCACTGCAATCAATAGGAAATTAAATTAGTCATGACTAATAAGTCCCTTTAATTTCAGTGAGTATCCTTTAGATATGGACGTGATAGTTTCTAAATGCCATCGCTACTGGTTTGCGCACGTGCGCCTCCCGCTGCCACCAGTTCATAGAACCGGACCATACCAGTAGCAATCCACTGCTGTATATGAATGATTGTGAATCTAACTAATAAATATTTGTTTTTGTGATACATACCGTATTTTTCGGAGTATAAGACGCACCGGAGTATAAGATGCACCTTAGTTTTGGGGGAGGAAAATAGGGGAAAACAATCTGCCTACCAGGTATTCATCTGGCTAGTGTCCTTAGTCTGGTCAGCTTCAGCACATTATTTTATCCCCTGGTTAGGACTTAAAAAAAACCTTCTGAGAGAATAACAATGAAAGAACCTGCAAGCCAGTAAGAGCTGGGAAGATCGTTAGCACCTGGCTAGAAAAAAACTTATTCGGAGCAAGTAGAGCAATGAAAAAAACCCTGCAAAGACTTAGGGCTGGAAAAACATTCTTCTGAGAGAATAGCAATGAAAGAACCTGCAAGCCAGTAAGAGCTGGGAAGATCGTTAGCACCTGGTTAGGGCTAGAAAAAAATTTATTCGGAGCAAGTAGAACAATGAAAAAAAACCCTGCAAAGACTTAGGGCTGGAAAAACATTCTTCGGAGAGAGTAACAATGAAAAAGCCTGCAAGGTAAGAGCTGGGAAGATCGTTAGCACCTAGTTAGGGCTGGAAAAAAAGGTTTGAAAAAGCTACATTCAGAGTATAAGACGCACCCAAATTTTCAGCCACTTTTAGGGAGGAAAAAGATGCGTCTTATACTCCAAAAAATACGGTACTTAGAAAATGCTGCAAGCATTATCTTTGGTAGGTAACCAATTACCAATTTTGCTATAAAAATAATTCCTTAATCTGGTTAAGATAAATTAAACTAAATGAGCTGCAAGCTCATTTATATTTTACTACAAATTAGTCCCAGTGAACTCTGTCTTCTAAATTGATATGCATAGAATCTTACAGCAGACAGTTTTAAGTGTGTGACTAGCACTGTTTGGAGTTTTGATTTTAGATCAACAAATTCTTGTTCAGTTTCAATTAAGGCCACTTAACCGAAATTATGTTTTGTTACAGGGTGAAAGAGGTGCACCAGGAGAAAAGGGCCCACCTGTAAGTATCACATCCAAATCTAATCTCAGTGCAAATATAATCTGTTCATACATTAGCCATGAAGTATTGTATTCAAGTACCAAATGTTCTTGATTTTAAAGCAGGGGTATCAAACTCGATTACATTGAGGGCTGCATCAGGGTTGTATTTGACCTCGGGTGGGCTGGGTTGGGCGTGGCCAGATCAATGTCATTCGTGTTGGGCGTGGCCAGATCAATGTCATTTGTGTCGGGGCGCCTGTGGCAGCCCAAATGCTCTGCAAACGAAAATGGGTTCCCGAGCTCTGTTTTCGGCGGGATGGCCTCCTGCAACCCTCTGCCAGTAAAAACGGAGCTCGGTCGGGCCGCACATGACCCTCCCAAGCTCCGTTTTCACTGGCAGAGGCACCGTAGGCCAATCTTTTACTGTTTCCAGGGTGGCCCCGTGGGCCAGATTAAGCACCCTGCAGGCCTGATCCAGCCCGCGGGCTTTGCATTTGACACCCCTGTTTTAAAGGAATATCCCTCTTATAATATTGTAATAAAGCAGATGTAAAAGGCTGTTTGTTCATTCATTCAATTTATATAGCTGCCCATCTAATGTACATAACTCTGGGTGGCTCACAAAACATAGTAACAAAATATAACCAACCGTAAAACCGTATTAAAACCAAATTTTAAAAAACCATTAAAAACAATATCCACAGCATTTACACCCAGCCACACATCACAAACAATACAACAATCATGAAGGTGTCACATCACAGCCAGATCCCCAGCATGATGGTAAAACAAAGTTTTTAGTACTTTCTAGAACAGCAGTCACCAAATAAAATTTTGATAGTCCGCAGAAAAATTATTTGCATTTCTTATATTGGACTAAATCAGGGGTCCTCAAACTATGGCCCCTGGGCCGGATATGTGCAATGAACGTTTGTGTTGCTATAGAGAGTCTCCCCCTTTGGGGTCTTTTTGTGCTGGTCGGAGGGGGGCAGAAATTCCGACTTGGGGTCTGCTTCAGCCTCCTGGTGCGGGGCTTTGGGTGAAAGCTGGAGGGAAGTGCCGCTGGTGACGAAGAGCCGAAGGGCCTTGTTCCAGTGGGACTGCATCATGGCCTGGAACTGGCTGACCATCTCAACCCGCTGAGCCTCCAGGCATTTTTACCTTGCCTTGCACTCCCACAGGTCTTCCCTCTGCTTGGAAAGCCTATGCTCGTAGTCCTCAGTGAAGTGCTTCTGCTGAATCTCCTTCTCAGTCAGATCCAATTTGAACTGAGCCAGCTGTTTTGCCAACTCTTTCTGTTGGGGCCCTAAGGAGCCCAGGTGGGCAGGCAAGGAGTGGCTGGGAGGGGAGGGGTGAGTAGAGGCCAGCGGGGTGCCCCTCGACGTGAGTGACATTGAGTTGGCCACGCCCACCCAGTCACATGACCACTTAGCCACACCCACCCAACCGGTCATTAGGCAGATCATATTAGTGGTCCACGGGATTTAAAATTATGCATTTAGTGGTCCCTGAGGTCCGAAAGGTTGGTGACTCCTGTTTTAGAACACAAGTAAGATTCTGGGCCAATCTAATCTAATCTCCATTATGCTCCAAAGATGATGTCACCTTGTGGTTACCTTATTAAATCTTTTAGGGGGAAATATATTTGTTTGAGTAAGTAGCAAGGTGGTACATTGGTTAGAGTGCTTAAATGGGGAAGACAAGTCCCACCCTCAGCTAAACAATCACACAGGATGGCATTGAGCAAATCTTTTTCTTGCACTTCAAGAGATTACAGGATTGTTGTTGTGAAAAAATAAGAGGAGAAAGCTCTGTGCTCCTGTACATAAATAATATTTACAATCCTAGTGTATCCACCCCTATGCATTTCATATTTTTAAAGGAATCTTGCCCTTATCCCTTACAACCTTTTGATCGCTGGAAAGGATGAAAGTCTTGATTCATTGTATAGGTTCTCCATGATTTTGGCTAGTTAGCACTGAGGTTGTTTTATACGTATGTGTCAGACTGTTGAGTAAACACTATTACTTCCAAGTGAAATACATTATGCCTTTATACTGTATCTTCCCTTTACAAGAAAATTGCTTTTGGTTGGATTTTGTAAAATATCTTCAATTTTATTTCAGAATGCAATGGACTGTCATATACGTTAAACTCTGGATAAGTGCTCCTCAGTTGTGGTTTCTTTGCAAGTGGGAAATTCCTTTAAAATAAAGAACATTTAGAGTTTGAATGTTTCCTGGATAAATGTCAAGAATTTTAAAAAGCAAATGGCTAGCAGGCTTCCATTTTTTAAAAAAATATGAATGAGAATTCAGCATCTTTTGGGTCAGATTTATGTTTTGGGAAAAGCAGAGCAGAGACTGTTGTGTGCCATCCAGAGTTGCTTTTGTTAACATGGGAGGCAGAGGTCGGTTCTAACTTACCTTGTTGCCGGTTCGCTTCCTCCCACGCCGCGTGGCCATGCCTCATGGGCACGTGCACGCTTAGCGTGTGCACGCATGTACAGTGGCAAAAATCAGAAACAATTCCCCCAAAAAGCCGAAAACAAGATGGCGACACATGCACAGTGCCGGAAACTCGGCTTCTGCACATCCGCAGAAGAAAAAAAACCCAAAAAAATTTCAAAAAAAAGATGGTGGCCTCCATGACCGGCACCAACCGATCCAGTTCCGTGACATCATTGTGATGTCATCAACGGTTTGCTACCGGTTCGGGCGAACCGGTCCGAACCAGGAGGAACCCACCTCTAATGAGAGGCTATATAAATTTGATTAATAAATAAGTGCAACTGGGCTAAATTGACCTTAGTTAAGATGAGTGTTTGGGAAATTGCTTTTTACTCCAGCATAGTTAAGGCAAAATAAGATGGTCTCGAAAAATTGCTTTGTTTCTGCTACTAGCCATGGCAGTCAAATGCCTGGGGCCTAGTTTATGGCTGGGGATAATGGGAGTGGAAGCCAACCTATCTAAAAATATCCAGTTCAGTGGATGTAGTGCCCATTTCAATGAAAGACAAGTAATGCCACTCTCTCCTTTGGAACTTTTTTAGGGGCCACCAGGTTCCTTTGACTTCTTGTTGTTGATGATGGCAGATATCAGGAATGACATTGCTGAGCTGCAAGAGAGGATCTTTGGACACAGGACTCATTCATCTGCGGAGGAGTTTCCACTACCTCAGGAATTTGCTAACTACCAGGATGTGGACGTTGGATCTGGAGAAGACTACAAACAGAGGACTATACCAGAAGACTCCAGAACATCTGAAGAAGGCAATCATTAAAAAAAAGGGACCTCTGCTTTGGAAAGAGTGAGAAGGGGTTGGGTTGTGATCCACAGGTCACTTAAACCAGCTTATTTGCACGCATCTCAGCTTAGCAGTAGAAAAAAAATCAGTGGATTGTAAGACAATGTGTCAGGAAGGTTACTACATTCCTTTCCCTAAACGTTACGGCCCAGACAAAAAATGAGGCAAGGTAGGTTATTCATGATGCTATATCAAACTCTTGTCTTTCCGTTTCTTCCTGTATCAAAGAGATTTCTTGACTTTTTTGAATCTCAGGGTGCTTGGGAATTTTATTTGGAACTTATTGGGGTACTTTTGAGCTTACTTTTATTACCTGCCCACACTTCCCAATCTGAAGAAGCCCTACGAGAAGATTAACATATGGTAGTACCTTGGTACTCAGCGTTGATTCGCTCTGGGAGATGCGATGTGTACTAAAAAGGATGAGTCCCAAACAAACCACATGACTTACCATGTGATCCTTTGTTTTGGGAAGAACTTTCTGACTCTCCCTTTTCCTATGTCAGTGACCTTCCCAGCATGGCCGACTTCCTGTCCACCCTCTATGGCTGTCTCTCTTCCTTTTGCAATGACCTTCCCAGCATGGCCGACTTCCTGTCTGTTTCTCACAGCCATCCCCCTCTTCTTATAGCACACATCAAATACTAAACAAAAGCTGAGTACTGGGACATTTTCACATCAAAATGCATTGAAAATCAAATTTCATGAGTTTTGAAGCGGTCAAGTACCGAGGTACCACTATAGCGCCTTTCCTCTGGATTTAATGTAAGTGAAGGAAGCAGGAACTGGAGAGCTGATTGTACAATGGAACACCCATCAGAAGAACAGGACAAAGTCATCTTAATTCAGAACTTTCTTACAATAGCCAATCAGTTGCCTCTCAGGTGCCCTCAAAGAAGAGACAGAAAAGATTCTACCAATCTTCCCCTGAAGACATATTGGCTTCAAGCCAGAGGTAACATTACATCTTCATGATGAATAGCTTTGATGGTTCTGAACCTATCTAATACTCCTTCAAAGACACCCAAGCGAACGACTATTACTATTTCTTGTGGGAGTAGACATATGAATTTTACAAGAATTTGCTTATAAAAATTTCATTGGAAATACTTTTTTCCTCGGAGGGAAAAAATTGGTTTTCATCAAATTGAATGAGAACTAATAGCAACAGAAAAAACGGCAAAATCTTTCAGCATAGCACAAGTGATTATCACCCAGAGGAAGTCTTTGTAACTAGAATGTCCCGCTGAAAATTGTGTGTTTTGAACGTTTTCTCTAGAAAAAAATAATCTTCCTTTTAGGTGGAAACCACTAAACCTGCTCTGCTATAAAGAAAACCTCTGTGTCGGCGTTTCCCTTAGTATGCAGGAATTGGTTAGTTGGAGCACTCAATCATTCGCTCCCTCATTGATGCTTGAGGCACTAGAGCTAGTCCTCAATTTAAGACCATAATGGAACCTACCCATTACGGTCATAAGTCATGAGCGCCGTAAAGCAGATCACCCACATAAGCGATCAGATTCTGAGATTTTTTTTGCAATGGTCGTTCAGTTGAACATGTGATGGTTAAGGTATGGGGCATTTCTGTCCCAAAGCAGAAGTAAACAATGGTTTTCAGCAAAAATGTTGTAAATCATGGTCATGTGACCATAGGACACTGTTGTGTCCCAGCATCGCAACCCGACCAGAAACGCACACACAAACGTTTGTACTAATCAAATAAAAGTATCTCTTTACTAATAAAGCTTCTTAGTAAAGGCACAACAGGTATAATGTCCAGAAAAGATACAAAGAACAGAGTCTCAAATGTCTTTGGGCTCTTCGTGGGTTAAGTTCAAATACAGAGGCAATTAGCTTCCTTATCTCAACTCCCTTGAGCTGGCTGGCGTCCCAGACAGATGATGTTAGCTTCCAAACGCAAGAACTCTGATTGCAAGAAACACAATCAAACTCCAATGGTGCTCGAGAAACACTGGTGTTGTTTTCAGCACGGATCTCTGACTGCACCGGACTTAAATAGGCACTGAGGGCATGGCCCAATTAGCCCTCAATGCTACCTCCGAGGAGACCTCCGTTTGCTAAGCCAATCCTGCCTTCTAGCTGCTCTACGAGCCCTAGCATCCAACAGAGGCTCCTCTTCCTCTGACGACTCACTTTGCTGAGCAGGTGCAGAAGGTCCTGGCTGGTCTTCCTCCTCTGGCACTGAGTCGTCATTGCTGGCAGACTCAGGTGCCAGGTACACGGGGTGGTCCTGCTGCGACATGAGCGGCTCCACGTCCTCCGGGTCCTCCATCATCTGCGCGAGACGCGGGCAAGTCACAACAGACACGTCAAATAGCCATAAATATGGGCCGGTTGCCAAACACCCAAAATGCGGTCATGTGACCATGGGAGGTCAGCTGTCACAACCAGGATTGTCTACATCATGCACAATAAGGACAATCTAACATCAAATGTTCTGAAAGAGGCAAGGATACTCCAGATGCATCAGTGTATCTCTCCAGGCGAAGAAACCTGGATGTTGGCTACAGTACTGTGGCTGAAACGGTTTGTAGATTGCACTGTTAAAAAGTTGTACTCTATTTTAAACATGCACTGATAATGTATAAAGTTATATAAATATTTTATTGTCCAACACTTTTTATTCTGTTTGAATTTGACTCTTCCTTCTTCACCAGAGATTATCTTAGCTGTATGCACCTGAATATAGAATCAGACGCAAAATAAGATTGAAACATTTACCTGCAAAATATCCTCATTATGGATCGTCTGAAGTAGTATTTCCAAACCTCATAACTTACAATTTAGTCTGAATTTCTGTAATTAATTCAGTGTTCCTTCTTGTACTAGTGCAGCAAGATGAGTCCCTCCCAGTTGCCTCTTGTATCTTAATCATTGTGTCTCCTGCTAGTGGCACCTGATGAGGGAAAGTCTTTAACTGGAGCTCCGCAGTCCACCTCTGCTTCCTACTGGCTGTAGGAAGAGTTCAACAGTACAATAATGAACCAATTGAATTAGACGTCTGGAATTGTATTGGAAAATTGATGGGAAGATTGTATAAACCAGAATTAGAATGGAAAGATTATATGTGTATATGAAATCAAGCCCTTTTGGTTGCTGTAGCAGTTAAACATATGCTCTGTTTAAATCATGCCGTTGCTATTTTATTAATGCCAATTTAATCAACTATTTTGTAACACTATAACGAGACAATCACAGGTATATTTTTGCTCTCTCTTTTTAAGCTGTAGCTTAACATGTCTGCAATAAAACAGTGGCTGGGTAGAAAATGCTTTTTAAAACCGCTGTCCCAAGGATGCTATGCAATGCTAAGGCCAAATTCCATTGGAAATAATGGGAAATAATTTTGCTTCCCAAAAAGAGAGGGAACCTCTCAACATTTCTGCCAATGGAGAAGCCCTGTGTATTTACAGAAAGCTCTGTGGTTTAGTTGCATTGTTGGAATCTTAATTAATACAACAGTACAAATTGATAAGGCGTGGAGTTTAGGAAGTCCTGACAAACTTTTTCAGCTCATTGGCATACCCGAAAATTAGACACAATTCATTTCTTTCAGGAGACCACATTTTAAAAGCCAAAAAGGATACTAATATGATAGCATCTTTCCATTTGGCACTTTGATTGGAATGACACAAGTAGTGCTTGGAAAACTCAGTTCCTCTGTTACAATCTTTTCCTTTTGTAGGATTGCTCTGTAAATATAATTATTACTATTCAAAGCTGATAATTGCATGGAAGGGTTCACCCCAAGAATGGCTGAAGTCTAAAACTTTCGGCCAGATTCCCTGAGTTCACAGGCACCTCCTGTCCAGTTCCGATAAATACAGGTAGTCCGCGACTTATGACTACAACGGGAACCAAACTTTTCCATTGCTAAGCAAGGTGGTTGCTAAATGAGTCGCGCCTTATTTTATGACCTTTTTTGACACAAATCCAGCTTCCCCCATGGAGTTTGCTTGTCAGAAGCTGGGTTGGGAAGGTCACAAATGGGAATCACTAAGATCCTGGAATGCAGCATCCGTTATAAATACATGCCGGTTGCCAAGTGCCTGAATTTTGATCACATGACCATGGGGATGGCTGTAACTGCGAGGATTGGTTGTAAGTCATTTTTTTTTCAGTGCTGCTATAACTTTGAATGGTCACTAAGCAAATAGTTGCAAGTCAGGGACTACCTGTAGGATCACAGCCTCATGTTTTACACATGGTTGTTTCCCACTAGAAAATAAAATCTAGTATTTCTCCAAGTACAAACATTAAAGTTCTTTTGCTTGGTATTTTGTTATTTGGCACAGAATACAAATATGGGTAATTAGAAGCAGACACTTAAGTATAACTTTACTGATTAATCAATTGACCATTTCAAAGCAATGGGCATCTGCCACAAGTTAAGTATTAGTAGTGAAAGAAGAGGAAAAGGACAAAGTAATAGTTTCCATTTGAGTAATCTCTTCAGATTTTAAGGCGATCTCTGCCTATAATCTGACAAATACATTCTCCCACAGAATCCTCATGTCAATGAATGAATGGTTCTAGGGCAAAACAAACTAATTGACCGTAAATTTCTAGGATTATATGCTATCATTTTTGAGATGTTTTATAGCAAACCAAAGGAACCAAGTATTGTGTCTTTGTGCACATGTAGAAACATATGTAATACATTATTATTTATACTAATTATATGAAGTACTAAAAATGTATAAAACTGTAATTGTGCAGTATATTTGCAAATAAAGAGGAATATTTTTTTAATGGTGGTGTTGACTCTCGTTATCTTTTTTTTTCTGGCTTCTTTTTACAATGCCTTTAAAGAGACAGTGGCTTCACTGCACAGCAGAGAGGCCAAAAGGCTAATAAACATATCTCTGAATAAAAAAATAGTACAAGCTTTTCCTTTGCGTTTCAAACACAGAGATTTACATTTGCCTTGGATAACAACCAAAAACAACAAGACATCACCATTTTCTCTGAGGGAACCCACCATCACCATCCATTATTACTCCAGATAAAATTCAGGTAAAGTGGTGCAATTTACTTCCGTCAATGTTGCCTGGTGCAAGCCACCCGTGGTAGATAATTCCTGCAGTTAATTTTTTTTTAATCTTGCCTTTATTAGTGGTGAACATACCTAAACTCCTTCCTCCTCCATTTTCCCCACAACAGTCCTGTGGGCTGAATTGGGCTGAGAGAATGACTGGACCAAAGCCATTCAGACATCTTTCATGCCAGGGGCGGGTTCCTCTTACCTTCTCCTACTGGTGCGCATCGTGATGTTGTGTACGTACACGCGCACGTGCATCCTCTTGCGTGATTTCAGCTCTCTGCCCATGCACAGAAGGACAATTTTACTTCCGCGCATGCGCAGAGAGCCAAAAACCGTGAAAATTTTCCCCAAAAAGATGGTGGCGCGCACGGACAGGCAAAGAAAGCACATTGCGCAATCTGCGGGCCCCTACCGGAACGGTGCACTGGACCACACCGGTAGGAACCCACCACTGTTTCATGCCAAAGGCAGGAGTAGAAGTCTCCTAGTCTGATGCTGTAACTACTAGAGCAGGGGTGTCAAATTCGGCCCACGGGGTGCTTAGATCTGGCCCGTGGGGCCACCCTGGAAACAGCAAAGGGCCGACCTGCGGTGCTTCTGCCAGTGAAAACTGAGCTTGGGAGGGCCGTGCATGGTGGCCCTTTTCACTGGCAGAGGGCTGCAGGAGGCCATCACAGGTGAAAATGGAGCCCATGGGGAGGCCACATGGGGCCCGGCCCCCGAGCTCCATTTTTGCTGGCAGAGTGCTAGCAAAACAAACTACTAGCAAAAGTGGATCCCCAAGTGCTGCCCGGGCCACTACAGGTGCCCCTGACATGAGTGACGTTAAGCTGGCCACACCCATCTGCACATGCCCACCTGGCCCCCCGAGGTCAAACACAACACTGATGCGGCCCTCAATGAAATTGAGTTTGACACCCCTGTACTAGAGCAAAGGTACTCTTCATTCGCTCGCTCGCTCACTCACTCGATTTAAATGCCATTCCAGTCCAATAAGACTCAAAAAACCTTCAAACAACCATAACAAATTCAACAGGTTCACATTATCAGCCAATTCTGTACAGGTCAACCCAAACCCAAATAGAACCAAAGATGACTGGTAGCTGGAGTCACATGGCTTCCATGCCTGCAGTTTTCATCTTGCTGAGATTGGATCAGAACCAATTATTCCCCCCCCTCCAAACCCCAACAGCCTTCAGGTGCTGGAATAGGAAATCTGTCACATCTGCTCTTTGGCCATGGATACCGATGCCACTGTACTAATGGATTACCTCTTCCAGTGACTTCATAGACTCTATAATAATCAAGTGATAAATTGGGGCAAGTGTTTGAGTCATGTGATATATATACTATAGCAGTGATGGCGAACCTTTTTTCCCTTGGGTGCCGAAAACGCGTGCGCGCGCGCTGTCACGCACGTGTGAGTGCCCACAGCCATAATTCAATGCCTGGGGAGGGTGAAAACGGCCTCTCCCGTCCCCGCAGAGGCCCCCTGGAGGCCGGAAATGGCCCATTTCCCGACTTCCAGTGGGCCTGGTAGGCCCATTTTTCGCCCTCCCCAGGCTCCAGAGGCTTCCCTGGAGCCTGGGGAGGGTGAAAACACCCCCTCGGAGGCCCTCGGGAAACCTAAAATGCCCTCACAGAGCCTCCACATGAGCCAAAAATCAGCTGGCCGGCACGCACATGCATGCTGGAGTTGAGCTAGGGCAACGGCTCGCGTGCCGGCAGATATGGCTCCGCGTGCCACCTGTGGCACCCGTGCCATAGGTTCGCCATCACTGTACTATAGTCTTACAGCATGACCATCTCACCAATGCTAACCGGAACGTTTTCAAGAAATAGAAGACTATTGTGAAACAGTGTATCCCACTTCTAAGCCTCAAAGACAGTCAAAGAGAATACTAATGGAATCAAAAGAGATCCATCAAAGAGTTGCAATTCCCAATGCCCAAATGACTACCCATGGTGGAATGGGTCAGTCGCATATTTCCACACATAATAGAAGGAAATCTGTCAAGAATGCTTCTCACCAGTCTCTCTAATTCCATCATAACAATTCATCACCCCTTAGTTTTTGCTCTTTCCCCTTCCTTTCATCATAGTGTTAACCACTAGATATATTGTCCCAAAGGTGCTTTTTCAAGAAGCAATTGGACTTTGCTTTTTTTTAAGACGTTTCGCTTCTCATCCAAGAGGCTTCTTCAGCTCTGACAGGACAGTGGGGAATGTAAGAGCTAAAGAAGCTATCCTGTCAGAGCTGAAGAAGCTTCTTGGATGAGAAGCAAAACGTCTTCAAAAGAAAAAAAACAAGAAAGTCCATTTGCCTCCTGAAAAAGCACCTTTGGGACAACCATGATCTCAGTGGTGGGTTCCTACCGGTGCGGTCCACTCTATAGCACCGGTAGCGGCCCGCTGGTGATGTCACAGTACTGGTGCAGTCGGTTGCCAGTGCCTGGGCACCGCCATTTTTTAAAAAAAAATGTTTAATTTTTTTTAAAAATTTCTTCTGCGCATGCCCAGAAACCTGACAATTACCGTATTTTTCGGAGTATAGGATGCACCTTTTTACTCCCAAAAAGGGGGTCAAAAAGTGGGTGTGTCCTATACACCGAATGCAGCCCCCAACCCCCCCCCAGCCCCCACCCTTCAGAGGTTTTCCCCGCCGCCCGCCGCTGCCTCCGCCACCGCCGCTTGCCCCCCCCCGCTGCTTGCCCCCGCCGTCCCCGCTGTTGCTTGCCGCCGCCACCACCGCTGCTTGCCCCCGTCCTTTCAAGGTGCCACCGCTCCGCTTCGATCCCCATCGCTGCCCGCTTGCGAGCGAGCGGGCGTGCGAGCAGGCGAAGCGCGGCGGCAGGCAGGTGTCTTGGAAGCGCCGAGGGCAGCACGCGCGTCCGGGATGCACCTTTCTGTGCTTTCCGCTTAGCCGGCAGCAGCGGGTGCAGCGAGTCCCGTCCTCACGCGCGTCCCCGGCGCTTGCTGTGGCGACGCTGTTTTCTCCGAGACCTTTGTCTACTGCTCCTTCTCCGAGACAAAGGTCTCGGAGAAAACAGCGTCGCCACAGCAAGCGCCGGGGATGCGCGTGGGGACGGAACTCGCTGCGCCCGCTGCTGCCGGCTAAGCGAGAAGGGCATCCCGGACGCGCGTGCTGCCCTCGGCGCTTCCAAAACACCTGCCTGTCGCCGCGCTTCGCCTGCTTCCTCAGCTGCTCTTCTCTAGCGAGCGCTCTTTGGCCGGGAAAACCAGGAGCCGCCGCTTTCGCCACAGATCTGCTCAGCTCAAGTTGCAGCCCTTGAGCTTCAGGAGGGAACTGGCTGCGAGACCGGGAGGACTTGTGGACTTCAACTCTAGCTAGCATGACTGGAGGAGGAATTCTGGGAGTTGAAGTCCACAAGTCTTAAACTTGCCAAGGGGGTGCAAGGGTCTTCAAACTTGTGGACTTCAACTCCCAGAATTCCTCCTTCAGTCATGCTAGCTCAGGAATTGGAGTTGAAGTCCACAAGTCTTAAAGCTGTCAAGTTTGAAGACCCCTGGGTTAGGGGTGCAAGGGTCTTCAAACTTGGCAAGACTTTTTACAACCATGTACACTTTTTACAAACTTCAAACTTGACAGCTTTAAGACTTGTGGACTTCAACTCCCATTCCTGAGCTAGCATGACTGGAGAAGGAATTCTGGGAGTTGAAGTCCACAAGTCTTAAAGCTGTCAAGTTTGAAGTTTGTAAAAAGTGTACATGGTTGTAAAAAGTATACATGGTTGTAAAAAGTATTCTGCTACACTGGTATTTTATTAAATAATATGTTACTACACCATTTGGTTCAGAATACTTTTTTCCTTGTTTTCCTCCTCTAAAATCTAGGTGCGTCCTATACTCAGGTGCGTCCTATACTCCGAAAAATACGGTAAGTCTTTCCCAGTCCCTTTGCTTGAAAATAATAATAAGCTCGCATTTGACACTTTTCCTTCGCTTTTGCCTAAAGCTTCCCAAAGTGGGCGTTTTCCGAAAGCTTAAGCTTTTATACTGTTAATTTTATACAGTTTTATACTGTTATTCTTTAGACGAAAACATTGAGGACTGTTAAAAGATACTGTTCTTTTAACAATCCTCAATATTTTCGTCTAAGGAATCCATGACTGAAACCAAAAATGCTGTATGAGACTTGCTTGTCTTTTAACTATAGCATTTTCTCCATATAAAGGTTGCTGTGTTGCCATGGTGTAACACGCACTTTGTATGCAAAGCTTTTCATGTAAGGTATAAAATAGCAAAAATAGTAGTAACATCTCTCTGAAAGAACTAATATATGACTGGCAAGCCACGCCCACCCAGTCACATGGCTGGCAAGCCACACCCACAAAATAAACCACGCCCACAGAGTGGTAGTAAAAAAATTAGGAACCCGCCCCTGCATGACCTGGATGACTGAGAATCTCTACAGACCACTAGATATGTTGCATATAGAGCTCACCGTGAGACCTGAAGTCTTTTATGAGATAAAGATAATCCTATATAAGAACAAGCCTGGATTTCATGTTGGTCATCTTTTGTTAAGGACTGTAGGATTTTCTAAGGCCATGAAAGAGAATTACAGTGTTAGAGGGCTTCAACCGATAGTATCAATATCAAATTAAATAATAGTATCCCTCTATGTTGCACTGGTTAGACCACATCTGGATTATGTGACGTTCTAGTTGCCACAATACAAAAAGGATGTTGAGGAACTGGAAAGTGGAAAGAAAAGTGACATGGATGATAAGAGGCTTGAAGGCTAAATCCTATGAAAGTGGTTAAAGGAACTTGGTATGTTTAGCCTCAAAAGGAGAAGGCTAAGGGGAGGCATGAAAACATTCTTCCAATACAAGATTTATTTTCCATAGCAGTCAAGGATAAGATAAGAACCAATGGGAGGAAGCTTAACGAAAATTTAAACTTGAAATAAAGAGAAATTTCCTGATGGAGCTATTAAGCAATAAAATAGCCTGGCTCCTAAAATGTGTGTATTCTGTCACAGGAGATTTTCAGTATGCGATTAGACAGTTCTTTGTCTGGGATGATATATAAAGATTCTGGTTCTAGGCAGGGGGTTGGATCAGAAAATCTCCAAAATCTCTCCCATTCTATGATTCTATGAAATGCAATCCAACTGCATCTAATGGAAACCAACTAATTTCCCATTGGGGAACATGCACTACATGATTTCTAAACTTTTAAAAAATGTGTCAAAGAAAAGTGGCCGATGTTCAGATGTGTTGTAACTTCAGGACTGAGAATGTACTCGGCTTGTATGTTGTTCCTCTCTTTGGTGATAAATCTGATGAGAAAAGTCAAATGGTGGATATGATTTCCCACCCAGAAGCTGTGCAAATCAGAATTCCCCATGTGACTTTTGCTCCACATTCACTATGCTGCTGGTGCCAATATCCAACTATTAAACCCTAATCGTTTCTTGATTGGAGGAATCCAAAACAAATTCCAAGAAAGTTTTGCTTGGGTTCCATGCATGGGTGATGAATACATTCTGTCATGCCCCAGCATATAACTTTTATATACTGTTGTTGCTCTCTAGCCCCATCTAGTGGGCGGAGAAACAAAATACCAAGTATATTGTTTGAAGCTGACCCAACTCATTTTACCCATCAGCCTGCACTCTCAAACCAAGGGCACACTGGGAAGCCAGACTCCATTTGCTTTAGCATTTGGAAAAGGCAGAAGCACAAGAAGAATCCATCTTAATCTGTGGCACATGGTCATCCAAGGACAAACCCACATCCCACACACAGAGCATCGCTGGTGAGATTTAAATTGCTTGTATTTATTAATTGTTATGTTCAGCAGGAACTTAATACTGTTTATCTTGAATTTGGTTCTCATTGTACAGTATGTATCCTTATTTTCCCCAGTTTCACCGTATCCTGTTCTTTCAATAAAGCATTCAGATCTACGCACACGGTCTGTTTTATTGGAGGATAGCAGTAGTGGGTTCTAAAACCTTTTACTACCAGTTCGCGCGCATGCGCGAAGTGTCCTAGGCAGGTGAGCGGAGCGTCCCGGGCGGGTGGGGGGAGCATCCCGGGCAGGTGGGGGGAGCGTCCCGGGCGGGTGGGCGGAGCATCCCACTGCCGGCACTACCGAGCCGAACCAGGAGCAACCCACCACTGGAGGATAGGTGGGTTTAGCTGCATGTTGAGCTGCACACAGATTAACTAGTGGGGACAGAACACATTCCATCACATTGAGTTAAAGGCATTCTAGGTGGTTGTTCTTGGCTACTTGAATATTTTGTTATTTATTGTAAATTGGTCTGATTCACTGGACCTGCATTGCATCTTGTTTTCTTTCACTTGACAGTTGTGATTGTTTTCTAGCAATGGTACACTGCCAACCTTGAACTTAAAAGAGAAGGGGGTGCCCGATTCAAATAAAAATTTCTGCTTATTTCAGACAAATTCTGTCTTGCAGACACTTAAGCCAAGAATACACTGAGTGGCCTCAAACAAATGATTTCTCAATGGAGCCTTTTAAGCATCTGTTGTTTTTATCTGCTTTATGTGACATTAGCCTCAAAAACAACTGCAGTATTATGAGTAGCAGGCATCCCAAACTCTTTAGATGAGTTTGATTAAGGCCATGTTCTGGTGCCATTTGCAGAAGAAATTGGCATTTTTTAATCCTTATGGGCTTTGTCATGTTTATACACCAGTGAAGCACTTAGCAAATGTTCTAAGGAACTTTTATTTTGTCACATGCTGAAAGGATTAAAATAAGCAAACATGTTTTTCAGACTAAACCCTCCATGGATTTTTGCCTCATCCTATAATCCATTGAAATTATTCCCAGGAAAGTGTGTGCAATGTCTGTTCTAAAAACATCAGCATTGCCAATTTGCTGATGACATGACCAGATTCATAGTACAGGTAATCCTTGACTTATGACCATTCATTTAAAACTGTCAAAACTGTCAAGCGCCAGGGAAATAAGAAGATCCAGGTAGTTCAAATGGGTATAAAGATTTATTGTGAGCTTAAGCTCTCTGCAGGAATCTGAACTACTAAGGGTCAAAGCAATTCGGCGGTAGATAAGGAATTCAAGGTGGGCTGGACGTAGATCTCTTGTGGGTGTGAAGCAGGGGCGGGTTGCGCATGCGCAGAAGCAAAATCTTGCGAGGGGACGCATGCGCGTGATTTTGGTGCTTTTTTGCTTCTGTGCATGCACGGAAGCAAAATCTTACCGAAATCTTGCGCGTGCACATCCCCTTGCGAGATTTTGCTTCTGCACATGCGCAGGAAGCAAAAAAAGCCGAAAAATTGTGGGGGAAAAGATGGTGGCGCGCAACGGACCGGCGAAGACGGCACCGGAGCCGTTACACGCAATTTCGCAATCTGCTTGCCGCTACCGGTGCCATAGAGTGGATCGCACCAGTAGGAACCCACCACTGGTGGGAAGGACTCATGACTAATGACACATTTGACCCCTCCCTCGGGCTCAGCCTGGTTATCTTATACAAAAACTGTTCAAAGTTACGACGGTGCTGAAAAGAGTCACTTACAACTAGTCCTTGCTTTTATGACCATTGCAGCACCCCCATGGTCATGTGATCAAAATTTGGGCACTTGGCAACTGGGATATATCGAGGACAGTCCCAGTGTCCCAGGATCACATGATTGCCATTTACAATCATCCCAGGGACCTTCCAACAAGCAGAGTCAATCAGGGAAGCCAGATTTGCTTAACAACCATGGGATTCACTTAATGACCCCTGCAAAAAAGGTCATACCATCAGGCGCACCTCACTTAAGAATCCTATTGCTTAACAACCAAAGTGTGGTTGTAAGCGTTCTGTAAGGAGAACAGGAGTGGGCAATAACTGAGGCGAGGCAGGTTGTGCCAAGGAAACAGCCTTTATTGCTAACATGTACGTAAGGCAACTCAGAATGGAAACAACATGTTCCGGCTGACAGCTCCTTTATATAGGAGCTGTCAGACAGGTGGACCAATGGCAGGGTTTTAATTTCCCGCTTGCCGGCTGCTCGCATCTTAGCCAATCAGCAGAGACCTGCAGCCGGCATGGCTTTTGGCGGCGGCGTAAGTCTGAGGACTTAACAGTAGATCAAGGACCACCTGTAATCACCAGGCAGTCTGGGTTTTGCTAATGCCGAAGAGGAATGACAGAGAACTTTATTGTTTGCTCGTTTGCTGTTCTCTAATCAACCATAACTCTCCCTCGTTTCTTGGGAGGCCATTTTGGATAAGTCACTTTCTACAGAGTCCACCCACATTCTGAAGAGGTAGAACACGACATTTGTGTTTTCATTTAGAGCGAGACAATGCTGAGCCACAGAACGCAATCTGGATGTGCCTTCCAAGTTCGCCTTGCAGAACCGCATGTGTCGATGATTTTCCTTTTGAAAGCAGTGCTGATGTTGCAGCCGCTGGATTAGGTCTAGGCTATTTAAAAAAGCAAATAGTTGGGAAGCATTTCAGAAAGAAAATAGCTTCTTCTTCAAACTCTCCAAGTTATGTGTAAACTCTTTGCAGATTTCTGTCACCTCTCATTAACTTTTAGACCCTTTGAGACTTTGTCTTTTGGTCCAGAGATTGCAGCCAAATGTTTGACTTTAGGAGATGCTAAGAACGTCTTCTAATACCATACACGCCCTAAGAAAAGATTTTATTATCATAGGTCAGCTCCCGGCCTCTCTCTCTCTTCCTCCCAGACTAACTTCTTCTCAACCAGGTGCTTTCTTTATCAATGCACTACGGCCCACCTTGTAGTAATGGTTCTCAGGGTCTAGAAATATGTTGTGTTTTATTTTTTTATTGAGCTGTTTATCACTTGCCATTTGGCAAGGGTTCTCAGCCTAAGATAGAAATAAAAGCAAACAAAAATAAGAGCACAAGAGCAAAATAACTGGTCTGGCAATCCAACAGAAACAGAAGTTGAAAAGAAGATATTTAACCCACATTTGAGTGACCATCTAGGCCTTCTCTTGCTACAGAAATTTAACCACTGTTTTTGCCCCATGGATCTTTGGAGAAAGGATGTTGTAAAACCATGAGTCCATAGTAAAGAAGACCATCTCTTGCATTGTTACATATTCTTTCAATGCGATACACAGAAAAAAGATCCTTCTGCAGATGTACAGTACACACTCAAGCAGATATGTGATATGGGAGACCCTCTCTCAAATTCCTTCTAGTTGGGACTTTCAACGCTATCACATGCACATTAGACATGGCCTGGGAATCTTTTAGCAGCCAGTGCAGTTCCTTTAAATTGATGCTTTGGAATTTCTAAATAATATTGTCAGGGTTTTTTTTTTCTGGACTAGCCGCTGCTATGACATCTTCAAGACCTACGAACACAATGCAGTTATAAGAGAGGAAGGTGGAAGTGCTGGAGTAGTTAAGGGGTTGGATCTTCTCTGTGAGTGAGATGAGCAGTCTCTAAATGTGAGAAACAAACAAGCAAACAAACCAGAGATACCATATCCATAGTCTACTCTCAACCACAGAAGCTCACTAAGTAACTCTGAGTCAATAAATCTCTCTCAGCCCATCCTACAGAAGCACAGCAGCTCAATGGCTTAATGACACTGGAGATGTTCTCTGTTCCAGGGGTTCAAGTCCTAGAATTACATGTTGGGGTAAGTTCTTGTCACTCGCTTCAGCTTCTGTCCACCTAACAGTTCGAAAGCATGTTCTATGCAAGTAGATACCGTATTTTTCGGAGTATAAGACACACCTTAGTTTTGGGGGAGGAAAACAAGGAAAAAAGGCCTCTGCCTCCAAGCAATTTGCCAAACAGCAAACAGCAAACAGCACAGATGATATACACTGTTTGCTGTGTATTTCTGTGCATGTGTGCCTGACCCATAGAAATAGCAAAGAATTGGAGAAATGTACATTATGCTAGAAAGTTTTCTTAAATGTAGTCACACTAACTCCTCCTCTCAATTATTTAAATAGATCTACTCCAAGGTAAGTTAGGATTTAACTCTAATACTAAACAGGACACTGTTACATTTCAGACTATACTTGCACAGAGCTGTTAAAATTAATTAAAATTTCTGGAAGTATACATTATTCTCTATTATTTAAAAGAAGATACAATAGCACTGGGCCTCTTCAGAGCAAGCATTTATTTTAAAAAGCTTCTTTATTTTGTTAAGTTGTCTAGATTTACAGGGATCTCCAACCTTGGCAACTTTAAGACTTGTGAACTTCAACTCCTAGAATTCCACAGCCAGCAAAGCTAACAAAGCTGGCTGTGGAATTCTGGGAGTTGAAGTCCACAAGTCTTAAAATTGCCAAGGTTGGAGACCCCTGGCTCTAGAACAATAATAAGGCAGTCTTTAAAAAATAAGTCTAATAATTTGAACATTCTACAGACATTTATAGTTATTCACTTACCCCTTGCACCCAGTTCAGCAGAAAATAAAAATCTGCCTGTCTCTCCCAGCTATTTGCCTCTTTGCAAGCTAGTTTCACTTTCATTTTAGCACTTAGCAAATCAGCTGTAGGTCAGGAAGCTGCTAATGACTTGCTTGGCTTTACAGGCTCTTCCCTCTTTGCTGCAAACAGGTAAATTGCTGGAAGACAGAGGCCAAAGGGTGGGGGTGGCTCGGTGGCTGGGGCTACATTCGGTGTATAAGACGCACCCAAGTTTTCACCCTCTTTTGGGGGGTAAAAAGGTGCGTCTTATACTCTGAAAAATATGGTAAATAGGTACCACTTTGGTGGGGAGACGAGTTGGTGCTCCATGCAGGTAGTCAGATTCCTGCCAGCGTTGAACCTTCCTGGCTGCAATGCCTGTTTGGGAGGTGGCTCCGGGGAGGGGCAGGGCTTTGGATGAAAGAAGAGCCACTCATCTTTCTTTCTGATTCAAAGCCAGTTTGCCCTCCTGTGGTACACCCTGGGAAGCATACAAGCTTTTCCTACAACAGAGCTGGTACCTTGACAGCCAAACTACTACTCTGTATTAGCACTGTGGTCTCCTGTCTCCTGTAACAATGCCATCCACTAATACTAACAGCCCATCCTACCAAGCAAGATTGTTATTGTGAGGCGAGACAACTACTCATGCTGCCTTGAGGTCCTGGAGGAAACACTGAATATAATTCTAATAAAGAAATAAGTGAACAAAGATAAAATTGCACCACGGGCGGGTTGCTCCTACCTCGCTACCGGTGCACTGCATGCGCATCGCCACATTTCACACGTGCACACGCTCGCTATGTGCGCACACCCCCTTGCACGATTTTGCTTCCATGCATGCGCAGGAAGCAAAAAATCACCAAAATCTCATGAGGAGACGCACACACACGTGCAATTTTGGCAATTTTTTGCTTCCATGCATGCGCGGAAGCAAAAAATCACCAAAATCTCACACGCACATGCATCCCCTCGCGAGATTTTGCTTTCGCGCATGTGCAGGAAGCAAAAAAAGCCCAAAAATTCCCGGAAAAAGATGGTGCCACACAATGGACCAGCGAGGACGGCACCGGAGCTGTTTTGCAATCCGCCGGCCGCTACCAGTGCCATAGAGAAGACCGCACCAGTAGGAACCCACCCCTGAATTGCACATGTCCTGAAAAAGCTACCTCCCCTTAGGAGGTGTTCCCATCAACTTCCCATATCTGTAAAGGGTGGCAGCTGTAGAATGTCGTTGCCTGTCAATCCTGGAGCATTTTTGTGTCTTCAAGAGAAATTCAGAAAACTTAAACATTCTAATCTGATTCACAGGATATGTTTTTGGAGTGATGGAATGTTAGTCTGGAAAAGAAGGTGGAATTTTCATTAAAAGAAGGGGGAAAGGTGAGTAATATCTTGGATTATTCTTTATTCTCTCATAACATCCTCCTCTGCTGCCAATATACATTAAAGGGAAAAGAAACAATCTTTCAGACAATATGAAAAATTCCAAGTTTCCCAAATCACACAAATAAAAAATCCATGGGGTGCACAAACTGAAAAGTCCGGTGGGAAATACAAAAGTAAATATGCGACAGAAATAACGGGAAATTAAAGACACGTGTGATAATTAAAGTGCTATGTCACTTGAAAAAAATCTCCATATTCTTTCTTTGACAAAAGATTTGATCTTAACACAGACATATTAAAAAGTTCAGATGTATGTGTGAAAACCACCCATAGCAAAGACAGTTCTGCTAAAAGGCACTTGAGGAAGAAGCGGTCTCAAAAAAATATAAATATAAAACAAATGCAATATAAGTAAAATGCAAACAACTATATACAGTATATATTTATTTGTAGAGCAACATTGACCAGGCTCAAATTTTGTGAAGACACATTATGTGAAGACTCAGCTCCCTGGAAAAGGTGGAAGGAAAGAGAAGAAGGAGATGACCACCAACAATGTGAAGAGACACAGTTACGTGATAATAGGTGCACCATTAGAAGACCCAAAGGACGAGGTTAGGCACAGATCATCATGAATAAAATTATCTGTGCCGTTGCTAAAAGTCGAAATCGAATTGATGGCACCTAGAATCAGTGGTGGGTTCCTACCAGTGCAGTCCACTCTATAGCACCAGTAGCGGCACGCTGGTGACATCACAGTACCGGTGCGGTCGGTTGCCGGTGCCTGGGCGCCGCCATTTAAAAAAAAATTAATTTTTTTAAAAAAAAATTCTTTTGCTCATGCCCAGAAGCCGAGTTTCCGGCACTGCTCATGTGCTGCCTTCCTACCCCACATTGAGTCCAAGCAGTGGAGGATGGCTGAGGGAGTGCGTGAGATGCTGAAAGAACGGGCGGCAGGAGCTATCTCCATTCCCCTCCCTTCAGCAGTCTGAGAAGCCACGAACGCGCGGTGATGATCCTAGGCATTTATGCACGTTCGAGGCTTCTCAAGCTGCTGAGGGGAGGGGGAATCGGCAGCAGGACCTATCTCAGTTCCCCTCCCTTCAGCAGTCCGAGAAGCCATGCCCACCCAGTCACATGGCTGGCAAGCCACACCCACAAAATAAGCCACGCCCTCAGAGTGGTAGTAAAAATATTGGGAACCCGCCCCTGCACCTAGTCAATCAAGCATTAAAAAAAACAAACCATTCAGATTCCATGGATCTGAGATACTGAATGCTAATATTATCAAACAGGGAGAAAAAACTTCTCGATCCATTAATTGGATTCTGCAAGTTTTTATATATTTCTGTCATGTACATCTTGGTTTCCCTTGCTTCAAGCTGAAAAAACCCCTAGTTGCTACAACCTTTCTCCAGAGGGGAGTTGCTCTTGGACTACCCTTCTCAAAAGCTTTTCCAACTCTTTGGTATCCTTTGGCCTTCCAAAACTGCATGGTGCCCATAGACCGAGGGCTTTCCAAACTTGGCAACTTTAAGACTTATGGAGGTCAGCTCCCATGGTGGCTGAAGGATGAGGACCCAGATTGTTGGGGGCAATATGCTGACTCTGTAAACCGCTTAGAGAGGGCTGTAAAGCACTATGAAGCGGTATATAAGTCTAAGTGCTATTGCTAGTGCTATTGCTATTCTAGGAGTTGAAATCCATCAGTCTTACAGTTGCTAAATTTGGAGGTCTCTGCCGTAGACAGCCTCACTATCAAGTTATATAAGACCATGACTGGTAGACCTCGACTTATGACCCAAAATTTACGTTGCTAAGTGAAACATTTGTTAAGTGAGTTTCCCCCCATTTTATGACCTTTCTTGCCACAATTGTTAAGTGAATCATTGCAGTTGTAAAGTTAGTAACACAGTTGTTAAGTGAATCTGGCTTCCCCATTGACTTTGCTTGTCAGGAGGTCGCAAAGGGTGATCACATGACCCCGGGACACTGCAACGGTCATAAATATGAGTCAGCTGACAAGCGTCTTGAATTTTGATCACATGACCATATGGGGATGCTACAATGGTCGTAAGGGTGAAAACTGATCATAAGTCAATTTTTCCAGTGCCGTTGTAACTTTGAACGGTCACTAAATGAACTGTTGTAAGTCAAGGACTATCTTTACTGGACATTCTATTTTCAATTTCCAACAAATGCATAGAAAATGCAGCCCTTTAGGACAATGGCTGCTTTGCCCATTAGCTCTCTCTGGCACAGGGATTAGCAGAAGCAATCTGTTAGGACTATGTCCAAATGGTTGGGTTGTTAATATATAAACAAGCCACCAATCTATGTTTGTATATATTTAAGTACTACAGCTTTAAATGTATTGCAGTATTCTGATTGGCTGTAGTGTTTCAAGATTGCCATAAGAGGGAGCTAGAGATCGTGGTTTGTTCTCTCTGCCGATTCATTCGTGATTGACTTTGTGTCTGATAGTGAGTTCTGTGTGAAGCTCTGTTACTCTTTGATAGTATTGAAGTGTTTGTAAGCTGTATTATCTTTGTTTGATGTTTAAGACAAAGACAGACTGGTAAGAAGAAGATTATTGTACTTCTTGATATTGACTGACTGAACGTGTATGACCTGGACTGTTTAATTGGACTGTGCTATTTTTCTAAAAGTAAACTATTTTATACACTTTAGCGAATCTGTTTGTGACTGGATCATTACTCCTATCCACTGGTTACCAAGCTGAAATACTCTGTTTCTACGTGCATGTCCCTGATAAACTCAGGGGTCATCTGCACACACCTTAACACAATCCATAAATGTGGCTATTGAAAAGTTTATCAATATCTGGAATGAATGTGCTCTCAGCCATCCTCATAACTCTTTTTCTGCTTGGTTCTCTCCAGATAAATTGGGGCTACAGCTGTCAAAATTCCCAGCCACACAGCACCTTGAATCCTAATGGAATATTTTTAAAATGTTGAATGAAATGGAATTCAGAACTGCCCATTCTGATTCCTTGCCGAGCCCACTTGCTTTGAAAAAAAGCTGAGACAAGATGTATATTCCAAATAGGGAGGGGGAAATCTCCCTTTCTAATTCTTTGGGGGGTGGGTGGGAAATAAGATGACTCACCTCCCATTAAATGGTTCCCTTCTCTTTTATGTCCATTTGGTTCCCACGGAGAGTTTCATTGTCAGAGGTATCTAAGAATTGCCTGCTGCCTGCTCGCTTGTATCCAAATATTTGCACTGCTTAGACATGAATTGCTCGTTCAGCTAAATGCTCAATTGTGCCAGAGCTCTTTTCATTCAAGAGAATAGGCGGGCCAGGTAGCCACAGGAGAGCTGGGAAAGAATGCCCCAAAATCAGGCATTTCCCCAATGAGCAACTGTGACTCTCTTGAGAAAATTCAGAAGCTACAGCTGGTGCAAAATGCATCTACCGGAATGATGCCTGATGCTCAAGGACAACGTTAGTGCATGTAAACAGCTAGGCTGGGGGGCATTACAGCCACTCCCCACTCTCTTTGCATGCTGCCCCCAGTCTAGATTGCCAAGCCTACCATGTGCAGGAAGCACACTCTTCAGATCTTTCTCACCAAACCTAGGCTGGGAGAAGGAGGAAGAAATGAGCTTGTTTCACATTTCTCTGTATCAACGTATTTAATTTGGCTGTACTGTAAGGCGCTCTACATGGGGCTACCCTCAAAGAGCATCCGGAGACTGCAATTAGTACAGAATGAAGCTGCGCGAGCTGTGGTGGGTGTTTCGAGATACACCCATGTAACACCTATTCTCCGCCAACTGCATTGGTTGCCTATTAGTCTCCGGTCGCAATTTAAGGTGTTGGTTTTGACCTTTAAAGCCCTACATGGCTCAGGACCAGGTTACCTCCGGGACCGCATCCTACCACATACCTCCCTACGACCAGTGAGGTCCCACAGAGTTGGCCTCCTCCAGGTCCGATCAGCCAAACAATGCCGGTTGGCGGGTCCAAGGGGGAGAACCTTCTCTGTGGGAGCCCCATCTCTCTGGAACCAACTCCCACCAGAGATCCGGACTATCCCCACTCTACTGGCCTTCCGTAAAGCCGTAAAAACATGGCTCTTCCGGCAGGCGGGGTGAAGAAGATCGGATTCTCCCCCATGAATGAATGGTTTTAAAGTTGTGTAATGTTTTAAAATTATATATTATTTGTATTGTTCTTATTCCTGTTGTACGCCGCCCGGAGTCCTACAGGATTGGGCGGCCTATAAGAACTTTTAATTAAATTAAAATAAATTAAAATTTGCATTTTCAAAGCAACCCGGGAAGTAAAAAAATTACTTTTAGAAAGTGCACTTTTGTACATTTCATTGTGTAACTTTAATAAGAATAATAAAGAGGCCAGCACTTGCCGCATAATACCTTAGATTTTTTAAAAAATTGTCAAAAAAAAAATAGAGAGAGAGAGAGAAAAGTCTGGATAGTGGATGTGGCAGTTCCTGGAGACAGCAGAATGGAAGAGAAAGAAGGGAAAGAAAAAACCAAAGCAAAGATCTGCAAACAAAAGTTAGAACAAATGTGGAAAAAGAAAGCAAAGACAGTACCAAGAGTCACAGGTGCCTTGGGTGCAATCCCAAAACATCTGTAACAGTGCTTGAACACCATCAGCGTTGACAAAAACCACCATCAGTCAATTGCAAAAGGCAGCTTTACTTGGAACAGCTTACATCCTGCAACAATACCTCTAAAACCATCAAACAACCACATTGGCCTATCCCAGGTCCTTGGGAAGGACTCGATAGGTGGATAAAAATGCCAAATCCAGTCTGAACATCTGGGTGATTGTGCGATGAAGCATAAGAATAGAATAGAATAGAATAGAATAGAATAGAATAGAATAGAATAGAATAGAATAGAATAGAATAGAATAGAATAGAATAGAATAGAATAGAATAGAATAGAATAGAATAACCGAGTTGGAAGGGACCTTGGAGGTCTTCTGGTCCAACCCCCTGCTTAGGCAGGAAACCCTACACTACTTCAGACAAATGGTTATCCAACATCTTCTTTAAAACTTCCAGTGTTGGAGCATCCACAACTTCTGGAGACAAGTTGTTCCACTGATTAATTGTTCTGTCAGGAAATTTCTCCTTAATTTCTAGGTTCTCATCCAGCAAATTCTCATCCAGAATTTGCCATGTGCTAGTGTTACTGTTATGTGAAACCCATTTTAATACATATACCATCCCCAAAAGCAGATGTTTTAAAAGTAAACTAAAATGTTTGTGGGGGGGGAATTGAACTTGTGCCTGCTAAACCAACATTATCTTTGTTTGGTTGTTTGCAAAGAAAAGTGTTTCAATTTTAATTCTCCACATATCTACAATTATTTTTTTTCCTCTTGTCCACAAGATGGCACCAATAGTTTTGGGATTCTTTTACAGAAAGAGGTAAGAAAAGTACCTCTTTTCTGAGAACTCAGACATAACCTGACATTGTTTTGGGAAGTAAAATTGGAGGAGGGAATTCTAGGTACAGTATGCAGCCTTTAATTCCTGCGTAAAAGCAGAGTATAAATTAGATAAAAGTAGAAATTAAAAACGGTGTCTCCTAGTCTCAACTGCTCACCTCCCGAAATTGAGGTCCTTCCAGGTGCTTGTCTCAGCAAGATCAAATTGATCAGCAGATTCTGGTGGATCTTGAAGGTAACATGATGCTGAGACAAGTCCACAGAAGATATGGAGGTTAACAACATGAAAGGCAAAAAAGAGCAACAGAACGAAAGGAGGTGTGCATGAGAGCAAGATTTGCTGTGCCTGAATTGAGCAAGAAATTAAGGCAGAAGCATGCTTGCCCAAATAATGTGAGGTGCAGGGGCTGGTTCCTAATTTTTTTACTACCACTCTGTGGGCGTGGCTTATTTTGTGGGTGTGGCTTGCCAGCCATGTGACTGGGTGTGCGTGGGCCTCAGGAGCTTGGCAGTGGCCGGAGAAGCAGGGGGGCATTGCCCACCCACAACGCAGCCCCCCGCAGCAGGAGCAGCAAGACCGAAGCAGCGGTTCTTCTAGGAGGCTCCGTCTGGCCTGAATGCTTCTCCCCATTCGATGATCCTAGGCTCCTGCCACCGGTTCCCCCTCCCCTCAGCAGCTAGAGAAGCCTCGAACATGCGAAAATGCCTGGGATCATCACCGCACGTTCATGGCTTCTCGGACTGCTGAAGGGAGGGGAATGGAAATAGCTCTTGCTGCCCATTCTTTCAGCGTCTCACGTGCTCCCTCAGCCATCCTCCCCTGCTTGGACTCACTGTGGGGTAGGAAGGCAACGCATGCGCAGTGCCGGAAGCTCGGCTTCTGGGCATGCGCAGAATAATTTTTTAAAAAAAATTCAAATTTTTTTTTTTTAAAAAATGGCGGCACCCAGGCACCGGCAACCGACCGCATCGGTACTGTGACATCACCAGCGGGCCGTTACCGGTGCTATAGAGTGGACCGCACTGGTAGGAACCCACCACTGGTGAGGTGTGTCTGTAGTACACAGCACCCCCAGCCTGTGTGGCTATGTTCACACAATACACTAAAACATTATTTCCCAGTTGATGGCTCAGTGTATAGTGTGCCTTCAATCAACTGGTTTAACTCATTAAATCACAACGAAGCTCAGAGATTTCACCAAACACATACTCAGACCATTAGGATTAGGACATTGTTGTGTAAAACAATACCAGATCTCCTTTTTAAAAAAAACACTGTAGAAGAAATGTCCATCTGGATTCAGTTCCAAGTGGGGAGAAAGACACTGGAAACATGGAGGCTGGTTGGAAAGATGGTTTATTGAGGGACAGGACTACATGGGTTTGAAGTCCTGGGCAGCTGACCACATGGAGTGGAGAGTGAGTGAGTGTTATTTATACCCTCTCTTGGGCCTTGCCCTTGAGCTTCCTGTTTCTGTGGCAAGGACATGTATTCTATTGGTTGCTGTCAGACTCCCATGGGGCTATGCAGGAGTCATAGCTAACTTTGTCTAAGCTCCCAGGTTTGGTTGAAACTTGGAGGGTGATGATGTAACGAAGATGTTTGTGTTCTGAAAGGCTGTTGGGCAATTCCTATTATGGCTTTGTCCTGGTTTGGATCTTGAGTGAGGGCTAATCCTATCACCCTGAGGCTGAAGATCTTTTTTTTTTTTTTTTGTAGATAGGATGGCCCAGTCTTTCTGGGGCTATTGATAAAGGTGGAGTCTGCTTTCCAAGAGCATGTTTCTCCTTTTCTCCTCCAGGGAGGTATAATATTCTGCCTTTTGAACTATTTCATTCTTCTAGGAGAGGGGTGGGTGCTAACTTCCTACAACACTGTACCCTTCTTCAACTGTAGGAAGTTAGCACCTACCCCCCTCCTAGAGGAATAATATATTTTAGGGCATATTAAAAAGGCAGGATATTATATTTCCCTGGATGAGAAAATGGAGAAACATGTTTTAGGCAGGAAAAAGACTCACTCCTAGTAGCCCCCATTGTCAATGTGCCATTAAGAAATGGGCCCAGATCACTCATTCCCTCCACCTTTGTTAATAGCCCGGGCCAGTCTATTCTACATAAAAAAGATCTACCCCCTTCAGGCAGACCCATCTAGCAAACAGAAACTCACCACATGGCACCTGAGAAGATTGCATCAGCCAGCACTCAAACTAGCCTGGGACACAGACAAAGTCTACAGAGTTAGCTAAGACCCCCGACCCTGGGAGTCTGACAGCCAATGGGATACATTTCTTGTACAGGAACTGGAAACTCTTAAGGTGGGGCCCAACAGAGGGTATAAAACTCAGGCACTCTCAGCATCTCACCCCTTCTCTTCTTCTTCAACATCTTCGAGGCATGTGATCCCCCTTTTCCCCGGGACCTCAGAGCATGTGGTCCTGCTGTCCACCATTAAACCATCTTTCCAAGCAGTCACCATGTTTCCAGTGTCTTTTTCCCCACTTGGAACCGAACCCAGAAGGATATTCCTTACAACACAACTTAAGTGGGGAAGTGATGGTTACAACAGGGCTCTTTCTAAAGCATATGCTTTACAATGCTGTTGTCAGAGGTGGATTTTTCCCGGTTCGGACCGGTTCGTCCGAACCAGTAGCGACCGACTGGTGATGTCACGATGAATTTTTTTAATTATTTTTTTAGGATTTTTTTTTCTTCTGCACATGTGCAGAAGTTGAGTTTCAGGCACTGCACATGCGTCGCCATTTTGTTTTCAGCTTTTTTTATTTGGGGGGGGGGTTGCACTGTGCATGTGTGTGTGCGCACCAACGAGGCACAGCCACGCGGCGTGGGAGGAAGCGAACCGGCAGCGAGGTAAGTTGGAACCCACCCCTGGCTGTTGTGCATGAGTCTGCCAGCCGAGACTGCCAGGGACAGCTTTTGCAAGACACAATGGGCCTTGCTTTAGTAGTGTAAAGAAGGTGCTTCCATTATACTTTGCCTCCCTTTAAAAAAAATTTTTTTCCCAACACCTTGGAGGCCAGATTGAGAAGCTGTTCAAGAGAGCATAACTTAATTACAACCCCTGTTCTGGCTGACAAGATGATACTCCCATGTTTGATTCATCTCCTTGCACTTAATTCCACTTAATCCACAATTTAAAAGTGTTGCTTCTACAGCCAGGAGTCATCTGGACTTCTAAATGGTGTTAAAAGAGATATTTGAATTATAGGTCTTTCTTCCCCCCCCCCCCCCCCTTGTCGGTGATATGGCAAGTTCAGATAAAGTTCTGTTGGAGCTCATTCCTATGGATACATGGAAAGGTTCTCTGATCTTCCCATAGTCTAACATTATACAATCAAAATGTAGCTGAAATACTTTTACTTACGCCCTTTTATAAAGAGAGTGATTAGTTTTCCTAATCACTCCTTTATTGCACAACAAAATTGTATCTATACTGCAGTTATTTCAGATGGAGCTACGTACTTAGATGAGCTAAAGCTTTTAACTTAAGCCTCTTGATAATACCAAATCTCCTTTCCATAGAGAGAAGAACGATAATAGTGCTGCAATCAAATCCATTCAAGCTGCTAAGCAAGGGCCCTGGAAGTTGTCAAACTCTTTCCAAAGAGAACTGATGGAATTATGTGGGGAAACTTAATTTTCTGCCTAACTGAGCAAAATTCATTTATTGGTGGGATGACTTTCTAATGGAAAAAAAAGATTATTATTTTTTAACCTATTCTAATATTGGTAGAGTTTCAGGACTTCAATATTTTATTCAATAAAGGATCTCTGGGACATTAAAACATACTTAGGATTAAGAAAATTGATTGTCTTCTTTTATTCCACTTTTACCTCTCAAAAGATTATTTCTGAGAGAAGGCAGCCCACAAGAAAGAAAAAAAGAGAAGGCAGTATTAAATAAATACTGCCAGATGATGCTGAAATTGATTCAGTCTGTTATTTACAGGGCTCTTTAGTCCTTACAAAAGGGGGCAGGACATCTCTGGGTCTATTAGATCTGAACTCCAAAACTCCAAAATGACAGCTAGATGGCACTAGAATAAAAATGAAAACTTAATTCTTGGTTGCTATCTAGTAGCCATCCAGATTTTTACAGACTGGATCTGGTAAATTTTAATTAAGTCTTTGTACTTTATTTCCTATAACTGGCTGAAATTATATATGTTCCATGCAAACCAGATTATGGTGCAAGATTATGGTGCAAATCCATTGACTTACTTCTCTAGTAAAGGTAAACCTGCTTGATACTAACTTACTTATGTATTTACTTATTTATTTAATTTATATAGCCACTCATCTCATAAGAAGTGACTCTGGGCAGTGTAATAATAATAATACAGGTAGTCCTTGACTTACAACAGTTCATTTAGTGACGGTTCAAAGTCACTGAAAAAAGTGACTTATGACCATTTTTCACACTTAAGACCATTGCAGTATGTTCATGTGAACAAAACTCAGCCGCTTGCCAACTGACTCACATTTATGACGGTTGCCGTGTCCTGGGGTTATGTGTTCCCCTTTTGTAATCTTCTGACAAGCAAAGTCAATGGGGAAGCCAGATTCACTTAACAACTGTGTTCCTAACTTAACAACTGCAGTGGTTCACTTAACAAATATGGCAAGAAAAGTCGTAAAATGGGGCAAAATTCACTTAACAAATATCTCACTCAGCCACAGAAATTTGGAGCTCAATTGTGGTCGTTAAGTCAAAAACTACCTGCACTCTTGTTGGTTTATTAACTAGAAAACTGAACAGTCATTTTAATTTATGATAGACTTTCCAACCTGATGCTACCTAGAAGTATCAGGCTGCAATTTCCATCATCCCCAGCCAGCATATCCATTAGCTGTGCTGGCAAAGAATAATAAGAGGTTGCTGACTAGCTGGGGAATTCTGGGAATTGAAGTCTCCGTATCTTCAAGCTTGAGAAACACTTGAGTCTGGGAAGCCCTTTGTTAGGGATGCTCAAATGTAGATTCCTGCAATGAACTGTAGAACGTTAGTACCCACCCCCTCCTAGAAAAATGAAATATCCTAGGAAATATTGAAAAGGAAAGAATGTTTCCCTGAATGAGGAAAAGAGAAACATGTTTTAAATACAAAGTAGCTTCCTGCAGCTCCCTATTCCCACCCTTGCCACATTCCTCCCACCTGGAACAGTCTTCTACATAACAAAGGACCATAATAGGAATCCCAAAGCCCTTTCATAACACCACGTGGGACCTGGTAAGATTCCATCAACCATGCCCCTGGGATTCAGGACAGCCCACAAGAGTTTCCCCAGCATGCCCCTGGGAATCTGACAGCCAATGGAATACATTTCTATATAGGAACAGGAAACAGTTTGGGAGGGGCCCAAGAGAGAGTATAAAGCAAGGAACTCCCAGCATTTTGTCCTTCCTTTTTCTCTTCACCCACATCTGGAAGCATGTGATCCACCTTTTCTGTATAGGAGCTCTTGCCATGTGCAACTTCCATGAATCCAGTGTCTTTTTCCCCACTTGGAACTGAACCCAGAAGGATATTCCTTACAACAGAACAAAGCATTGGGCGTGGTCAGCGGTCTCTTTCCAACTATGATTTATGAAATAATTAGCTCCAGGTCTCCCTGCATTTAATTTGCCCCTGTAGAGGGAAGAGGGGATGGCTTGAAGGACATGAGGAAGATCATCTACCAAAACAATGATCCGATAAGAGGCGTCCCAAGAAAGCAACTTGAGAAAACATCTCAGACAAGGCGTTCCCTAGTTCACACAAAGGTAAAGGGAGGGAGGGAGAAGCACATTCAGATTCCATTACTATAGCTTTACAACGAAAACAGCCGGTTTCCTAGTCTGGCCTACCTTGTAGAATTGATTGTTCCCCCCCCCTTAAAATATTGGACACTGAGAACATTAAACTAGAATAATGTTGCCCATAGATCAAAGTGACCAGATTTTTTTATTTTTAAGCGGGACGGGGGGGGCCGCCTGGGCGCCGCCATTTGTTTTGCCCTCTGCGCATGCGCAGAACGCTGCGCATGCGCAGAGGGCAAAACAGCAAATGTCGGCATCCAGGTGAGGTGAGGGGGGAGAGGGGGGGAGGCGGGAGGGCGCTTGGATGCCTGCAGCTCGTGACAGGTAAGCTGCCGGCTGTCTCCTTTCCCCGTCTCCCGCCTCCCATTCGTTGCTTGCCAGCCCGGCCGAAGGGAAGGCGGGAGGCGAGGAAAGGCCTCCCGAAAGGGAGGCGGGCTCCCGAAAGGCTGCCGGCTCCCTTCGGGAGCCCGCCTCCCTTTCGGGAGGCCTTTCCTCGCCTCCCGCCTTCCCTTCGGCCGGGCTAGCAAGCAACGAACGGGAGGCGGGAGACGGGGAAAGGAGGCAGCCGGCAGCTTACCTGCTCCAAGCATCCAAGCGCCGCGGTCTCCCGGTCGCCCGCCCGGCCCCAGGGCAACAGCGGCAGCGAGGCAACAGGGGGAAGAAAGGGGAGGGGGACGAGGAAGGGCTGTTTGCACTGCTCGTAAACTCAAAGCGGCGACGGCTCCTCGTCCCTCACCCCTCCCAACAGCAGCGGCGCCTCCGAGGGCAGGGCTAGGGATGGGGCGGGGGAAGGAGAGGAGGAGCAGCCTCCCTTCCCCCTCCCCTCCAGCCGCCGCCGGAGGAGTCAACAACGCGGGACGCCCGCCCGCCGCCAACGCCGCCCACGGCCGGCCCGAGCTGAGAGGCCTGCTGCCTTTCAGGCCGATTTTTTGAAAGAATGCCCTAGTCGTGCATTCTTTCAAAAAATCGGGACTTTTTAGAGGACGGGCGGGACGCGGGACAAATCATGAAAAAGCGGGTCTGTCCCGCCAAAATCGGGACGTCTGGTCACCTTACCATAGATAGAAACCTGTGTCCCTTTCTTCCCTGTCTCTCCCTTTATCCTCAGGTCTATGGCCAAATGAGTGACAAAGTTGGCTTGTGCGTAGGTGTCACGAGTTAACACAGGAGCGGCAGAAGCCAAGACGAAAGCAGAGATCAGAACGATTGGCGCAATGTTTGAGGGCCGCAGGCTCTGCGGACTTTAATTGCAACTCCATTTAAGAGTTATTTATCAATACCAGCCGTCTGTTTCATGCCTGCTCAGGTACAGTTAATTTCAACACCCTGCGTACACCAACCGTGGATGCAGTTAATAGCTACAGGCCCCATAGGCAAAAAGCCTTTGAAAGCCTTTCCTATTCTCTGAAGTGCTGCTTGTATCCAATTATAAGTCACTACTTGCCATCCTAATAATTTAAATCTGCCCACTCGTTGGATGGAGGGTTAGTGGGGGGGAGAGAAACACCCCCCCTCTGTCTAATCAAACCAACTTGCAGGCTTTTTCCTCCCCGCTTTTGACAGCATCAAATTAAAACCTAAAGGGGAGATCTTGAATGAGTTACTGTGCAAGAATAAAGGCCTTAATGAGGTAATTTCATTATGGAGACTCATCCAAGCCTATGTGAAAACAAGGGGAAGGGGGGGGAAGCCAACGGGGACAGGAAATTAGTGTTCCTTCCACCCTAATTAATGTTTAAAGGCATTTGGTACAGTCACCAAATTAACTGCTCCAAAGAACTTCTCGTCGGGAGAAATAATACATTGTTGGCCTCTGCCTATAATTAGAAGACACTCCAAGCAGGACACTTAATGAGCCTAAAGCCGCCCTTTTCACCGGGCGCAGCAAGCGGGGCTTCTCTGCCCAGGCAGCGCGGCGCGCACAATGTGGGCTTGTTTTAGGCCTTGCAAAGCAAGTAGGCGCTGAATGAGGGCAGGCCAGACTCCCGGGAGGCCCGGCTTCCCAGCCAAAGGGTCCGAAACCCCTCATCCAGGGGGAAGAAAGCCCGGCGATCAGGCTCCGCTCTTCCCCCAGGGAACGGCCCCGGCTGTCTTAAGCCATTACATGCTCTCCTGCCCGCCCCCGCCCTTTCCCAGTTATCTTTACCCGGCCTTTGTCTCCTCTAATTGGAGCTGATGAGGTGCTAATTGGGGGAGTCGGGGAAGAATTAGAGGGCTCCCTGAGCTTTGCAAGCCGAGGGAGGCAGATCGTGGGGAGGTTAATGAGGGTTTAAATCAGAAAGGGGGAGAGGGCTGAGAAGCGGGGGCGAAGGGGGAGGGAAATTCTTGGGTGTAGCCCGGGAAAAAAGTGCGTGTATGTGCACGTGTGCAATAGGAGACAGGCGAGCAGAGGTGTTTGCAGGGGAAAGCGCTTTTGAGTGCATGGCTTTGAGAAGGGATAGACAATTTTTGACCTGGGGCTCAAATGGAGGTGGGGAGGCCTGACTTGGGTAGCCTCTTGCCTACAATTGTCTTTCTCTACTCTGGCAGCTTGCCTTCAGAAGTTGTGGGAGCTTCGTCACTGGAGGCTTTCAAGAAGAGACTGGACTGCCCTCTGTCAAAAATGGTGTAGTAGGGTCTCCTGCTTGGGCAGGGGAGGGGAGGGATGGACTAGATGGCCTACAAGGTCCCTTCCAATTATGTTCATCTGTTTAAAAAAAACTTTTAACATAGGTGGACTTCAACTCCCAGAATTCCTCGGCCAGACTGCTTGCTCCCAAACATGTCCACGCATGCTGGCTGGGGAATACTGCAAGTTGAAGTCTTAAAAAGTTGCCAGGGTTTGAGAAACACTAGAGGGAAGGTTGTGGCAAGTCCCAGAGACTTGCCACAACCTTCCAGGAGAGGAGGGTGGTGGTGGAAGGATCATCTCTCCCCTCTCATCTCATAAATGCACTTTGGAGAACTTTCCCTCTTGGCTGCCTTAAAACACCACAAGGGCATGTTTGCTCTCCTTGGATGACTCTACTATAGAAAGGCCTTTCCTTAAAAGAGGAATGATGCTTTTATCCACCTACATGAAGCCTTTCCCAAAGTTTTTTCTGCAAATGGAAGAGCCGGCACTTTTGCTTTTCTGCTTTTAAGAAAAGACGAGGGTCCCTAATCAACCTCTGCTGAGTCTTTGTCTAATACTTTAAATTGGACTTGAAAGCAAATCGGTCACCAGTGCTGTGACTGCAGCAGACATTAGCACTGTTATATTTTGGACCATTTCAAATACCTGAGCTGTCTTCAAAGGCAGCTCCATGCAGAATGCAATACAGTACTCCATACTGTTCTCCACCAATAGTCCCTATGGTTGGACTCGATGCTCTATGAGAAACATACTTCACTATCCAATGCTGAGATGTGTTCTATTTCTATTTAAACGATTTTGGTCCATATTGTCAAGACCATGGTTTCCTCACTTTTAATACAGTGATGAAAGCTGCACCATTGAAAATACTGAACAATATCAAAACGATGCTTCTGAAGAAAATGGTTCAAAATACCGTGAATTCCAAGAAGGGCAAATCATTCAGTATGAGATGAAGTTCAACCCAACTTCTCACCAGAATCCCTTGTAATGAAACTAAAACTTAGATTTTTTGGGGGGGGACACATAACCCCTAAAGGCAAGGGTCTTTGAAGAAGATTCTGATGCTCAAAAAAGTGAAAGTAAAAAAGTGAAGTAAAAAAAACACGAAAGGAAAGTAAAAAAAATAAAGATAAGGTAGTTACCCGTATTTTTCTGAGTATAAGACGCACCTTTTTCCTCCCTAAAAGTGGCTGAAAATTTGGGTGCGTCTTATACTTCGAATGTAGCTTTTTTTCCCCAGCCCTAACTAGGTGCTAACAGATCTTCCCAGCTCTTACCTTGCAGGCTTTTTCATTGTTACTCTCTCCAAAGAATGTTTTTCCAGCCCTAAGTCTTTGCAGGGTTTTTTTTCATTGCTCTACTTGCTCCGAATAAGTTTTTTTCTAGCCCTAACCAGATGCTAACGATCTTCCCAGCTCTTACTGGCTTGCAGGCTCTTTCATTGATACTCTCAGAAGAAGGTTTTTTTAAGTCCTAACCAGGGGATAAAATAATGTGCTGAAGCTGACCAGACTAAGGATGCTAGCCAGATGAATACCTGGTAGGCAGATTGTTTTCCCCTATTTTCCTCCCCAAAAACTAAGGTACGTCTTATACTCCGAAAAATACGGTAGATGCCATCACTGATGATACAAGAATAAGCTTATAAGAACACAAGCCAATACAATACAGACAGACTGCCCTGACAAATCATGGATATTGGATACAAACATTAGGAAGCAACCGAATCACTAAACAGCGACAATCCTTTAACATAGTGTTTCTCAACCCTGGTTATTTGAAGACATCTGGACTTCAACTCCCAGAATTCTCCAGCCAGCCTTGGTTTAACCATCTTCTGCAACTGGGTATACTTTCATATACTTTTCCAGGTATATGAAACACTGTTTTCTGGAATTATTATCCAAACAGGACATCAGGTTAGAAGAACTGGTTTTGGGTAGAAATAATAGTGGGCTGCAGGTAGGGATTGTCAGGGAGTAAGGTCTTTCTGGAGAATGTAACAAAATATTCTCTTGACGGATCTGTGAGTTTTCATGTTTGACTTTTTACTGTTTGTTCCAAGATCACTGCATTTATTTATTTACTTTTTTTATTAGCCTTGCTAAAGGACCAACATGGATTTCTCTTGATAAAGATATTTTGACACATGCTTGGATGAAAATAGAGCCTGCACAGCTGCTTCTTGTATGCCGGTATTTACACAGCCAAGATTAGGTTAGAATGTGGGATAATTCATGTTCTTGCATTTTAGTTAGAGTGTTTTATATGAGTTGTGTTGAGAATTTTATCTGATGTTTGTCCTGTTTGCATCACTGAGAGCAAAGTAACCCAGGAATTAAATAACAATGAGTCTGGAGAAGTCTTCTCAGAAATAACCCCACTGAGTTCAGCAGAGTTTTACCCTGAACTAAAGGATTATAGAATTGGACCTAAATATCCATTATCTGGCATAATAACTTTTATTTATCTCCATCCTTATCAACTGTAGAGCGTCCAAGATTGATTTGATTTTTTACTGAGAAGCAATTTTCCTTTAAAGAGCTCTTTCTTATGTGCTAGTTTGGCAATGACAGCATGCTGGCCAGCAGCCAGAATCTAGCTAAATGTTTACTGGGTAATTTCTAGCCTATTCACAGTCTGAATTGAGGGCTGGTTGTCTCCAGGTACCCTTCAAGCTTGTGCTTTTGCTTTCTTTTCTAATTGTCATGAAAATTGAGGATTTCCTTGAGAATGGAGAGGGGAGCAGTAAATGACTATGAACAAATTACAATTAACTGATGTAAATAGAGGTTAATCCAAGGCATTAGCTACAAAGCAGCAGGAGCGGCGGGCAGCAGCAAGTCTGAAGTTTCAAAGAACTAGGCCACTAAAACAAAAAAATTAAAAACGCTAGCATGCTCTAACAGAAGAATTGGTTAACACTAAGCCATCCTTCCATTACCTAGGATCCTGTAGATGGGTTAGAGTTAGACTAACATTCGCATAATCCCTGGACAGTATGGATTTGGCCATAGAACGTAGAACATCATCAGAGTCGGAAGGAACCTTGGAGGTCTTCTAGTCCAACCCCCTGCTCAAGCAGGAGACCTTACCCCATTTCAGACATGTAGTAGGGCCATTTATATTTTGGCTGCAAATTAGTAGATGCCAGCAAAGAAATGCCCTTCCCCCATTTTAGAGCCCACCTGAGTCTATGCAAGCCAGACATGGTGGCTGTATTATATGGCAGTACATTAAGAGGCTTGCTGAAACAGGAAAGCTTTCAAGGGCCAGAAAGAAGAATACAAAAGTAGGAGTAGATAATGTAACCTCTTGGGGCAGGGTGCATGAGTTTTTCCAGGCAGTGTGATTAGAATTCGATAACTTCAAACAAATTCTTGCTGTGGAGTAGTCAAAAATGCACTTGAGCCATTCTTTATCCCATTTATTAATCTGAAAGTAATCAATTCAGGCCTCATTCTGTTAAGTGATTGCTGGGTAATTGAAAAGAGATGTGAACTGTAATTATAAAGTTCATTTAGAGAGGAATGGTTTAGAATGAGGTTGTACACAAAGAATGTGGAAAAGAGATGATATATGCAGTGGATGCTAGTACCAACTAAGACTTATCTTGTTTGCAAATGCTATATTAGTACTGTAAAATACAGTTGTGCTGTGCTCTTTAAAAGACCGATCTTTTTTTCCTGATTATTGTAACTCAATTTCTCTCCTGATGCACTAATCACTGATGACTTCAGAAAGTTACCCAAATTTTACTTCAGATTCAGATTAACAGAGTTGGAAGGGACCCTGTAGGTCATCTAGTCCAACCCCCCACCCAAGCAGACCTTACACCATTTTTGACAGATGGCAATCCAACCTCTTCTTGAAAGCTTCCAGTGATGGAGCACCCACAACTTCTGAGGGCAAGCTGTTCCATTGGTTGTTTGCTCTCACTGTCAGAAAATTTCTCCTTATTTCTAGGTGGAATCTCTCCTTGTTCAGTTTCCATCCATTATTCCTTTTCTGGCCTTCAGGTGCCTTGGAAAAAAGCTTGACACTCTCCTCTCTGTGGCAGCCCCTCAAATATTGGAACACTGCTATCATGTCTCCCCTGGTCCTTCTCTTCACTAGACTAGCCATGCCCAGTTCCTGCAACGTTCATCATATGTTTTAGCTTCCAGTCCCCTAACCATGTTTGTTGCTCTTCTCTGTACTCTTTCTAGAGTCCCAACATCTTTTTTATAGTGTGGTGACCAAAACTGGATTCCTCCACAGCTCAATATCTAGAAAATAAAACATAGATTTATGGGACTGAAGGGGACCTCAGCGGTCATCTAGTCCAGCAGTCCCCAACCTTTCCAGCTTTGCGGACTGGTGGCGGTGTCAGCAGGGGAAGGAGAGCGGGGTTGGTTCCATGCAAATAGAGCTTCGTGCACGAGTGAACATGCCTGCCGCTAATGCAAGTGGAGCTGTGTGCACAGGCACATTTGCCCATCGCTTGCATGGCCCAGTTCTGAACATGCCGCAGCCCAGTACCAGGCCGCAGTCCAGGGGTTGGGGACCCCTGATCTAGTCCAACCCCCTGCTGAAGGCAGGAGATTTTATACCAACCAGGTCAAATGGCTGTCTAGTCCAGGGGTCTCCAAGCTTGGCAACTTTAAGACTTGTGGACTTCAACTCCCAGAATTCTTGGTCTAGTCTATTCTTGAAAACCTCTAGTGATGGAGCACCCATAAGTCTGGGAGGTAGCTGTTCCACTGATTAATCTTTCTGTCAGGAAGTTTCTCCTTAGTTCTAAGTCCGATCTCTCTTTAACAAGCTTCCACCCATAATTCCTTATATATTTTTTAAATTTTATTTTACTGGGCCCCAGCCTCACTATAACCCAATTACAATATACTTTATAATGGCATAGAAACATAGGTGGTTGTCTGCAACTGCATTTGTTTTCCTCTTTCAGATATTATAAAGGAGGAGGAGATAGAAGTATCGGATGGATCATTAGAATAGCTTCTCATGGCTGCCCTCTGAAAGTCAGAGTTCAAAGGCTGGGCTGTTCCATAGTTTTTCAGGGTTCATTCCAGGTCACTGGCTTGATAAAGATTCTCAACTTTCCAGCTACCAATGGTCAAAGAGTCTCCAAGATGTCCAAGCTTGTGTGGCTCAAATCTTGTTTTAAGTGATCATGAACAAAGTTGGTGTTTCATTTCGGTGCAGATCTCTTTATGCGCACATAGTGGGCAGCAGCACTGTTAATGTTAAAACTGATTTTAAAAGGATTCCGTGCTAAAAGAGGAAGAATTTACTAAGTTAGTGGAGCAGATTTACTGGAAAAAAACAACCTGACCTACTATAAGAAAATCAGGTCCTGTTTTTTAGAAATGTAAGGAAAGTGGCTCTTCAGAAAAAAGAAAATTGTTTTATCCTTAATAGAAAAAAAGATTGCATGGAAATGATCGATCCTGTGGTACATGCTCAGTTGAAACTGACAGGATTTAAATGAAAGCTCTAGCTTCTTCCTAAATCCTTCTACTGCAAATTCGGTTGACTACTTTAGGTCTGTTTTGCAAATTTATGATTTAGAAAAAACAGCAGTAACAGCAAACTGAATTGGCCCCATCTGATGTCCATTGCATGCAACAAGTAACCTGCATGAAGTAAGGGGCTTTGTCTGGATAAAGTTGTGAACCTTGTTCATCTGAAAGCAGGAATCCAGGTACTATAAGAGAATTTTCCATACATACTGTTGTAAGGAATATCCTTCTGGGTTCAGTTCCAAGTGGGGAAAAAGACACTGGATTCATGAAAGTTGCTTGGAAAGAAGGTTTAATATGGTGGACAGGAGCACCTGGCATAAGCCCCTGTACAGAAAAGGTAGATTACATGCTTCCAGATGTGGGTGAAGAGAAAAAAGGGAAGAAGAGATGCTGAGTTCCTTGTTTTATACTCTCTGTTGGGTCCCACCTCTTAGTTTCCTGTTCCTGTGTATATAATGCACTGATTGGTGTGGTCAGGCTCCCAGAAGGCCATGCAGTGGCAACTCTATAGGCTTTTGTCTGTCCCAGGCTTGGCTGAATGAGAGGGCCTTGGGCAAATCCTAATATGGGTATGACTGAAGGAGATAATTCTTTGTTATGTAGAAGACCTCCAGGCTAGGTGGGAGGAATGTGTGAGCTGGGCCCAGTCCTTAATGGCCCATTGGCAAAGGGTGGGGGCAGGGAGCTGCAGGAAGCTGCTTTGTATTTAAAACCTGTTTCTCTTTTCCTCATTCAGGGAAACATATTCTTTCCTTTTTCAATATTTCCTAGGATATTTCATTTTTCTAAGGGTGGGTATTCCTACAATACCAAGCTCACATTGGCTTTGTACACAGCTGCTTATATATATATTGGAGCAACCTGGTGCTATATTAACTTTCTTTAGGGTTTTTGTACTGGTTCATGTTCAACCTAGCCCCTGCTGACCTGCTAATGTGCTCAGTATCTTTAAAATACCGTCTCCTTTCCTTTTCACTGTCAGCTCTATCATTTGAGATGATGATGCAGAGGGAACATTAGACCACCAGGTGGGGTAATCTGACCAGAAACCAAAGAAGCAAATTACATTTACTATGGTGAAGTGTACTGAAAGTTTTCAAGCCAGAATACCTTGAGATTTTCACTGTAATTAAACAAGACCAGGAGAAGAGCTATGCTGGATCAAACTAAAAAGATTACCTAGAATATGGTTCTCACAACAGTCATTTGATCCCTTGACAAAGCCAAAAAAAACTCAACCTGAACTCTTCCAACCTAAGTATCTTTCAATTTATATTGTTTTTGTTTCCTAGTACCCTGTTTCCCCCAAAAGACATCCCCTGATAATAAGACCAATCGGGCTTTTGAATGCATGGCAATAAGGCCAAGCGCTTATTTCAGGGTTCAAAAAAATATAAGATAGGGTCTTATTTTGGGGGAAACACAGTACGATTTGATAGCTTATTAGTAACCTTGACCATCACTAAGTGATGTATCTTTTTATTCTTGATGAATGTATTTTATGCTCCTTATGTACACTGAGAGCATATACACCTAAGACAAGTTTCTTGTGTGTCCAATCACACTTGGCCAATAAAGAATTCTATTTTATTCTATTCTATATTCTTTCAGAACTGTGACTGTACATAGTACATAGCCACATAGTACATAGCCTGTACATAGCCACCATGGTGTTAGGCTCTTCCTGCATACTTGTTTACTCCCTTTCAAAGTTAAGTGCAAATAATGCAGCTAATATGAGGCAGCAAATTCCTTAATTTAACCATGCATGTGGGAAAAAATGTTTCCTTCTTCTATCCTAACCTCCCGCCATTCAGTTCCATTGGATGGCCCCAAAATTCTAATACCAAAATTTGCAAGTGATATGAAGTGGTGTGTTATAAGTAGTGCATCCATGCTCATGTCCCCATGGTTGTATATATGAACATCCCATGATCGAAAGCATTTTGGTTGGAATAAAATTCGAAGCACTACTGAATACCATACAGTATTAACATTTACTGAGTATTGATAATGAGAACTAATGGCTAAGACTCTAAATAATATCTGGTGCATGTATATATTTAAAACACGTCTATACGGTTTCCCATTAAAAAAAATCAAAGAATATGCTATAGCCTAAGTCTGAACAACCTATGGTTTGCAATTTCCAGCACTCTCCAAGTATGACCAGCTGAGATGATATGAAGGGTTATGTTTTCTCTGCATAAACCAGTTGAACTGTTGCTGAAGAGAACTACACTCTGGTCTTTGCCATGGCCCTGAAGAATAAGGGTCATTGGAAAGGTATACCTCAGTGGTGAAATCCATTTTTTTTTACTACCGGTTCTGTGGGCGTGGCGTGGCGGGCGTGGCGTGGCTTGGTGGCCATGGCAGGGGAAGGATACTGCAAAATCTCCATTCCCACCCCATTCCAGGGGAAGGATACTGCAAAATCTCCATTCCCACCCCATTCCAGGGGAAGGATACTGCAAAATCTCCATTCCCACCCCATTCCAGGGGAAGGATACTGCAAAATCCCCATTCCCTCCCCACTCCTGGGGGAAGGATATTGCAAAATCTCCATTCCCACCCCACTCTGGGTGGTATTTGCCGGTTCTCTGAACTACTCAAAATTTCTGCTATTGGTTCTCCGAATTACTCAAAATTTCCGCTACCGGTTCTCTAGAACCTGTCAGAACCTGCTGGCTTTCATCCCTGGTATATCTCCTTTCCCTTGAAGAACGTTTGGGCAGAAAGATAGAGCGGATGAACTTCACCCATATGAAGGGTCCTCTGTGTTCTCTGAGCTTGTGTTCTTGCATACATTTCATTATCTAAACTAGGTAACATCATGAGTGCTGTTGATGATGGAGCACTTGATGATGTTACCTAGTTTGGGTAAAGAAATGTCTGCAAAAAAACAAACAAACTCAGAGAGCACCAAGAAACCCTCATTTCAACCCCGAACTACAATATTCTCCTTTATTGGTACTTCATTCACAGGCAGGAGAAGGTTCTTCTGTTTTGATCGTTTGTTCTACCAGCCACATTTTGTTTGTGGAATATAGAAAATATTAGATGCCTTTTATATATGAAATAACTAATACAAATCTTTCCCTTAATTTCATGAGGTGAGAGACACAGTACTGATAGCAAAATGGGGAAGACATTTTCAGATTTTAACTCTCCAGCATACAAAATCTGCTCAGTTCTTACTCTATGTCCCTACTTTTGGCAGCAAAAAATCCTTCAAAGAACTGTGTAAGCAGAATACATTTAAAGAAATAATTATTTTATGTAACTTTTTTTTTTGCATTACACTTCAAAAGCACCGTATTCTCTAGTAATGCTTTGAGAAAACTGAATTAAGAACTTGTTCTAGCAGTTAGTTAAGCTCTTGTCTCACATGGCCTTACAGCTTTAATTATTTAATTGTTCAATGTTCAAATCAGTTATGCTTTAAAACAATGTGGCATCTGCTAAACTATGTTAGGTAATATAAACTAATTATGGAAGACATAATTTAGAAGCTGGAACTATATGACAATCTTAAAAGAAATCATTACGGAATTATTCTAGTGCAGATTTTGTTCTTAAATGTCGTCCAATTACATGGTAGTATTATGTTTTTTTTTTATTAAGTGTGAACTTGTGAAGGAACTTTCAATATGATTCAATTAATTTCAGAGGAAGGAAGCTACCGATTGGACAAGTGATGCGTCTGCCATGTGAGGTAATTTCAGTTTCTGTAATATCCCCAAATGACAAAATTTGGGCAGCATCTTGGGAAATTTAAAATGAAAATCGGATCCTTAGATCCATTAGAACCACTTGCAAGAGGCTGCCCCCAAAAAACCCATGGAAGTATTCATGTGCCATAGTCACCAAGTGCTGAATTGGAATTGAAATTTTTAAAAATCTTTTCTATATCATCTTTTATAACAGTCCAGCTACTTGAGACTGTTGCCTCATCCTAAGAATGCAGAGAGGCTATGAGCTGTTTAGTGTAAGGTGACCAGATTTTAATATTTGTAAAGCGGGACACCATTGATGGGGGGGGGGGTTTTCTAGGGGAGCAAAACGGGAGGGGTCCGTCTCTCTTATCCTGCAGCTTTGTGCACCCCCCCAAACACCCCCCCTTCATCGCAGCCGGGGGTGGGTTCCTACCGGTGCGGGCTTGCCTGTTTGTCACCGCAGAGCCGAAGAATCTGGTGGCGTTCGCAGCGCGGGGCTTTCCCCGGCCGCCGGGATGCCGGCATTTGCATTCTTTTGCCCTCTGGGCATGCGCAAAGTGTTCTGCTTGCACAGAGGGCAAAAGAATGCAAATGGCGGCGTCCCGGCGGCCAGGGGAAGCCCTGCGCCGCGAACGACACCAGCTTCTTCGGCTCTGCGGCGACCAACAGGCAAGACCGCCGCTGCCCCTCTCACTGCCCTCCCTCCCCGCCTGGCAGGAAGTAGGCGAGGCAGGAGGCAGAGGGGTGCACAGGGCAAATTCAAATTAAAAAAGCGGGACTTTTTTGAAACGCCGCGGGACGCGGGACAAATTATTAAAAAGCGGGACTGTCCCGCCAAAAGCGGGACATCTGGTCACCTTAGTTTAGTGGGATGCACGGAGGAAATAATGTTGCTTGTCTTTTTAGGTTTTTCCTTGGATGACTGGAGTAGGACATTCGGAGTATAAGACACTCAAATTTTCAGCCTCTTTTAGGGAGGAAAAAAGTGCGCCTTATACTCCGAAAAATACGGTACTGTGTTGATTTTCAAGATAAAGTCGCCGCAGTTCAAATGTGATTCTTTCCCCCCAAAGAAATGGAGGATATAAAGAAAGGATGAGTGGGGTGATTCCTCCCTCATTATGGCCTTTCTCAGCTTTCCCTCACAAAAGGTTGAGATTCAGCATATCTGGAAAGTTGGGAAAGGCTATCTGGAAGAAATAATGTATTATTCTTCAAGGTGTGATGTAAGTTGGAGTTGAAGTCAACATATTTTTCTCCTAGGAGACCGTGCATTTAGAATCAAAGTGAACTAGCTTGGTTCAGCTTTTCGATGACAGCCTTTCCTATTCCAGTTGTCCTTTCTCAAGGAAAGGAGATAATATTTTCCTTTAAGAAACTTTGGATTGACATAAGGATAAGTAAAAGGAAAGCAGTTAATCCAGGTCAAAACATTGTCATTGCAGGAGTGTCCACAGTAAGCTAAGTTTTTCTATAAACAATTCAATGCGTCCCATGACCTCACAGCACAAGCTTCACTGCTTACAGATTTGCCTGTGATGTTAACAATACAAGTACAAAAGAACCAGAATTTGCATCACAATGTGTCAAAGTATTTTCGTAGCTGTGATAGACCAGGCTTTCAAATAGAGCTCTGTATGAGAACTTTATGCAAAAGTGGCAGGAAGAATCATAAAACCACCAATTTTTAAGAAGAAGAAAAAAACCAAAGCTTTTACATTACAAATAAACAGAACATTCTTGCTTATAAAATAGAATATGTCTCAGTTTTTCAGCTTTTCAAATAATGACATTTCACAACATTGCCAAAATACCAGCCTTATATTTTCAAACTCTATTTTTTTTTAAAAAAACCCTAAAATATTAGTGTTATGTTCTAAATTAGTTACCCGTATTTTTCGGAGTATAAGACGTACCAGAGTACAAGCGCACCTTAGTTTTGGGGGAGGAAAACAAGGAAAAAAGGCCTCTGCCTCCAAGCAATTTGCCAAACAGCAAACAGCACAGATGGTATACACTGTTTGCTGTGTATTTCTGTGCATGTGTGCCTGACCCATAGAAATATCAAAGAATTGGAGAAATGTACATTATGCCAGAAAGTTTTCTTAAATGTAGTCACACTAACTCCTCCCAATTATTTAAATAGATCTACTCAAAGTAAGTCAGGATTTAACTCTAATACTAAACAGGACACTGTTACATTTCGGACTATACTTGTACAGAGCTGTTAAAATTAATTAAAATTTCTGGAAGTATACATTATTCTCTATTATTTAAAAGAAGATACAATAGTACTGGGCCTCTTCAGAGCAAGCATTTATTTTAAAAAGCTGCTTTATTTTGTTAAGTTGTCTAGATTTACAGGGGTCTCCAACCTTGGCAATTTTAAGACTTGTGGACTTCAACTCCCAGAATTCGACAGCCAGCAAAACTAACAAAGCTGGCTGTGGAATTCTGGGAGTTGAAGTCCACAAGTCTTAAAATTGCCAAGGTTGGAGACCCCTGGCTCTAGAACATAAAATAATTAAAATAAAATAAAATAAAAATAAAGCAGTCTTTAAAAAATAAGTCTAATAATTTGAACATTCTACAGACATTTATAGTTATTCATTTATTCCCTTGCACCCAGTTCAGCAGAAAATAAAAATCTGCGTGTCTCTCCCAGCTATTTGCCTCTTTGCTGCTAGTTTCACTTTCATTTTAGCACGTGGCAAATCAGCTGTAGGTCGGGAAGCTGCTACTGACTTGCTTGGCTTTACAGGCTCTTCCCTCTTTGCTGCAAACAGGTAAATTGCTGGAAGACAGAGGCCAAAGGGTGGGGGTGGGTGGGTGGGGCTACATTCGGTGTATAAGACGCACCCAAGTTTTCACCCTCTTTTTTGGGGGTAAAAAGGTGCGTCTTATACTCCGAAAAATACGGTATGTCAAAATATGATTGCAGAATAAATCAGCTTGCAAATCAACACTTAAACTGTCTCTTCTAAATATCTGATTTCTTGAAGTTTTTAAAAATAAGAAAAATCTGTTAAACAAACACATGCATATCAGGGGCGGGTTGCTTGTTCTTCGCGCACATGGCCATGTTTTGGCGCGCGTGCCCCCTCACACAATTTTGCTTCCTGCGCATGTCCAGAAGCAAAATCTTGTGAGGGGACGCGCGCGTGCACGTGATTTTGGTGCTTTTTTTGCTTCCGTGCATGTGGGGAAACAAAAAATCACCAAAATCTCATGCGCGCACGCATCCCCTTGTAAGGTTTTGCTTCCGTGCATGCGCATGAAGCAAAATCAGCCCAAAAATTCCCCCAAAAAAGATGGTGCCACGCGACAGACTGGTGAAGACGGCACCAGAGCTGTCATGCGCAAATAGCACCATCTGCTGGCCGCTACCGGTGCGGTAGAGTTGACCGCACCGCTGGGAACCCACTACTGATGCATATACTGTACAGTATACACAAGCCAGTCAAGTTAGAATCTTTTCAGCTAAAAAGCTGAAAAATTATTTGCATACTGCTAACTAATGAATACAACAATTAGGTCTGAGGAACAGTTTACATAATCAATAGAGAGGCAAAAAAAAACTGGGGGAGGCCTAAACATATAACTGAGGGAGCCTACTACTGGTTTCTGTATGCACGAATACTGGCTTATATGTCTTTGCTCCTACCATACTAATTTTCTATAGGCAGAATCCGAGATTTCTCCTTACTCTCCACAAGGCATCTTTAAAATATTTAATTTGTGGTGCAATATAGAAAGTATATTGAGCAAATTAGTGAAAACATTCCGATAACTAACAAAATAACAAGAGTTGGAAGGGACTTTGGAGGTCTTCTAGTCCAACCCCTTGCTCAAGCAGGAGACCTTATACCATTCTAGACAAAGGACTGTCCAGTCTCTTCTTAAAAGCCTCCTGTGATGGAATACCCACAACCTCTGGAGGCAATCCGTTCTACTGAGAACTAGATAAACTCGTTCTCAGGCCAATGAACCAATCAATGAAAGCAGCATTGTCTTAGGACATATTAAGTTTAACACATTTATTTTGATATAAACTAACATGGATTAGAATCCACTTTGTAAAATATTCCCTAAGGATTATCATAATTGAACTGTTACGATATATAAGCAATGTTGCTTCAACAGACCTAGCATAGCTAATCTCGAAAACCCTGGTCATCTTGCTTAAAATTACCTAAAGTGAACGGCCTTTCTTTAAACAATTATTGTCCAACATTTCTGGACAAAAATGGGAGGATTTTTGGTCAGAGACAATAGCTAACGTAAATCCATTTCTTCCCTCAATCGCCATACATATAGACTTGTGAAATCTGTGCACAAAGAATAAAGAAACTTGATTGCAAAACATTAACTCTTTTTTTTTCTGTCTGTTTTCAGTTTCCCTTGACCTATCTCAGCAGATCTCTCCCCTTTGGACTGAAATCTTTTGTGGACAGTGCTTTTTTTTTGTAGCAGCAGTCTTTGTTTTCCATTATCAAATTGTTTAATGGTCATGCAATTATTATTTCCGCCTGTTTCTAACATGTTTTGTAGTACTCACTATTCCCAGTTCATTAACTGACCGACCTCGGCATTAATACCCCCCTCCGCTGAGGTTACCTTGGAAACAAAGCTTCCTGTGCATAATCCAAGATTATCCAACTCTTTATCCTACATGTGACCCTTAATTACTTGCTAAATTAGAATGGTTTGCTAAAAATCACAAGAGGAGGTTAATATGTTCTTCCAGAGTTGGTCAACCTAAGATGACACAAAATTTGTAGGGAATTCAAAGTACATGATCCCTGAAGGCGTCTCTTTTAAAGCAAAGACAAACTTTCCAACAAGAAGCTGTACCCTTGAGTTTGTATCTGTCACTCACTTTTCTCATCGGCTTTTTCCAGCCCTTGAATTCATCTGCCTGAACAAATCAACCAAGTAAACGTTGTATGGATTGATTACACATAGGATTCATTGACTGTTGCTCTCCAGCAATTAGCATCTCACTGAAATCAAGGGACCTTTTCCTCTATGAATAGATCGGAGATACAGGATGGCATTAACAAGAAAGTTTGAGCGTAAAATGAGGACCCAGATTGTTGGGGGCAATGTAAATATATACATTGCTTAATGGTGTAAACTGCTTAGAGAGTGCTTGCACTATGAGGCAGTATATAAGTCTCACAAATAAATAGAGAGAGAGAGGAAGGAAGGAAGGAAGGAAGGAAGGAAGGAAGAAAGAAAGAAAGAAAGAAAGAAAGAAAGAAAGAAAGAAAGAAAGAAAGAAAGAAAGAAAGAAAGAAAGAAAGAAAGAAAGAAAGAGAAAAAGAAAGAAGGAAAGAAAGAAAGGAAAGAAAGAAAGAAAGAAGTTTAGAGAAAGAGAAGGGGAGGGTTTGAAAGGAACCTGCAAAGCAAACAGTGCAGTTGAAATACAAGTTGGTGAACAAACCACATTACTCTGAGAAATCTGGTGAACATCATGTCTCATATGCTGATAAGATAGGCCTACATCGGCCTGAAAAATAATCATATATTCTTCTCAGGGGACACCCCCCCAAAAAAAATCCTTTTGAGAGAGAGGAAGTTCTGACACTTAAATGAAAAAGGCTGTTTATTTTCTAGTCATACTTCTAGCATGCCAAAGAAAAATAATTTATATAGATAGGTGGACCATAGCTAGGTCAAAATACTTATAGATTAAACTTTTTTAAACAGTACCTCTTCTACATTTTGAGTAAACAAGCCTCCCGGAAGATGTACAATAACCAATTTTAAAAGGAAGTATAAAAAATGAAATGAAAGAATACCAAGCAGTGGGGGTGGGAGGGGGGATCTGCATTCCTTTTCTTCCATTTGAGGTAACTATTTCCTTTTGAAAGTTTTTTTTTCAATAAGAGAATTTTGGTAAATTATTTATTTACCATATTTCTATGCCGAATAACTCAGCAGTGGGCAACAAAAATAAAAAATAAACAGAACAAAAACAATATGAACAATGACAACACAATGAAACATGGACAGATCCCAAATTTAACATTTGAAAGTAATGGTCTTTATACAGTATATGAGGGCAAATTATTCCATAATGGTTAAATGTTATGAATGGAATTTGATGCCGTTGCACTTATTTAATTATAAGATACCATGGAATATGTGTGAATACTGTATTTTTTACACTTTATAATTCTTTCTCCAGTGATCTTTCTGGCATCAACAATTAACAATGAAATTTGGGGGGAAAGCATCATGACAGAACCCTTCCAAATAGATTTTTCAGATTTGGAAATATGGACAGCTAAGGGAAGCATCAGAATCATGGAAAGATGTTTAAAGAGTTTACTGAACCCTAACATTTTCATCTGCAACAATAAATTAAACTGAAATACATCATGAAGAGAAATGCCATTTTCAAACAACATGAGAATGAGGTAGAAAAATGGAAGTGTTTTTCATAGTAAATCACTTCAGAAACTGCAGGTTCTGGAGTTCTGAATCAAGCCTGAAAGTTAGATGGCCCTAATCATACCTTCTTCTTCTTAATGAACTAGGGAGTAGCATGCCAAAGATTCTGCCTAATATTATCCTGTCTCCTAGGACTTAAGGATGTTTCACCTCTCTCTGCTTATGTAATGTGTCTTCCTTATTTGTGCCAAGGTAATCTCCCTGGGCCTTTACAACTGTTTTGAGTGAATTGGAGTTGACATAAAAACAATATGATGATGACTTGGCAAAAAAAAAAGTCGCCAAGGTATGTTTATGCCATGGTTGGGTACAATGAACAAAGGCACCAAGAATAGAAAGGGCAATCCTATTTCAAACTTAATGCAAGTTTTTGCCAATCGGTTGTCCTCCAAGGGAGCAATATTGTAAAAGATATATAAAATAAAAATATTAATGGATTAATGAATTCATGGAATTCATGGAAAAAATAGGAAGAAAAAAAAAGAGATGGGGGAAAATTATCTTTTGTCTGGGTTTCGTTCTCTTGCTAAATTTATTGGTTTGGGATGTTATTAAAACACTTTCTACTAGTAAGAGCATTTCAGCCATGGAATCAACTGCTTAAAGATGTTGGACTTGGTCTTTGGTGGATGTGTTCAAGTAGAGGCTTGACTGCCACCAGCCTGGTATGTTTTAATTTGGATTATTATACCATGCAAGGGGATGGGCTTAATGGTCTGTTTGCCTTTTTCCAACTCTATGATTCTAGCACATTCTAAAGCTTGCATCATATTTTTCTGAGGCATCACAGACATTTTATTCCATCTTTTTCTCTCTCTCAGTATGTACCAATATTATTCTTTATTTTTTCAGGCAAAAGTATGTAGTGTATAAATAAACATAGTAATCTACTAGGAGACTGTCTAAGCCAGGGGTATCAAATTTGAGGCCCGCGGGCTGGATCCGGCCTGTGGGGTGGTTAGATCTCACCTGCAGGGCCGCCCTGGAAATAGCGAAGGGCCGACCTGTGGGGTGGTTAGATCTCACCTGCAGGGCCGCCCTGGAAATAGCGAAGGACCACCCCGCGGTGCCTCTTCCAGCGAAAACGGAGCTTTCTCTCCTGTGCAACGTGCACGACCCTCCCGGGCTCTGTTTTCACTGGAAGAGGGTTGCAGGAGGCCATCCCAGCTGAAAATAGAGCTCAGGAGCCCATTTTTGCTGGCAGAGTGCTCGGGCCACCATAGGCACCCCTGACATGAGTGACATCAAGCTGGCCACGTCCCCGACTCATCCCCCAGGTCAAACACAACCCTGATGTGGCCCTCAGTGAAATCGAGTTTGACACCCCTGGTCTAAGCCATCCTATTGCATTTCTGCATCTTCCTGTTTCTTGTATGACAGAAGGAAGCCCTTAATTGAAATCTATTTAATCAAACAAAATTCTGAAACAAGCTCCAAGATATATTTGCTAGGACTGAATACTAATCATTGGATTCAAGATAAGGTATTTGTATTTCTGCCCATTTTTTATACTGAGTTCACAGCAGAGAGGGTTTTCCACAGAGGGATCTGTTTGTTGCAGTAAAAAAAATGAAGATTTTGCAACAAGTTAAAAATAAGAAAAATCCACAAGCTTTTGTAGGCTAAAGACATCTCATTACGCAGCCTTTCTCAATTTTTTTTGCCCTGGAAGAACTATTTTTCAATTTTCAGGTCACCTTCCATTTTTTTAACAATGTTAAACTTTACAAACTTACACAAGCCATAACTTATACTTTTTACAATTAAATAATAAACCAGCAACTGAATCTTGACGGGTAAAAATTCCCATCAATGTGAATTATAGCAATAGCATTAAACAGTGCTATTTTTTTTCCAATCTTAATCTCTTGATTAAGTGACTAGTGACCTCTTATGGAACTCTGGGTGCTAGTGGAACCCCAGCTGAGAAAGGCTGCAATGACAAGGCTCAATGTATCTTATTTCAGACACCAAGACATTCTGTAGCTTTGTGGAGAAGCTCCAATGATGGGAAAGGTGAGCTCTACTTCTGCCTTGGCCACAAGGCCAGCTAGCTGACCCTGGGCCAGTTCCTCGCTCTTAATTCTAGGAATGAATCAGAATAGAACTAGAAGGGACCTTGGAGGTCTTCTAGTCCAACCCTCTGCTCAAGCAGGAGACCCTATACCATTTCAGATAGGTGGCTGTCCAGTCTTTTCTTAAAAACCAGTGATGAAGCATCTACAACTACTACTACTTTTTTGAAAATTTTTATTTTTTCTCCATTACCATATGTATGTATATACATATACCTTACATTATATCAAGTTATACATTATTATACAATTGTTCTTAAAATATTCTCCTATATTACACCTAATTTATATTACTATTCATCAACCTGTTCATTTCTTTACACTCCCCTCCATCTCCCTCTACCTTCTTACTCCTTCTCTCCCCCTTCCTACACTCCACTCCACTCCTCTTCCCCTTCCTCCTTTCTACTTCCTCTTTCTCCTTCTTTACCTTTCCTCAAGTGCTTCTTATCTTAAATCATCTCATATTTAACAGATTGCTTTATTATTCCCTTAAATTTCTGCTCCATTGGTGTCATTTTTTCATTTATCATTTCTAAACAAATACTTCATAATTTTGGTACATGTTAATTAATACTGCCTCCTCTATCTAGTTTTGTCATCTGAGTCCCTCAATATTCATTTTCCTTCTCTTTATATTATCAATAAAACTTTATTTTTATATATATTCATATGTTCATTTATATTCATTTTCTAACCAATCATAAAATTTTACCCATACACTATAAAATTCTGTATCTTCTTTATCTTTAATTTTCATAGTCAGTCTGTTCATCTCTGCACAGTCCAAAATTTTTTTTATCACTTCTCCATCAGATGGAATTTTTGTTGCTTTCCATTTTTGTGCAAATACACTTCTAGCTGCAAGCATCTACAACTTCTGAAGGCAAGCTGTTCATGAGTGAGGCAATAGCAAACCACTTCTGAAAAAAACTTTACTAAGAGACCTAAGCAGAGACTTGCTTAGGCAGTCACCAGGAGTCAAGACTGAATTTGAAAGAGAAAAAATAAAAATAATAAAGGAACATAAGCATAAAGTTATGCTCAACACAGTACAAGATGAAATAAATGGACCACGCATTGATTTCTTAGGCATTACCAAACTGAAATTAATCAAAATTGGGCACTTTGAGTCAGGAAATCTACTCTTTACTAATTGGGACTTGAAAAACAAAGTCAGGAAAGATGCAATCAATGACCAATCAATATCAATTAGGTTTCACAGACAATTCTTTAATATGATAGTTATCTCAGTTTCATAGATTGATTGAAGAGTGCAACTTAATAAAAGATTTCGGGGAGTTGTTTGAAGAGACTAGAAGCAGTATTACAATGAATGTCTGTGAAAACAGATACAGAATAACAAGGAAAGTTTTCAGAGACATCTTGAAACTCAAAAGAAGCTTCTAATCTTGAGTTGATATGCTACAGGATGTCAATGGAAAGGTAGTAACTGGTTTAAAGAATATCCTACAAAGATAGAAATATACTGAAACTCCGCACAGTAGAGTTATAAAAATTAAGACACTTTAGAACAGTGGTTCTCAACCTTCCTAATGCCGCGACCCTTTAATACAGTTCATGTTGTGGTGTCCCTGTCAGATAGGAATTTTCCTACCAGAGGCGATTTTAGGATCTTGCTTCCTCGAAGTCATTTGTACTCAGAAAATAAAACCAAGATTCAAATCTAATTAACAAAATATTTATTTCAGTACAAAAGTAACAAAAATAAACCCTTAATAAACTACATCTTCTCAGCTAATGGATTCACGTCTGCCTTCGGCAGGCATCGAAAAAGAAAGGAAAGGGGAGTAGACAAAACTCCTGGAATGCACACATGCATAGTAAAACATATCACATGTCTGCTTGATTAGAAATAAACCTTAGAAAACAGTAGAGATGCACAACTGGCAATTATTCACATCGTGACAGTCCCCCAGTTCATTAAAGTAACTATGATTTACCATTCTCTGTGTTGAGAACCGCTGCTTTAGAAGATATTCCCTACTTACAAGAACATCTAGTACTAGAAGTTGAAATTAGATCAGTATTCTTGATCATCGTGAAGTTGGAAGGCTATAGGAATTGATGGATTTATTTAACAGCCGCTAGACCCTGGGCAGCTTACAACTCAACCAATAGAATTTGAAGCATATCTACAAATACATGGCAAGCAACAGAAAAGAATTATTAGCTCTAACCAAACTCTCTCAGCAAATATAAAGAATGTCACAGTGAGCCATAGATTGGAAGCAATTACCAGAGAAAGAGGCCTTAACAGAATGCGCAAGTTGTCATACAATATACTTAATTTCACATGCTAAGAAAATAATGCTTACGGTAGCATCATCCAATGCAGATTTAGAGCCCTACACGGAGAGGGAGACGCCAGATGTTCAAGCCAGTTTTAGAAAAGGCCAAAGAACATGAGACATTATTGCTGATGTATGCTGGATAATTGAGAAAGCCAAAGAATACCAAAAAGAAGTCTATATATACTTCATTCGCTATAGAAAAAGCCTTTGATTGTGCCAGTCATGTCAAGTTTTGGAGTGTCCTTAGAAAAATGGAAATCGCAGAACATCTTTGTTGTTCTCATCTGAAGCCTATACACAGAACAGGAAGCCACAGTCTAGACAGAACATGGTGAAACAAGCCGATTCCAGGTTGGCAAAGGAGTGAGACAAAGCTGTATCCTCTCCCCTTATTTATTCAACTTATACACCAAATATACATTAAGGAAACCTCAATGGATTAGAAGTAAGTATGGTTTTAAAATTAGAGCAAGAAATATCGATAACTTGCACTACACTGGCGATAATATTCTGATAGCTGAGAATAAAAATGCAAATGATCTGCAACCTCTAATAATAAAAGCCAAGGAGCATACTTAAAAAATGAAACTAAGTTAAAGATTTAACTAATGACAGCAGGCTAGGCATAATTGACAGTGAAGGTAGTGAATGGTGGATCGCTTTTGCCTTTTAGGAACCAGCAATCATGAAATACATCACAGATTGGAACATGGTAAAATAGGAAGGAAAACTCTGGTAAAGATGCCAGCATGTGTCTATACTTACAAAAATCAGAATCATGCCATTCTCTGTGACAATCTATGGAAATGAAAAGCTGGACTTTGAATAAGAAATCTCAAGATTTAGATAAACTAGAATATTTGAGAAGCATCTTTCCAAATAACAAAACATTTCTGTTTTGGGACAAAAAACCCCACGTGAATCGGTTCATGAAGCCATTGCCCTGATTTAAAAGAGACTCTATTTGTCACAGTGAAAAATTCCAAGTGGAAACCCACTCAACTACAAAGCTTTTATAAACATTAATATAATCCTCATTTAATGAAGCAACACAAATCGAGAAAATCTATCACATTACCTCCAAAACCCCAGACAACAAAAACCTACAGGGAAAAAGAACACCATGTTTTTTCTTCTGAAATGCAAGGAATCTAGGACAGCACCTAGTATTTGCTTTATGTTTGGATTTTTTCTCACACTTCTAGTAAGCCATTTCATTACCTTGAATGTTCCTAATGTTGATTTTAAAATGATACACTGTGTTACACACATACAGGTAGTCCTCAATTTACAAGTTCATTTAGTGACCGTTCAAAGATGCAACAGCACTGAAAAGTGACTTATAACCATTTTTCACACTTATGACCATTGCAGCATCCTCATAGTCACATGATCAAAATTCAGATGCTTGGCAACTGATTCATATTTCCGAGGCTTGCAGTGTCTTAGGGGGGGTCACTTTACCACCTTTTGCAACCTCCTGGCAAGCAAAGTCAATGGGGAAGCCAGTTTCACTGAACAACTGCAGTGATTTACTTAACCACTGTGGCAAGAAAGGTCGTAAAGTGGGACAACATTCACTTAACTGTCTCGCTTAGCCACAGAAATTTTGGGCTCAATTGTGGTCGTAAGTCGAGGACCACCTGTACTCAGGCTACCTTTCCTTTTTCTCCTGACAGGCTTAGACTTCCCACCTGAACCGGCCGCTTTTCAGAGGCCAAGGACTACAACTGCCATCACTCCCCGCCCCACACGATGCTGCTGGCGGGGATGCTGGGCCCACGCCAGTTAAGAGAGAACGCGCTGCCCGCGTTGTATTTCTCCTTTGCGGATCAACCGTCCCCACGGCAGCATTGCTTTAAACTAGTTAATCCTTATAAATTAAATATAATGGAATCGTGGTTTTTCTCCCCCTCCCCTTCAATGCGGAAAAAGCACCGAGCGACCGTTAACAGCCAAGTCCGAAATAACCGCTCTTCCGCCCCCACCCACTAGCTTCGCTTTCGGGGCGTGGCCTGAAGGCGTGGCCGACGACGCCACGCCCTCTATGGGCAAGCTAACGTATTCCTTGCCCTTTGGCCGCGGGAGGCACCGCCCTTCTGGCGGCCGGACCAATCAGCGAGCGCCCTGTTGGCCAAGCCGGGTTTCATGCAGCAGAGTCCAAGATGGTGGCGCTCAGAGCTCGGAGGGATGGCTCGGCGGCGGTGGCCGCGAAGAGGCTGTTGGTCGCCGCGTGTCTATGCCTGAGCAGCCCCTTCCTCTCCCCGGCAGACGCCACAGGCCAGGCGGAAAGCGGCGGCGCTCCCGTGGCGGCGGCGCCTCACCGGCGGTTCGAATACAAGTACAGCTTTAAGGGTCCGCACTTGGTGCAGCCGGACGGATCGGTGCCCTTCTGGGTGCATACGGGCAGTAAGTAGTCCTTATTCCCGAAGAGGGGAAGCGGATCTTCCGTTGACCTTGCGATCGGCTCGGGAATCTATTCTGAAGGATCAGCGATTAGCCTTGGAGCGCAGTTCGGGAAGGGAGGAGCGCCTCTGGGCATACGCAGAGTGCAGCTGGTTTGGGTTTGCGGCTCAGCTTGGCTTATCCGGGGCTCGTGGTTGGCTTATAAATCAAGGAAGAGATTTCTCTGTGGTCTTAATAGGAACATGTCAAAACGATGTAGGGGAGTGTAAAAAATCGATTCTTTCTTGCATCACCGTATTATCTCTAAAGGTAACATGACATCCAGCCTTTGTGGGCCGTTGCCTCATCTTTCTTTAATATAGATGGGTGTAAGGGAATGGACATTTTCATTTCTCAATCCCAGAGGTGGGTTGGGATGAGAGAGAGAGAGTGACTGGCCCAAAGTTACAAAGTTATCTGTCTGGGTTTAAAGAATTATAAAGTATCCTTTCACAACTTGCCCTTCAGGGATAAATATTGCAAAGAATCCTCTGGTACATACAGATGGGATCCAGCAAGGTGTTTCTTAATGGGAACATCTTGCCTTTGAGGATAGAAATCGGTAACGGAAAAGCGATTACTCAATCCAGAATTTCTCTACCTGGCAAAAGCCAAAGTTCCTCTGCTTGATGAGTCCCAAAGGTGTTTTTTCAAGAGGCAACTGGACTTTCTTTAATAAAAATGTGTAAAGGAATGGACATTTTCATTTTTCAATCCCAGAGGTGGGTTGGGTTGAGAGAGAGTGACTGGCCCAAAGTTACACAGTTTTTTTAATCTGTTAAAGGTTGTTTATAAAGTGTTCTTTAACAACTTGCCCTTCAGGGATAAATATTGCAAAGAATCCTGTGGTACATACAGATGGGATCCAGCAAGGTGTTGCTTAATGGGAGTGAATCCCATTAATTTTTCTTGAATCATTAGCTCAAACATATTGCCTTCTTCTGTGCAGATTCATCTTCTAAATCCCCAATTTCTTAACTTTGAGGATAGAAAATAGTAACAGAAAAGTGATTACTTGATCCAGAATTTCTCTACCTGGCAAAAGCCGAAGTTCCTCTGCTTGATGAGTCCCAAAGGTGCTTTTTCAAGAGGCAACTGGACTTTCTTTGGGATAACCATGACCTGGATGACTGAGAATCTCCATAGGCATTTAGCTCTGCTTGATGAGGATGGTTAAGGTGCTGGCCTAGAACCCAAGAGACTATGAGTGCTAGTCCCACTTTAGGCATGAAAGTCAGCTGGGTGACTTTGGACCAGCCACTCTCTCTCAACCCAACCTAACACTCAGGGTGGTGGTTCTGGTGAAAATAGGAGTAGGGAGGTATATTAGGAATGTTTGTTGCCCTAAGGCCATGATGGCGAACCTATGGCACGCATGCCATAGGTGGCACACAGACCATATTACTGTATGCCAGTGTTTTTCATACTTGGCCACTTTAAAATGTATGAACGTCAACTCCCAGAATTTCCCTGGGAAATCCACACACCTTTTGAAAAACACTGCTCTATTAAAAAAAACACAATTCTTACAACATATGATATAGTGAGTATATGATTATTGTTCAGGTGATCATATACTCACCATATCATATGTAGCAAGAATTATTATTTTTTAATAGTCTCTTGCTGCAGATTTTATTATTTGTTTGTTTGTTTGTTTGTTTGTTTGTTTGTTTGTTTGTTTGTGAGATTTATATACCGCCTCACAGTGCAAGCTCTCTCTAAGTGGTTTACACCAGTAAGCAGTGTATATTTATATTGCCCCCAACAATCTGGGTCCTCATTTTACCTACCTCGGAAGGCTGGAAGGCTGAGTCAACCTTGAGCTGGTGAGATTTGAACCGCTGACTTGCGGATCACAGTCAGCTAAAGTGGCCTGCAGTGTTGGATAAATGGAATGAGAATTCTCAAAAATCTTGTCTGTTTTATACTAATAAAAATACACTCTTCATTACTCTCAACCCTACAAGTACCTCCCCCCCCACCTTTCCTGGTCTTTCTACTCCATACTTATTTAACATTGTCATTGAAAAATCTAAAAGTTGCGCCTCTCCTTCTTGAGAAACTAAACTAATTCAGTCATTGAAACCAAACTTCTACATCTCTCATAGCTGAGAAGTCTCCCAGCTCTTCTGTTAACATTTTTCCATTATAGTGGGAGATGGCATTCTTGGCCCTTTTGCCTTTGTGGCATAATGTATTAACACAGATAGCATAATACTTTATTGTTAAAGATTATGATGTGCTTAAATTATAATTTGTAAAAGATTTAGGTTCTTCAGGGCCTGCTGGTAGAGTAACTTTATTTCAGCTATTTACTGTTTCCATTGGGAATTCTGCTGTTTTCTAAGGCAGATGATTACTATTCACCTTTCATTATATGAAACCAACCATATCATATGGCACTGAGGTGTGAAGGTGTTTCAATAAGAGGTCTTTGGATCCCTGCTTCCTTCAGGGAATTCAGTTCATTTTTTTTCCTTGCTCTATTTTGGAATTACTGTATTATATAAGATGGCTAAATTTGAAATAATATCCTTCTGCCTTTACTCTTTATAGCTAGAAGTGTCCTTTGTCTGTGTTCGTGTTCACATGTGACTGCAGGATGATAGTTATATTCTGCCATATGGCACAGGATTCATGTGAACAGATGGCAAATGTGCTCCATTGGATAGAGCAACTTTAGCATAATAACAGGCTTCCATTTCTTCTTTATCTTATCTAGATTCGAAGTTAAAGATCAGATTTTGCAGTGACTTATTCATATATGTCATATAGGGTACAAGTATCAAAGTGTGATTGAATATCTTACGTTCATACAATATATAAAACTAAGCTGATGTCTTTAGTTTTTTCTCTGTCAATCATTTCTTGATAATTTGCCGTTCTGTTTCCTATTCTTGAGTAGCTGAGTCAAATTTTGGAATTGACAGTATAAACTCTGGCTATATGGTGATTCGTCACTATCTACATCAGGGGCAACTTTAAGACTTGTGGACTTCAATTCCCAGAATTCTGAAGAGTTGAAATCCACAGATCCCAAGGCTGGACACCTCTTATCTGTAGAATGAGAGACTGTCTTGTCCTGCTTTACATATGATCAGAACACCCATTCCTGGTACATAGACACACTTTTAAATTGTTTATCCATTCTGGTTTATAATAAATAGTTTATCTTAAATGGTTGTTACTTTTGAGCTCTGTTTTTGATGGATAACTGACTCTAGGCTTTGCTTTTTTTTAAAGTAACATGTTGACTTTTTGTTACTGATTAAATCAACACTTGAAATACAAAGCAAATTACCTTTGATATTAACTCCAATTACTGGACAAAAGCTAGCATTTAACCTAATAGCCTTTTAAGTTAGAATCGAAGAACAGTTAAGAAAGTGCTGGGTTAATCTTTAAAACAATTTGGAACAATATTGAGAGAGATTCCTCAGTGTACATAAATTGCTGCCCATTATTACGTTTCCTAACACCTCCTGGAATATAGTATTGGAATTGAAGAGCAAGATTTGGTATGAGTTTACTGCAACTTGCAAAATGTAATATAAATCCATATTGTGATCTACAGCCAGCCTGCCTTTCATTTATGAAAAGTGATCCTTTGAAATCTGTTTTCTAGACCAGGGATTCCCAGTCCCTGGTCCGTGGATCAGCACCAGGCCGCAGCATGCCAGAAACCGGGCCACACAAACAAGCGAAGCCCGATCTGTGGGATGCAGGCAGCACATGAAACCACGCCCCTGCTGTTCCGGGGGAAAACGTATCTCCACCAAACCGGTCCCTAGTGCCCCAAGGGTTGGGGGGGTTGCTGTTCTAGACTGCATACAGTAGCTTAGCTCGGGAACAGCACAGTATGTGTGTGTGTGTTTTTCCCCCACTGTGATAAGATTAGGAGCTTCTTTGGATTAGAAACCCTCCCATTGTACCACCTCTTACAATACTAGACAACGCAGTATCAACAGTAGAGACCTTCAAATTTCTAGGTTCTATCAAAGTCCTAAAATGGTCACCCAACATCAAAAACGTCATCAAAAAAGCACAACAAAGAATGTTCTTTCTGCGCCAACTCAGGAAGCTCAAACTGCCCAAGGAGCTGCTGATACAGTTCTACAGAGGAATTATTGAGTCTGTCATCTGCACCTCTATAACTGTCTGGTTTGGCTCCTCAACCAAACAAGACAGACACAGACTTCAGAGGATAATTTGAACTGCAGAAAAAACAATTACTGCCAACCTGCCTTCCATTGAGGACCTGTATACTGCACGAGTCAAAAAGAGGGCCATGAAAATATTTACAGACCCCTCACATCCTGGACATAAATTATTTCAACTCCTACCCTCAAAATGATACTATAGAGCACTGCACACCAAGACTAGACACAAGAACAGTTTTTCCCCGAATGCCATCACTCTGCTAAACAAATAATTCCCTCACAACTGTCAAACTATTCACTAAGGCTGTATTACTATTACTATTAGACTTCTCATCGTTCCTATCACCCATCTCCTCCCAGTTATGACTGTATGACTGTAACTTGTTGCTTGTATCCTTATGATTTATATTAATATTGATTGTTTCCTGATTGCTTATTTGTACCCTATGACAATCATTAAGTGTTGTACCTCATGATTCTTGACAAATGTATCTTTTCTTTTCTGTACACTGAGAGCATAGGCACCAAAGACAAATTCCTTGTGTGTCCAATAACACTTGGCCAATAAAGAATTCTATCTATTCTATCTATCTGTCTGTCTGTCTGTCTGTCTGCCTACCTACCTACCTACCTATCTCCTAAATTTATTTATTATTTATTAGTGACATTTATATACCGCTTCACACTGCAAGCACTCTCTAAGCGGTTTACACCAGTAAGCAATGTATATTTATATTGCCCCCAACAATCTGGGTCCTCATTTTACCTACCTCGGAAGGATGGAAGGCTGAGTCAACTTTGAGCCGGTGAGATTTGAACCGCTGACCTGCGGATCACAGTCAGCTAAAGTGGCCTGCAGTACCCCACTCTAACCGCTGCGCCAACTCGGCTCTAAATTCCTTTAATCTCGATGATTCTGAATACAGTATCTGTCTCTGCAAGACTAATGCAGAGCTTAACCAATATGAAAGAAACAAGAGTGCCTAAATCTTATTTATTTCATTTTGCTTGTTAATTTGGATGAGTCAGAGAGAAGCAAGCCACCCAGAATCACTCACTGAGGTCCAGGGTCCAATGGGGCCGAGAACCTGGATGTTCCCAAGCAAAGTCCTGGCTCTCTGATATGCTACACTGACACATTGTTTAATGCTACTTTGTTCTTGCTTGGATGTGCCTGATTCATACCAGATCTAACACTACAGTATCCACAAACTAACTGTTTGGTTTCCACATCCCAGATCTACAAATGTGTCTCAGGACTAAAGTTGGCTGAAGCTACAGTCTTACAATTTGCAAAGCTAACTCAAGTTCCAAAAGCACTTCCCCAGCTCAGAAATTTCTTTTAAATTTGAAACCTGGGAAGTGACTTGGAAAATAGCTATTTCTGAACTTAAAAGCAGATTTTAAAATCTTGAGTACTTTTGTATTCGGGATGACTAGCCTTGTTCATTGTGGTCGATGGTATACAGATAGTCCTTGACTTACGACCACAATCGGGATTGAAATTCCATCACTAAGTGACGCGGTTGTTAAGTGGGTCTTTCAGCCCCACTCATGTCACAAGGTTGTTGTGGGCAAAATAGTAGAGAGGAATATTAAGTACGTTGCTTCCTTGAGTTAGTTATAAAAAAATAATAAAGGCAGGATTTAAAAAATCTAATATAATTTTTGGGAACTTTTTAACAAGTATGGTTTTTAACATATTACTAAAAATGGTGAACTTCCTTTTTAGATGCTATCCCCAGTGCTGATCAGATCAGAATAACTCCTTCGTTAAAAAGCCAAAGAGGAGCCGTATGGACAAAAAGCAAATCCATATTTGAATACTGGGAAATTGAAGTGACCTTTCGAGTGACCGGAAGAGGAAGAGTAGGAGCTGATGGATTGGTACGTAATACCAGCTGCAGTTTGCACACGCTGGGTTGGAGGTTAGCAAAGCTCGCATTCGAGACCCAAGTGCTGCTGTGTGGCGGGCTGAGCTCTTGTCATTTGCTCCAGTTCATTGATGGGGGCATGGAAGCAGCCCCCATGGGTTCCTGGTAGTGGGCAATGGTGATGTCACCGACTAATCCTTTCAACCCAGAAGCGCCTTAAATGGTGCCTCCAACATAAACAAGATACGAATGGGTCAGGAGTTTGCAAAAATGGTGGTTGCATGACTTTGAGGGCCTACAATTTGCTTAGATTTTCATGTGTCTGAACAGGCAATCTGGTATACTGAAGGACAAGGATTAGATGGCCCAGTTTTTGGTGCAGCAGATAACTGGAATGGTGTTGGCATCTTCTTTGACTCCTTTGACAATGATGCAAAGGTGAGTGAGAGGACATTGAGAGATATGCTGTGGGTTGAAATTTAAATAATTTGTCTGGACCTACTTGGTTTTTCAGTCTTTGTATCTTGTCCTATCTTTATGCTGATTTTTATTTCTTTCCCTCGCAGAAAAACAACCCTGCGGTGATTATTGTTGGCAATAATGGCAAGCTCCATTATGACCATCAAAAGTAGGTTGAATTTGATCTGATCTATCTTGATTTTCCAAGCACTGGATATGTCATTAGTTAGACTGGCATGTTTTTACAATGGTTGCGATGTCCCAGAGTCATATGATCACCGTTTGTGACCTTACCAGCAGGTTCCCAAAAGTCAGTGGGGGAAACCAGATTCACTTAATGACCACTGATTCAGTGAACAACCACAGGGATTCACTTAAAAAATCATGGCAAAAAGGAAAAGTGGAAATTCTGGTTGTAAATCAAGGATTACTTATAGACGGCTTCTATTTTATATTATTCAAATGGACCATATGTCATGCACATGGGTCTTTCATTTTCACCCGTGGATTATCCTGACTGCTAAGTTTGTACTGATAAGATGTTTCTGTTTTAAAGTGATGGATCCACGCAAGCGTTGGGATCATGTCAAAGAGATTTTCGTAACAAGCCTTATCCCATCCGTGCAAAGGTGGTTTACTATCAGAAGACACTATCTGTAAGTCATTTCAGCTCTCGTTATACTTTCCTGTATGTACATTTAATGATGTGTTTTTGAATAACAGGAACTCGTGAGTTAAAAGTATACTTTGGAAGTGGGAAGAGAAGTCTGGCGGTCATAATGTATCACAATCGATAAGATCTTCCAGATCTTTCTCAGTCCCTGGACGCAAAGCTTGAGACCCAGAAACAGACTGTTTTATCTTGGAGGACAAAAGAGATTTTTCATGTGCTTTAAAATAACACACTGGCTGAGGATGATAATTGAAAAAAGTCATTTGTCTGACTGATAATTTAGTATTGCTACTCAAATGATTTAGGTCATAGGACTGGCGGAAAAGCCTTAGTTGTCTGATTCAACTGACTGAGCTACATACAGGTCAAGTAGGAGGACCAGTGTCTGTAGAGATTCTTAGTCATTTGGGTCATGGTTGTCCCAAAAGCGCTTTTCCAAAAGGCAACTGGACTTTCTTTGGGTTTTTTCCTTGAAAACCTTCCGCTTCTCATCCAGGAAGCTTCTTCAGTTCATAGACCAATCCTGTCCAACCTGCAGTCCATGGGCTGCATGCGGCCCTGGATAGCTAGTAATGCGGCCCCACACAATTGTAAACTTTTAACATTATTATGTGATTTAGCAATAGCAATAACACTTAGACTTATATACCGCTTCACAGTGCTTTACAGCCCTCTAAGTGGTTTACAGAGTCAGCATATTTCCCCCAACAATCTGGGTCCTCATTTAACCGACCTCAGAAGGATGGAAGGCTGAGTCAACCTTGAGCCTGGTGAGAATCGAACTGCTAAACTGCAGGCAGCCGGCAGTCAGTAGAAGTAGCCTGCGGTACTGCACTCTAACCACTGCGCCACCATGGCTCTTGATATTTATATACATTAACTATATTATATATATCATATGCCATCCAAGACAATTCCTCTTCACTCTGTGCTGTTTCATGTAGAGTAAGTAAGCACCCTACAGGCCATCACTGTGCAGAAACCATTTTACTAGAGAGTGAGTAATCCAACAGGAACAGGAAATGCATCACAGGAACAATAGAGATGAATCCTAGAGTGGCAATGTGATGCAGGAAACAAATACAATAGAGAGGAATGATAGAACTGCATATAAGGTAAACATAACAACTGCAACATGTGCAGCCCAGGCAAGCCAAAAGGTTGGACAACCATGAGATACATAATTGGCCTAATTTTGTATCAAGTGACTTCATTTCTGTCTCTTTTCTTCCAAGGTATTTATAAACAATGGCTTTACTCCAGACAGAGAAGACTATGAGTTTTGTGGCAAAGTTGAAAACATGGTGCTGCCTCCTCAGGGCTACTTTGGCATCTCTGCAGCAACGGGTGGCCTCGCAGGTGATTTTACCATTCAGGTTACCTCTCCCTTGATGATTTTGCCCAAGAAGTGATTTCTCTCATTGGGATAGATAGATATTGAATCAAAATGCCTGCAGGCTTAATATCTGTTTTAAAAAAACCTGAGGCTTGCACAAAGATGGTCGTCTTTCTTGATGGCAACAGAAAAATTAAGTAGACTAAGTCAGGGGTGGGTTGCTCACTTACCAATACCGGTGCGCTGCACGCACATCTCCATGTTTTGGGCGCTCGCTATGTGCGTGCACCCCCATGCGATTTTGCTTCCGCGTATGCGCGGAAGCAAAATCTCACTGAAACTTTGCGCGCGCGCATGTCCCCTCACAAGATTTTGGCAAGATTTTGCTTCCGCACATGCGCAGAAGCAAAAAAGCCCAAAAATTCTTTTAAAAAGATGGCGATGCACGCGACGGACCAGTGAAGACGGCACCAGAGCCTTCATGCGCAAATTGAGCAATTGGACGCCCCCTACCGGTGCGGCAGATTGGACCGCGCCGGGAGGAACCCACCCCTGGACTGAGTGTGTAGGGTCAAGCAGTTGTCCTCTTGGCACTTGTTTACTCCAGGTAGAAGATGACAGATGTGTCCCTTTCAGCCACACCCTAATCTAAATTGAAGGTGTGTTTAAAGGACTGGGTATTCTCAGAAAAAGAATTCACTTTTCTTTTCAATGTCCATTAATCTCTCAGACTACTTTGAAATCTGTCCAGTTCATTGTTCCAATGGATCTTGTAGTAGAGGACTGTGGTTTAGAGGAATGTAAGCCCAAAGCAGCAGTGATACCTTGGAACCCAGCTGTGCACTGGTATAATAATGAAGGCAATGTCTCTCAACTTTTGGTCCATTTAAGATGTCTGGACTTCAAGTCTCAGAATTCCCCAGCCAACAATGCTGGCTGAGGAATTCTGGGAGCTGAAGTCCAGACATCTTAAGATGGCCAAGGTTAAGAAACATTGAACCAAAGTGTTTGCCTTAACTCCTCAAATGAAAAGGAAATGCCATGGCTGAAATCCAGACCATAAGGTGTTTTGGATGACCAATATTTGAAATACACCTTTAAATCTGCAGAGAACTAGAATTTGCCCTTGTGATTGAGCAATTTTTTAATTATTATATACACAAAAACATTACATAATGCACAAACATACATTAGTAGGAATCGTAGTTCCTATTTTGGTTATAGCACAAGATCGGTCCACAAAATTTTTATATACTTATATTTTAAATATTTTCGATATATTTATAAATCATTTCCATACCTATTTCTTTTATATGTATCAACTTTCTGGTCTCCTTTTTATCCTATTTCATATATCTCTTTTCTGGATTTCTTTAATACATATTCTCTCTTCAATTTCTATATACATTTATTTACACATAAATCTTTTCCATTTTGTTACAATTTTATATATATTTATCTAACAAGTCATTATTTACACATTTCGTAATATTGAGTCCCTATTTTTAACCATTCATAAAGCCTGTTCCGAGTTAAATAATATTTCTTCCTTATTTTGCAATTCTATGAGTATATTTCTTTTACATAATTTCCAGACATAATTCCTAATAAAAAAAGATTTCTGGTTTCCAATCGATCTGTTATTTTCCCAATACTTTGCTCTGCTCTTTTTTAATTTGGACTTCTTATAATAATATCACTTCTATATCGAGTTTTCTTAGTTTTGTAAAAATTTTGCTTCTCTTATTTTGGTGCATTAATTCCATTAATATTAATAGAAATCAATTTGATTTCTTCTCCCACTTCTATTTGTATTGTTTTCTTGCAGTTCTAGTTTCTCTTAATACTCTACTTGTTATTCCTTCTTGTTCTATCTTCTTTTTTTCCTGTATTCTTTTTTCTCCCCTATCTTTCTCTCTTTCTTCTATAACTTTTGCTCGACTTGTACTTTCCAGTTTTTCATTGCTTTCTTCTTTACTTCCTTCTTCACCTTCCGTCGCAAAGTATCTTTCATAGAACTCCTGGGCCTTTTCAATTGAGTCTATTTTCATTTTTTTCCCATCCTCTCCATCTGGTCCTCTCCATCTCTAAGAATACAACGGACTCTTCAAATTCTTGGTTTATTGTTATTAGTTTCTGTTCCATAGTTTCTAATTTCTTATCAGTCTGTTCCATTTTTGTTTCTACTATTTTTATTTTACGTTCATTTTCTGTTGTGCTATTTTGAATTTTCTCAATTTCATCATTCATGTTTTTTATGTCATCTTTCATTTCTCCCATCTCTGTTTTGATTTCTACATGATGTATTTTTGTTTCTTCGTGATTATTTGTTATAGTTTCCTGTGTTTTGTTTATGGATTCTTGTGTCTTTGCCACGATTTCTTGTATATTTTGCAGCATTAACTGCTGAACTTGCTTTTTCAGCTCCTAGCATGGTCTCAATCAATCTTTGTGTATTGGGTGCAGGAGAAGTTATGGCTGGGTTTAGTGTTGTTTTCTTCCCTGTTTTTGTTATTACACTTGTACTTGTCATTTTTAAACTTTGCACAATTTTATCCCATATGACACTCATATATCAAATTTCTATTAGTTAAAGTGTTCCATAACCCTTTTACGTTACTGCTAAACACTTTTAATGTTTAACTGTCACTCTAATTTATTTTAATTACTAATTCTTAACTTATCTTACGGATTCTCTAACAGCTGTCTATATTATACTATATCAGCCTCTCAGAGTCCCTGCGGAGTTGAGCGGCATATAAATACAAGTAATAAATAAATAAATAATAAAGAGTGTCTAATAAAATAAATAAATAAATAAATAAATAAATAAATAAATAAATATAACATATATTTTCTATGACTTTAATTTATTACAGCTTAATACTTTAATAATTTAATTAAATATTTACTCTATTATAAATCACCTTAATTATTTTATATAACAATATTTAAAAATATATCTAATATATTTAAAGCAGTATTATAGAGAAAGAGAAAAGAGAAAATCTAGAAAAACATAATACTTATCAATCTGTTTGTCATTTAATATCAATCAGAGTCCCATTACTTGTGGAAAAAAATTTTAGTCATTTATAAACATTGCTGTCTCTTCCAATTATGTATAGCAATTGATTTAGAGTGTCCTCCTTCTGGTCAGATATTCAGTTTGTTGTTTATTGTTCTCTTTTACAATGTCAATTATCCTTTAAATCTTTAAATCCAAAGAAAGTCAAATATCAAATTGTCTCAGAGTCCAGTTCTGTAAATTTCTTTTTTCTCTTTAAGTTGTTTGCAACCCACTTTCCTTAATGGCTTCCCTTCCGGAAGTACGACTCTCACTTTCACTTCTTAATTCCTCCATCTTTAACGCTTAATTCCACTTCTCAAACTGTTTAAAGTCTCTGATCCTCCAATTTTCCCAGTAGAAAGATATATCACAAATTCATAGCAAAAAGAAATCCAAAGTAATTCCTCACACCACTTTTACTCTGATTTCTCCGTTACCGCTTTCTTCCTCCGTGTTTGTGTGCTGTCAGTCTGTATTCGATTTCAGCTTCGCCACCATCAAATGCCGCTTATTCCCGCTTTTAGAGCCTCGATCTTGCCGCACACTTTGATTCTTTGTTACCGATCACACCAGCTATCCAAAAGTTTTAAGGATTTAGTTTAGTCCAATCTTTGCTATAAAGCCTCTCATCTGCTTCCTGCTGTGTGGCTTTCTTCGCTCCGGACCTGTCAAAGGAGGCAGGTTTTCTCCAGCCGGTTTCGGGGAGTTCTCCTGAATGAACGGGTGTCTGCTTCACACCCGCTCACTCTCCAGAGTGTTCCCCACAAATTAGCAGATCTCTACGGGATCTGCGATGCCCCGAATGGGCATCCAACCAGAGAAATTCGTGCTGTGGATTCAGAGCCCGCTCCCGCAGCACACACCGTGAAAGATGACACCACCGGAAGCCGTGATTGAGCAATTTTTTAAATCAGTGTACAAGGTCTGCCAAATCATTTATTGAACCTAGAATTGTAGGAAACTCCTTTGCCCCCTTACCTTCTGCTTTTTGTCCAATGCAACCTTGTGATAAATACGCACATCTGGTTTAGACATTTATCTATAGGTAGGTACCTACCTACCTACCTACATCTATCTATCTATCTATCTATCTATCTATCTATCTATCTATCTATCTATCTATCTATCTATCTATCTATCTATCTATCTATCTATCTATCTATCTATCTATCTGTCTATAGACATAAATTTCCTCCCACATGATTAGAAAAGCATAGCTTGTAGAATGAGGAGTGAAAGTTCATTCACGTTTACTTGCTGTTGTTTGATGTGGATCCCATCTTATTAGTCCACAGCTAATGAAGAAGGTGTGTTGCCAGTTTTGGCCGTAGACAAACATTCATACACTCAACATTCCTAATGTTGGCCTTTGTGTTCCCGGCCAGATAATGTGCGAAATGAGATGTGTTTCAGATTGCTAAGTCATTCTACTGAGTTAGCATAATGTAGACTAATTCTTTTGACACATTTCTGATTTTTTTTATCTAGATGACCATGATGTCTTGTCATTCTTGACATTTCAGTTGACAGAGCCTGGCAAAATGACGGTAGGTGTCTTTGGATTATATATTTGTTCTACATGCTCACTTCGGATATTGGAAGAAAATGTGTTTCTTCTTTTGTTTTAATGCTTGAGAATTAAGTCTAAGAATATGCAGAGCGAGCATTCCCAATAAAGCAGTAATTTGCAGCTAGGTTGCAGATCAACTAAGTTGAATCTTTGAATAGGGCATCTTTCCTTTTCGGAAAGATAACCTTTTCTTTTTTTAAAAAAAAAAGCAGGCTAATTATAGTTTGCTGATGGAATTATAGACTTGCAGTATATGTTTTGTGGTCTTTCCATCTCTTTTAATTATGACAGGAAAACGTGGAAGATTAGAGAGGTCAAAAACGAAAGTTAGTACTAGGAGTTCTTTAACCATGTTCAGGCAGTCATCAGCACACAATTATGTTCCCAGAAGGAGGAGAGTGAAGCTTTACTCACCCAGACCCCTCCTCCTTGTTTCATCTTCCTTGCTGGCCCTGCTTTTTCTTGGCACTAAGGCAGCAGAGAAAGCTGGACCATAAGGAAGGCTGAGCGCCAAAGAATTGAGGCCTTTGAACTATGGTGCTGGAGAAGACTCCTGCGAGTCCCTTGGACTGCAAGGCGATCCAACCGGTCAGTCCTAGAGGAGATCAACCCTGACTGCTCTTTAGAACAGGGGTCTCCAACTTTGGCCACTTTAAGACTTGTGGACTTCAACACCCAGAATTCCTGGGAGTTGAAGTCCACAGGTTTTAAAGTGGCCAAGGTTGGAGACCCTGGCTTTAGACGGCCAGATCCTGAAGATGAAACTCAAATACTTTGGCCACCTAATGAGAAGGAAGGACTCATTGGAGAAGAGCCTGATACTGGGGAAGATTGAGGGCAAAAAAAGAAGGGGATGGCAGAGAATGAGGTGGCTAGATGGAGTCACTGAAGCAGTAGGCGTGAGCTTAAATGGACTCCGGGAGATGGTAGAGGACAGGAAGGCCTGGAGGAACGTTGTCCATGGGGTCGCGATGGGTCGGACACGACTTCGCAACTAACAACAACAAAGCAGCAGATCAGAAGTGAGGAACCTTTTCTGTGCATAGACTGATAGTCTTGCGGTCGGTCACTTAGCAACCGCTTGAAGTTCCGATGGACCTACCAGGAGGAAGAGTTATGACCCAGATCCAGAGTTCTGACAGTCATCATCCCCCCATGACGTCTGTGGAGGTTCTCAGTCATCCAGTCATGGTTGTCCCAAAGCTGCTTTTTCAGGAGGTAACTGGACTTTCTGGTTGTTGTTTTTTCTTTGAAAACGTTTCGCTTCAACCTCTCTAAAAGGATGCAAATGACCAGCTGTCTGCAAGGAATATAAATCCTTTCATTCCCCACCGAGTCAGAGCTGAAGAAGCTTCTTGGATGAGAAGCGAAACGTCTTCAAAAAGAAAAACCAGAAAGTCCAGTTGCCTTCTGAAAAAGCACCTTTGGGGTCCTCCCCATGACCTCATTTCCGGTACTTGATTGTATTTACAGCATCCTGCAGTCATACGACCACATTTTATGACAGTTTTCCTGGAAAACCAGCATTAAGTTCCAGTTTTTGGCGCCCATAGCAAAGCATTGGTTTGCTTAATGACCACAGCATTCACATATCAACCATGCTGATTTGCTTAATCGTGCGACCAACCCATTTTACTACCATTATGAGTTATGACTATGATGGCCAGGCTCCATTATGGTTGTCCCAAAGGTGCTTTTTCAGGAAGCAACTGGACTTTCTTGTTTTTTCTTTGAAGACGTTTCGCTTCTCATCCAAGTAGCTTCTTCAGCTCTGACTGGATGGTGGGGAATGAAAGGATTTATATTCCTTGCAGACAGCTGGTCATTTGCATCCTTTTAGAGAGGTTGAAGTGAAACGTTTTCAAAGAAAAAACAACAACCAGAAAGTCCAGTTACCTCCTGAAAAAGCACCTTTGGGTCAACCATGACCTGGATGACTGAGAATCTCTACAGACCTCCATTTTGGTTGCAACTCAAGGACTCTGTACACTTCTCATGTATTTAGAGGCTTGGTTCAGCAGAACCTGGAATAGCATGGGTAAAACAAACAGCCTGCTTCAGACTTTTCTCATCTCACAAGTGACAGGATAAACCAGGGGTCCCCAAACCTGGCAACTTTAAGAGTTGTGGACTTCAACTCCTAGAATTCTCCAGCCAGCATAGCTGGCTGGAGAATTCTGGGAGTTGAAGTCCACAAGTCTTAAAGTTGCTAAGTTTGAAGACCTCTGGGATAAAGTCTGGCAGGAAATAAGAGGTAAGAATCAGGGAATACAGCCCCATAGTTCCCTTTAAATAAAGGGAAAGAAGTAGCGCATATGAGCCAATTCAGCGTCTTCAAACTGTTCCTTGGACACCCCAAACTGTTAACTCAAGAGTGCCTGATGCCAATAGCGCTTGTCGAATTTTAGGCTGCCTTTTTTTTACTCAGAATTGATTTCATAGCCTCCACCAGATGCAGACATTGCTGAAAAGGACAAAGAGAAATATCAAGAAGAGTTTCAGCACTTCCAGCAAGAGTTGGACAAAAGGAAAGAGGAATTTCAGAAAGAGCATCCGGACATGCAAGGCCAGCCAAGTAAGTCGTCAAGTGACAGACTCGATGTAGAAAGCCAAGTCTTCATTGAAAGAGTTGCTTTTCTAAGTGGGCATTCTTTCTGGTCTGTTTGGCAAACAGGATTCTTTCCTAGACAGTCCATGTGAGAATGAGTAGAGCAGGGGTGTCAAACTTTATTTCACTGAGGGTTCGCATCAGGGTTGTGTTTGACCTCGGGGGTGTGGTGTGGTGGCCTAGGTGTGAAATGCTACCGGTTCGACCCGGTTCAGGTGTACCGGTAGCGGCGGCAGCTGGTGGTTCGGAGAGCCAGTAGCGACGGCAGTGCGAGGCTCCGCCCACCCGACCGGATGCCACCATTTTAACCCTCTGCGCATGCGCAAAGCCTTCTGCGCATGCGTGGCTTCCAAACCGGTAGGGAAGGTAAGTAGATTTCACCGCTGGTGTGGCTAGGTCGACCTCACTTATGTCAGGGGCGCCTGTGGTGGCCTGCCAGCGAAAACGGGCTCCCAAGCTCCATTTCCGGCTACGACAGCCTCCTGTACCCCCCTGCCAGCGAAAACAGAGCTTGGGAGGGCCGCACTGGCAGAGGCATCGCAGGCCAGTCCCTCCCTGTTTCTAGGGTGGCCCCGCGGGCCAGATCTAAGCACTCCAGCCTGCGACACCCCTGGACTAGAGGATCCCGTAGTTCTATGATTTTCACGGGGGAATCCAGAGCGGAAAATGAAGAAATGATCTTTGCTTTGCAATGCATTCTGTCTGCTATACACACCTGTTCCTTTAGCATGTAGGTAAACTATACAGCAGGGGAACTGCACACCGCCCTAAAACATATTTTAGATGTTTCCAAAACCCTTCCACAAGTGTGAAGAAGACCAAAAAGCTCCTTTTTGGCTTAGTTTTTGCTTTTGGGGTTTGGAGAGTTGTGGGGTTGGAGGGGAAGGAGGTTTAAGAAATGTTATAGGTGCCTTAAAGTTTGCAAAACCTTAGGACCTCTGTTTCATTCCTTTAAAATACTTCTGAACTCCCTTCTGAAAATGGATTCTGGCTTTGCCCATTTCTGGGTTGTGATCTTTAGCACGTCAAGCAAAATTAGTGCAGCCTTCAAACCTGCAGATATTGCAAGTTTATCTTTGCCAGTTTGCAGCTTTATTTCCTGTTTTTATTATACTATTTTTATAAAACTGATTTAAAAGATGAGAGTTGCTTTCTGTTATCAATTGTTCCATCAGATTCCCCTTGGAAACCATTTATGGACTTTGTGCTTGTGGTGGTGGGGGAAATGAAACTTTGACTTTGGGTTTTGCCGATTAGATAGGTTTGATGTTATAAAAATGGCTCGTATATATTATACAGAAGTAAAAAGTTGAGGTCTCTGGTTACTACCATATTATTCTGCACCAAAAGGAGCTGGAAATCAACCCTTTTTTTCTTTTTCTTTCTGCCCTGCGCTTTCTTCTCTTCCCCTTTTCCCTACTTATTTTTCCATTATCCTTATTTTTCTCTGTATTTTTTATATTTTATATTTGGATAAACCAATACAATTTGTGAACTCAAAATAGTTCCGTCAGATTCCCCCACTTTGTCCTGCAAACTCATCTCTCGTTTGAGATTGAAATTCTACATCCACTCACTTGGATGAAAGTCCTGTTAACTTCACTGAGACTCATAAATGGGATTTACTTCAGGCACAGATTAATGCTGAATCTATAATGCTAATGAAACATCAAAAGTAGACAGGTCTTATTTAGAACTGCTTTTGTGCTTCCCTCTGACTTGTGTGTCTTACTGAGAACGCCTTAGTTAAATTCACATCAAAATACAGCAAGTGGTTAAGTACCGTATTTTTCGGAGTATAAGACGCACCGGAGTATAAGACGCACCTTAGTTTTTGGGGAGGAAAATAGGGGAAAACAATCTGCCTACCAGGTATTCATCTGGCTAGCATCCTTAGTCTGGTCAGCTTCAGCACATTATTTTATCCCCTGGTTAGGACTTAAAAAAACCTTCTTCTGAGAGAGTAACAATGAAAGAGCATGCAAGCCAGTAAGAGCTGGGAAGATAGTTAGCACCTGGTTAGGGCTAGAAAAAAACTTATTCCGAGCAAGTAGAGCAATGAAAAAAAATTCTGCAAAGACTTAGGGCTGGAAAAACATTCTTTGGAGAGAGTAACAATGAAAAAGCCTGCAAGGTAAGAGCTGGGAAGATCTGTTAGCACCTAGTTAGGGCTGGAAAAAAAAGCTACATTTGAAGTATAAGACGCACCCAAATTTTCAGCCACTTTTAGGGAGGAAAAAGGTGCGTCTTATACTCCGAAAAATACGGTATATGTTTAAATGCAGTTATGTTGGAATCATTTGACCCACCAGAATGTCCCACTTGTGTGGTTTTGTTTTAAAGTGGATGATATCTTTGAGACGGTGAGTGATCGTGAGCTGAGACAGATCTTCGAAGGCCAAAATCGAATCCACCTGGAAATAAAACAGCTCAACAGGCAATTAGACATGATTCTGGATGAACAGAGAAGATACGTCGCGGCAGTAACAGAAGAGATTTCCAAAAGAGGGTCAAATGTCCCTAGCCATCAAGGGCAGGTATATTGTTGGTACACATGTTACACAGGTCACAATTCTGTATTTTGACAGTTTTGTCCTTTTCACTAACAGTTCTATTCTCTGTTTCTTTTCTTTTCTTTTTAAATTACAGGCTTCCCAGTTAGAACTTGACAATATTGTAAAAACTCAAGAAGAGGTTCTGAGACAAGTTGGGGAAATGAAGTAAGGATTCATGTGTGAAAGACATTCATTTATGTCCAACAGAGGTTTCACATTATTATATAAGATTGTTGTTGAAGTGTGAACTACTCCAATATGTAGCTCCCTTTCTTTTTTGCTCATTGACATTCCAAACTTGCTGTTTATTCTTAGATGGCTTTTCCATATACAGGGTTTTTAAAAATGACTCTTAGTGTTACCAATTGTAGCAGAGGTGGCGCAGTGGTTAGAGTGCAGCACTGCAAGCTACTTCAGCTGACTGCTAGCTGCAGTTCGGCGGTTCAAATCTCACCGGCTCAAGGTTGACTCAGCCTTCCATCCTTCCGAGGTGGGTAAAATGAGGACCCAGATTGTTGGGGGCAATATGCTGAACTCTGTAAACTGCTTATAGAGGGCTGTAAAGCACTATGAAGCAGAGCAACAAAGATGATTAGGGGACTCGAGGCTAAAACATATGAAGAACGGTTGCAGAAACTGGGTATGTCTAGTTTAATGCAAAGAAGGACTAGGGGAGATATGATAGCAGTGTTCCAATATCTCAGGGGTTGCCACAAAGAAGAGGGAGTCAAACTATTCTTCAAAGCACCTGAGGGTAGAACAAGAGGCAATGGGTGGAAACTAATCAAGGAGAGAAGCAACTTAGAACTAAGGAGAAATTTCCTGACAGTTAGAACAATTAATCCGTGGAACAGCTTGTCTCCAGAAGTTGTGAATGCTCCAACACTGGAAGTTTTTAAGAAGATGTTGAATAACCATTTGTCTGAAGTAGTGTAGGGTTTCCTGCCTAAGCAGGGTGTTGGACTAGAAGACCTCCAAGGTCCCTTCCAACTTGTTGTTGTTGTTGTTGTTGTTGTTGTTGTTATTATTATTATATATAACATATTACGATGGAGTGAAAGGAGGATAGGAGCCTGTGGTATCTACCATTTTTGCAGCAGAACATCTGTGGGTTGAAATTTATTGAAGTTGGAGGAGAGGCTGAGATAACGATTTGACTAAGTTCTGGTTTCCTTGCAGAAGAAAAGATGCCTCCTGAGCTGTTTTTATTTTGGAGTGCTTGTCCGGCAAGCAGTTCCTCTGGCTATTTTATACAAGTTTCGGGGTGTTTTATGGATATAGTCAGAGTGCATGTATTCTCTTTTCCTTCCAAGAGTGCGAATTTTATGCTGTGAAAATTAAGTGAGGACTTTCTGAGCAGTGATTTCACAAAGAGAGAATGGGGGGAGGAGAGAAAGCAGGGAAAGGGGAGGTGAGAGGAGAGGAAAGGAAACGATAGGAAAGGAGGAAAAGAAAGGATAGGAGGAAAGGAAAGGAGAGAAAGAAAGGAAAGGAAAGGAAAGGAAAGGAAAGGAAAGGAAAGGAAAGGAAAGGAAAGGAAAGGAAAATACTCTCTGTCAGCTTCCCGCAGGGAGTCAAATTCAACCCACAATTTCTCTATTTAGGAACTATCTGAAATGATGATCCAGTGGGGCAAGCGTTGGCTAGTAAATTCTATTATGTGCCTTGCAGTCTTTAATGCTGAACATGCAAGCTGAGTACCATTCGTTATTGTCAGATAGGAATTTTCCTATCAAGAGGCGATTTAGGATCTTGCTTCCCTGAAGTCATTCGTACTTAGAAAATAAAACCGAGATTCAATTTCTAATTAACAAAATGTTTATTTTAGTACAAAAGTAACAAAAGAATAAACCTTTAATAAGCTACATCTTCTCAGCTAAGAATTTCACGTCTGCCTCGGGCGAGGCTTCGAAGAAGAAGGGAGGTAGGAGGAGACATAACCCCTGGAATGCACGCATGCGTAGTAAAACGTATCACATGTCCGCTTGATTGGAAATACAATAAATCTAGACAGAGTAGAGATGCACAACTGGCAATTATTCACATCGTGACAGTTATACAAAAATATTACTGTGTCCTAGAAAGATTTTTTTTTAAAAAAAAACCACACTCTTCCCCATCAGATTCAAGAGTCCTACATCTGCAGTTTTTCCAGCATTCTGGTGAGATTGGGAATATGAGTTTCCCCTCTGAAGTTTTCCAACAATTGATCAATTCAGCAACAAGATCAATTGGATCTTAAGCAACCTAAGCAACCCATAAAGACAGTTTTAATATTGTGTACGAAAGCACACTGACTTGTCATTTTGTCCCGGCATATTTTTTTTGTGTTGCAAATTTTAAGAGATGTCCCTGGTTATTTAGCCTGGGAAATCCAGCAGTAAAACTCTTGCTAAAAAGTGACAAAAAAGTCTGCTACGATGTCAAAAGGATTTAAAAAGTAATATACTAATTGTGCCCATAGTGATTTTTTTTTTAAAACTTGACCACTTGCTTTTTTGGGAGAAAATAAATGACAAGTCCAGGGATGAAGCTGAAAGCCAGGAAAGCAAAATTCCACATCATTGGGTAATAATGTTAATTTAGGTCATGAAAAGTTAGGCGTAGCTTAAATTGTTATTAATTTTTCCAGTGTGTATCTTTTCTCACAAAACTCACTGGGACTTTTAAACTATGCCTGAGATACATTTACATCTACAAATCAATACAATTTTCTTCAAGTCATTTTTCCCCATGTTTTTTAAGAAAAATAATAATTACCCTGTTTATAAATTTCTATAGAATCATTAAAACCTATGAAAAGTACATGCATTTCTTCAGATTAATAACTTGGTAACTTTGGTAAGTTATCAAATTCTTGCGCAATAGCAGTATACTTTGTTACAGAAAGTGTAATTATGGTTATACAATAACATTCAACTCCAATTATACTTATGCCCGAAGTATTCTGTTTGGCTGTTATTTTTTAAAACATTGGTCTTTATAAGTTATTGGATACTGGAGTTCATCAGAATAAAAACACCCTATTGTTTAAGCTGGATATTATCTATAAATGCTTAGCAATTTATTGTTATTATTTTTTAAAGAAAATCTGTACTTTTAGTTGAGAGCTTTCTGTCCCAACTAATGTGGAACTTTAGCTCGGATGTTCCATTTAATTTGTTTCCTTTAAACGTAAAGTTCTGTGGGTTCCAGAGGCAGATCAGCTCAGTTTTTTAAAGAAACTTTTTTTAGAAAATCTGTATTTGTAGTTGAGATCTTTCTATCTCAACTAATGTGGAACTTTATTTTTTAAATAACTTCAAATTTTTAGATTATTTTTTAATCTATATTTTTAGTTGAGATCTTTCTGTCTCAACTAATGTGGAACTTTAGCTCAGATATTCCATTTAATTGGTTCTGTGGGTTCAAGAGGCAGTTCAGCTCGGTTTATGTTTGACATATATTTATTTTAAAAGTTCACAGATGCATTAAACGGCCTCTCTGATGTGAGCATTCTTGACTCTCTTTCCAGAAATTCCATGGGGGAAACTCTGCGTCTAGTCACTGGCATTCAGCACCACCCCGCTTCCTCTGGTGGGATCTACGAAACCACACAGCATTTCAATGACATTAAGGAACATCTCCATGTCGTAAAGAGGGATATTGAGCATTTAGTCCAGAGGAACATGGTATCTATTGCTATTTGCGTCCTAGTTTTTTTTTTCAGGGGAGGGGAGAAGGGAGGAGAGGTATCCCCAAAAGTCAACATGATGGCTGAGACTGGAAAACCCGGCCCCCGGTTTAATTGCAAAAATGGTGGAGGACTTTAATTACATGGTTGCAATTATGTCTTGACCTTTCTGGTCTCCTCTACTGATGCTCCAGCGAGTCTCCTCACTGTCTCCCAAATGCTTCCATAGGTTGAAATCTGAGAAAGGGCTTCCATATAAAACGGTCAGACGAAGTCCGGTGTTTTTTATTTAACGGTATTCAGATAATAAACTCCACTCTTCGAATGGGAACAAGTTTGAGAATATTGGAGTTATTTTTAATGATTTTAAAATAAAGCTAAATGAAATGTAGGCTTTATTCCAGCCTTGAACGTTTCTTGGAATATAGTCCTTATCACGACACTCAAAAGCCCTGGAAAAAAACCTGTGGAAAACAATGTCTGTGGTAAATCTACTAAACCCTTTTGACCTCATGAGAAGCATGTCTACAACATGATGAATTGACATCTTGAATGATTTGGGGCCAGTGACAGAATCACACATACAGTAATAGTCAAGGGCTGAGATTTATCCTCTCTTGCATCTACTTATAGCTGCCGTTTCCTGGCCTTTTAGGGTAGGACCAAACACTGATAAAACAAATTCCCCACAAACAGCTTTTCTTTGGGAAGGGGAAGGCAGCAATGTTGAGCAGCAGGAGTAATACTAGAGAAGAGGCAACTGGGAATCAGCCCTGTAGTTCAGACTAGTGTATAGTTCACAGTTCATAATTTAAACCAGTTTGGTTTTAACATTAAAGCACCAGTCTAGAAACTAGGAGCCTGTGAGTTCTAGTCCCGCCTTAGGCATGAAAACCAGCTAGATCACTTTGGGTCAGTCACTCACTCTCAGCCCAACCCACCTCACAGGGTTGTCATGTGGAAAATAGGAAGAGATATTAGGTTGAGTTATTTATAATAAAGGAATAAAAATAAATACAATATAGTGGTACTCCAAAAGTACTGCCTGGACTTTTCTTAACACAGGGTATTTCAAATACACAAACACACACACACACACACACACACACACACACACACACACACGTTTTTTAAAGCATGCATGCACATCAATCAGAATAGAACTGGAAGGGACCTTGGAGGTCTTCTAGTCCAGCCCCCTGCTCAAGCAGGAGACCCTATACCATTTCAGAGAAGTGACTGTCCAGTCTCTTCTTAAAAACCTCCAGTGATGAAGCACCCAAAACTTCTGAAGGCAAGCTGTTCCTCTGGTTAATTGTCCTCACTGTTAGGAAGTTTCTCCTTAGTTCCAGGTTGCTTCCCTCCTTGATTAGTTTCCATCCATTGCTCCTTGTCTTACCTTCTGGTGCTTTGAAAAATAAATTGATCCCTTCCTCTTTGTGGTAGCCTCTCAAATACTGGAATACTGCTATCATGTGCCCCCTAGTTGTTCTTTTCTCTAGACTATCCAAACCCAAATCCTGCAACCGTTCTTCATATGTTTTAATTTGATTGAAAATCATTTCACTCATAGATTCAGCTTGTGGAAAAAATCAATTCATCATCCTGTTTGTTTTTCAGCCATCAAATGACAAACCCAAATGTCCAGAGTTGCCACAATTTCCATCATGTTTATCCACAGCGCACTTCTTTATATTTGTAGCATTCCAGACGCTACTCTTTATTGGTTACATCATGTACAGGTAGGTGTGGACTTGAACATATTTTGCAAACGGGGAGGAGCCTCGAGGAATAGAACTGAATGACTGGCTCCGAAATGAACATGTGTCTGTTCTAAGCAAGCCCTAAAAACGTATGAGGCACATAAAATTAAATTGTAAGAAACAGAGAGAGAGAGAGATGCTGCTTATCCCTGACACCAATGTGTTTAAGATGCTGGTGCCTTGGCACAAATGCACTTTTGTCATTATGTTTGTGGAGTCTTCGCTATGTAAATGCTTAGGAATTTTCAAAAGTTCATTTTGAAAAAAAAACCTTATAATTCACATTCTCACTGTCACGTGTAACTTTTGGGATCCTTTTCTGTCTTTTTGCTAGAACCTGTCCTCACCAAAACACTCCCTAGTTGAGGAAATACTTGGTTCTCACACACTTTAGCAGCCTTTTGAAATCTGCATTCCCAAGGGTGTAGAACAGTGATGACTAACCTTTTTGCCATCGCGTGCCAAAAGCGGGGGGAGCACAGGGGTGTCGTATGCGTGCGTGCCCACACCCATAATTCAATGGGCCCCACCCCCTGCGCATGCATGTGCAACCCCCTGCGCTCCCCCCGCTTTTGGCACGCGATGGCATGGTGGGCCTGTTTTTCGCTCTCCCCAGGCTCCAGAGGCTTTCTAGAAACCTAGAAACGGCCTTCCACAACCCCCACCCCGAGGCCCTCCGGAGGCTGGAAACGGCCCGTTTGGCAACTTCCGGTGGGATCGGAAGGCCCATTTTTCGCTCTTTCCAGGCTCCAGAGACTTTCTAAGAGCCTGGGGAGGGCGAAAATGGCCTCCCCCATCTCCCCAGAGGCCCTCCGGAGGCCAGAAACACCCCCCCAGAGCCTCCGCGCAAGCCCTTTAGTTACCTCAAAATGGGCCACTGGAGACTCTTGGGAGGGGAGGGGGCATGGCCAGCCGAAAATCAGCTGGCCAGCACGTGCATGCGCCATGGAGCTGATCTACGGCAATGGCTCCCGTGCCGGCAGATATGGCTCCATGTGCCACCTGTGGCACGCGTGCCATAGGTTCGCCATCACGGTGTAGAAAAATGGGACAGGATGGACAAGATTTTAAGCTCTTTTGCTGTCATGGAAATGCATAAGTGTTATCCTCTAATCATTTCTCCCCTCCTTTCTTGGATCTTAAATATGGGGTCAAAGTTGGGAGGGGCTCCTGGTTGGTGGAGGGGGTTGAACTGAATAAGCCGAAATTGGACCTAGGCGGGCCTGGGTAAAAGTCCCGGTGATGAAGCAAGTCTTTCTTAGCATAGCTTTCAATATAGTGTTGTTACATGAATAAAACTGAGAGGACAACATATTAAATAAGCAGCCTAGTGCTCCTTGAGGAAAGATTGACGTAGAAATGTGTATTGCAAGTAAAAGCCTCTGGATCCTTGGTGCTCTCTGAGCTTGGCTGTTTACTTACAGATAACTTATTACCTGAGCAGGTAGTTTAGTTGGGTAATAAAACATCTGCAAGAAAACAACCAAGCTCTGAGAGCACCAAGGACCCCCACAGTTCAACCCTCAGCTACAAATGCTCTTTTTCTACCGGCAACTAAATGAGTTTTTGCAAACACCTGCAAGGAAAAATTAAGCACCGTCTTTTCCAATCCCTTCTGTGAGGTATTTTCCTTTTGCACCACAAAATGGATAGAGTGTGTTCCTTGTATGTCGCATCGCACACGTGTCTTAAGCACCGAGGCACTTATGGGTTGAAAGCATTAGCTGTTCCCCGTGGGGACACCCAGTTGGGGGGCTCCTTTCATGTCCCCTGCAGGAGCTGGAACGAAGGATGGGAGTTCACGCTGTGCCACAGCAGCACTCAGGTCTCAAACACAGGCTTGCTAACCTCTCAGTCTCAACCCAGCGTCCTACCCAAGTGAGCCACTGTGCTCCTTGGCCTTCTACATCAATCTAATTTAATTATTAGTTTCTCACTATAAGGTACTTGGTGGGAAATAATATTGGTCTAAGTGGCTCGGCTTCTGTCAGTCACTTCACTGTGATCTGAAGTAATTGTTAATCTTATTTCAGTAGTTAGCCTTAAGTTGGTTTGGAGGTCTTGAAGATTGTAGTGAGCTTAATTATTTCAGATTAAAGTACTAAAAAGACCACATTCAGCCCAAGAAGCTTACGGTGGGGCTGCCCTGTCTCCTCCTCTGAATTCCAGAGCGTTCCTGGTTCTGAAAGAGTCACTTATTGAGACAGACAAAAAGCTTTCTAAAGTCAGTTGAGCTAATGGATTTATCTTTCCGTTGTGTTCTGCAGGAGTCAGCAAGAAGCAGCAGCAAAGAAATTCTTTTGATGGCGTCTCTTATTGTGCGTTCCGGAGGTGCATGGAAAGCATTGCACTAGTATGGAGAAGAGGGATGGAATCCTTTAGTGTTGAAAATGCTTCAATATTTTAAATTATTGAGTTCTTTCTTAATCAAGTACACCGAATAATGGATTACGATGTTATGAAACGGACAGATTCTAAGGCAGACGAGATAAATTCTGACTTTGAGCATCCAGGAGAAATGGGTGGATGGAAAATACCTTCACTTCATTGTCAAAATACATCCCAAGTGAGGTCTTTGCACAGGAGTATTTCTCACCCTTATTTTTACATTCTGATTTGGGGAGATCATGGAAGGCAGAAAGACTTGCTGTATGATAATTGTGTGTCTCAGAGAGGAAGGCAGGCAGACAAGTGGGCATTGGGGTTCTGAAACTGCATCCCACTTTAGAGCTGTGAGAGATTGCAAAAAAAATAATAATAATCGTGTAACCTTGTGGACGGCATTAGATGAGCAGAGTGAAAGATTGCCGATTCAACTTTAAAAAAATAGACTTGGGGAAACAGTGATAAGCCGGATTATGAAATGAGGAAATTGTAAGAACAGCTCAGCCCTTAATGGTGCAGTTTTTCTGTGTAGCAAAAGGTAGGCGAGAACAAGCTCTTTTTAGCATGTTTTGATACAGTTACAGTATTTGTATTCATTGTATTCACATCGATCATAACTTTTGTAAAAGTGTTTTTTAATCCCTCTTCAGCGAAGAGATCCTAGCTTGCATGATCTTGAAAGTCATCTGACTTGGGAGAATACGGGACAGCCGTGATCTTCAAAACGTATCATTGAACGTTAAAATTCAAACCGAACTTGCATTGAGTTCTTCTTTGGTCCTATCCAAAGCCAGGAATATTGTGTATAGACACTGATGGCATTGTTTAAAAATAATAATAATTCTAGCTTCTTCTCCTGTTTTTGCTGAACCGGTATTGTTCTTCATCCTCATGTATTCTTCAGTCTTAGCCATTTATTATGTAATCCTTCTTAAGGCAGTTCCAGAACAGCAAATGTGATTTTACTCTGCCCTGCATCTTGCCTGTTGAAACTTCATTTTTTACATGCGTAGAAATTCTAATAGAATAGCTTTCCCATCTCGTCAAGTGCTCAAATTCCTCTGAACTTAAAATATTAAGAGGCAAGCAATGTTCACTGTATCCAGTATTACATATGTTGAAGGCCTTGTTTGCAGTTTGGAGAAACAGAACAAATCTATGCAATTCTCTCTCTCCCTTTAAAGATATTGGCAGCGTTGTGTTAGGATTGATAAACGGGAACTTTTCCACCAAGTTTTGAAAAACATGTAACTGCAGAACACCTTCCTACAACTCATAATTGAGGACTTATTTTTCTCAACCCAAATCACTCAAAAGGACTATGATCCATTCTGTTTCACACCAGCAAATGTTTTTACAGGTGCCTTGGACAAATTAAAACCAAATGTATGTTGTAAAAATGACCTACTAAATCAAGGGTTTGTGCGATTTGAGTTTTCATTAAAGAAGACACTGCTTTCTTTTGTGCAGAAAAAAGTGGATTCTGTTGTGTTACTTTTCTTTGGAATATGCTTGGGTCATGATGCAAATCTTGTAGATAAACATCTATGTTTTCTTTTTGACATAATGTGAATCTACCCAGCTGAGAATTAAAATATTGAAGCAATCGGTGGTATTGTATCTTGTGTTCAGCGGGTAAAATACAGTACAGCTGTACTCAGAAGCATTGTTAAAATGAGTTAATATCCCGAGAGTAATTCGATCCACAGCAAGATTTCAATATAAGGTCCCTCATGTCCTAACAAATACATAAAATGCACATCATTGTGAAAAGCGTTTACTCCATAACTTGCATTTTTACACATCTGTAGTTCCGTGTGACATATAATGAAACATTCCTAGTCTCATTTTGAATGTTGGTAGAAATATAATGCACATTTTATAACTTGCCTGTAGTTTTAAGGGTGGCGGCAATGAAATTATTTTACAGGCCCATCATGAATAATGATAGAAAAGAGGCAGTTTGGGATAGTGGATAAGGCATCAGGCTACAAACCAAGAGGCTGTGAGTTCTAGTCTCTCCTTGGGTACTGAGTCAGTTGGGTGATTTTGCGCCAGTCATCCTCAGCACAAGGAAGGAGGATGCAATGGCAAACCACTTCTGAAAAACTTTGCCAAGAGAATTGCAGAGACTTGTCCATCCCAGGCAATGGCCAGGACAACCCAAAAGTGTCTCTCTGTGCGCACACACGAATGACAATACAGTGATCCCTCGTTTTTCGCGGGGATTACGTTCCAAAAAGAACCCGTGATAGGCGAAATCCGTGAAGTAGCGCCACGGTGAGAAATTAGCCGGTCTCTCTTGTTACACCCGCCACGCGCAGCCGCACTTCACGTTCCCTGGCCTAAGGCACTCGGGGATCATGGCAGTACGTTGGTAAGCAGCGCTACGGCAAGAAACTAGCCTAATTCGCGCTACACCCGCTTGAGGGGGGTTTTCTGTGGCTTGCCTGACTGCCGCCATTCGATCAGCTGGCAGTCGGCATTTGGAGCGGCTTGGCGCGTGCACGCGCTGGCTTCATATCTTTCCCTATTCCCCACCACTCGATCAGCTGGCAGTTGGCATTCAGGGAGGCATAGGCGCGTGCACGCGCTGGCCTCATATCGCTCCCGATTCTCGGGCGGCTTGAGGGAAACAGAGAGGCTACAAGGCCAGCTGCTGAGTCGTGCAGCGCATGAAGCAGGACTCGCTAACACGCCGCGCCTCCCCTCCCCGGCAATCCGGGAGACGACGGACAGCATTCGCTGAGCAGCGGTTAACCTCGCTAGCAGCAGGCGCTCCGACTCGTCACGGGCGTTCCCATTGCCCCAGGCGCTTTGCACGGCTCCAGGCAGTCAGGTATCAGAGTTAAGCTCCATGATGGCTTGCGCTGGAGCAAGAGGGAAGTTTTCACGTGTATTTCACTGCTCTTGGCAAGCTGTTTTACCAATCAGAATGCAGAACACAATGCACGATGCAAATCCGTGAAGCAGCGAGACCGTGAAAGGTGAACCGCGATATAGCGAGGGATCACTGTAATTGCAGAATTCTCTTTAACTGGAAGTACAATTCATCTGCTGGGGAGATGCAGTTTTTGATAGAAACTTTGGAAATGTAATTACCAAGTCTTGTATGTTTTTGAAGAGCACTCTTCTGTTTGTATGTTGAAAATGCTTTCAGACTCTAGAAAGAGTGCAGAGAAGAGCAACAGAGACGATTAGGGGACTAGAAGCTAAAACATGAACGGTTGCAGGAACTGGGTCTGTCTGGTTTCATGAAAAGAAGGACTAAGGATGCCACGATAGCAGTGTTCCAATATCTCAGGGGCTGCCACAAAGAAGAGGGAGTCAAGCTATTCAAAACACCTGAGGGCAGAACGAGAAGCAATGGACGGAAACTAATCAAGGAGAAAAATCAACCCAGAACTGAGGAGAAATGTCCTGACAATTACAATAATTAATCAGTGCAGCAGATTGCCTCCGGAAGTTATGGGTGCTCCCAACACAGGAGGTTTCTAAGAAGAGATTGGACAGTCATTTCTCTGAAATCCCATATAAGGTGTCCTGCTTCAACAGAGGGTTGGACTATAAGACCTCTGAGGTCCCTTCCAACTCTCTTATTCTTTCTGTTGTTTCCAAATTAAAACATCTAAATAAATCAAAATTTGATTTGATTGAATTTTATTTGAAGTTATTCTTAGGAAAACTTTGGGTGATTTTTATAATTTCGCAATTGCATGTGCTGATGACGAAAGGAAAGACTATTGATTTACTCTTTAGATTATTATTTGTCTAGCTTCTAATCTCCTTCCTATAAATTAGAAGATGGTAACATTTTTACCAAGATCCTGAAAAATTGCCAACTGAGATTTGATTTCTTCAGGCTGAGGGTTTCTACATATGAAGCTTCTCTGCTGGCATGTGAAATATCTAGCTCGGGGACAATTTAGATCACCTCAATTAAAAATAATGGGAAATTGATCTGCAAAAGTGCCAACTTTCATCTTTAATGAAGAGAATGTTTCTGGATTCCAGCATTAGAAAGTAAAAATAAATAAATGCTTTGCCTGGAAATATGCCCTACTACTTCTTCCTTACCTTAAAGTATACCTAAAAGTGAACTGGGGTACTAGAAATGATCCGGGGCTAGAAAATTGCCAAGCGACAATTTTATCAGTGTGCCACCCAATAAGTGGATATTTTGTAATTGGCTGCCCTCCAGCCAGAGGTGGGTTTCAGCAGATTCTCACCAGTTCTGGAGAACTGGTAGTGGAAATTTTGAGTAGTTCGGAGAACCGGTAAATGCCACCTCTGACTGGCCCCGCCCCCATCTATTCTCTGCCTCCTGAGTCCCAGCTGATCGGGAGGTGTTAGAACTCTGTTCAAACGATTGGGTTTGCTAATATATGAACAAGCCACAAATCAATGTTATGTGTATATTGCTTTAGGAACATTGTAGGCTGATTACTATATAAGACAGCAAGAGAGCATGCTCTGTATGTGATTGTGATTATCTCTGATGGTGTTTGATGATTGATGACCGTGTGTTCCGGACTGCTGAATCTCTCTGCTACTTCACTGTTGAGTAATTGACTTAGTGTCTGTGTAGAATTACTTGAAGAGTTGCTGTATAAAGACTAACTATCTGTGATAGTGTAGAATTGAATGTTAGCTGTAATCTTTGTTTGTTAGTTAAACAAAGATAGGCAAGAAGAAGAAACTTTGCATTGACTGAACTAACTGTGTGTGACTTGGACTTCCTATTGAACTTTGCTACTACTAGAAGTAAACTATTTTGTAAATACTAAATGTATTCTGTTTATTGACTGGATAATTTAATTTAATTTAATTTAATGGATTTCTATGCCGCCCAACTCCCTAGCATTCATATCAAACTGCAACACCAAAACCACAATTACTATTCTGCTGTGTATGTGCTCAACAGCACAATAACTCCTTAACAGGAGGAAATGGGGATTTTGCAGTAACCTTCCCCTGGAGTGGGGAGGGAAGAAATATTACGGTATCCATCCCCTGCCACGCCCACCAAGTCATGCCACGCCCACAGAACTAGTAGTAAAAAAAATTAAATTCCACCACTGTCTCCAGCATTGGGTAGAGGTGCCAGGTGTACATATGTTGTGTTCTCAAATTTTTTGGCCCAGAAAAGTTGGCTACTTTTGCTCTATGTGAGAATATGCAGTGTGTATTGGTAGAACTTGTGAGGTGATTCCTTTTTTAAGCACATAAACACCCAGTCCAATAAGGCAGACTCAGAGCTGCTCTGAGATTTCTTCCGTCTTGTTTCCAAATGAAAGACCTGCTGATAAAAAAAATTGTTATGCTAAGGAGTGGATTTGTTTTCATTCGGTACCAAAGTGCATTAAAAGGATCAGCCAAGGGTGACTTCTTCTGTGTGGCCTGTTGTAATGGTGACCCATAGGAGTTCTCATCCAACTCAACATAAAAATAATTCAAATACCGGTAGTTAACTTACATTCAATTTAATGGTACATTATTATCTGGCCCATGGTGCTGTTTGGATTAAGAGAGGTTGTAGCCATCATCTTTTCTGACACAGTTCTCTCGATGCTATATTTGTTCTGTACATGCCCTTCTTTCAGTTAACTTTTGATTTGATTGAAGTCTGTTTCGTTTCTCTATTTCCGACTACAAATTAAAAATCCCTGTGTATGAGAATTGGGTTATACAATGGCCTGTCTCATATCTCCTGTGATGCCTTACCTTGAACCCATCTGCATTAGCTCTGTTGCTATGCCATGATTACCAAAGATGAACCATTGTTTTGATCAAGATTTGCACAAGATCCCAGTCTAAATAAACCACACCCACCCGTTCAACAGTGTAGGTTAAAGTAGGATTGGCTAGCTTGTGGATCAATGGGTCTCAAGAACACAGCCACTTGAGTTTGAGAGGATAAAGGATGCTCTTGATTTGACCTGGAAAATAATAGTAACCTGGAAGTGATCGCAGGAAAACCTCCGGAGAGATTCATAGCGGTGACATTAACAAATCACTAAAATGTGCTAAATCTTTAGAGACCACAACTGTAGAGAGAGAGAGAATGTTGTTCTAGCATAAATTTATAATCACCAATTAAAGTCTGGGAAAAATATACTGGAGGGACTTAATGCCAGTGGATAAAATGTCCTTGAATAAAAGGATTGGTCCTCATTTAAAGAAGGATCTTGCTGCTCCCTCCACAACCATTGAAATCTCTTTGCTCTTTCTAACCTGATTTATTGTTGACCTGTTCCACAAAATTCACATAATCAACCAAGTCCAGCTATTCGAATTAAAACAATAGAGCCATTAGTGGCTTGTTTTATGCCTGAATGTATGCGAACAAAGGAAAAACAAATTAGATCTCTATATTTCTCCTCTCTCTTTCTCCCCCATCTCCGGCCCACCCACCCCTCCACATCTCTTGAAAGAATAAAAATTAGATTAAGGTATTAATACAAAAAGTAAATACAAAATCTAATGATGTTTGTGCCCCCCCCCCAATTAATCTGAACCATCTGCCTCGGGCTGCTAAGGAGTACACTGACTTAATCCAGATTAGAGTTGACGAAACTGTTTCTGGCATAGAGTTTTCCCTTAATACTGTGCCCTAGAAGAGCTTGTTCTGGGCTGTTGAAATTTCATTTGTTGATTGGTTCATTCTTTTTCCCTTCGGGCTGTGGGTTTCCTGGTGGCGTGTTTTGTTTTGTTTTCCCCCTACTTGGCAAGGTGAAAAGAAAAAAGGGGAGAACATGGCTTTCCTAATGAAAAGTATGTTGAGTAACCAGGTGAAAAATCTGGGGCTTTCTGGAGGGGGCGAAGAAAAGACAGAGGAAGCCCCTGCTGATCCGGCTGCAGCAGCAGGTATGACCAGGGAAGAATATGAGGAATATCAAAAGCAGGTGATAGAGGAGAAGTAAGTACACCTTCCTATGTTTTCAGTGTGCAAACTTGATTTAGACTGCTAAATTCACAAGACCAGGGATCAAGGGAGGTAGATGCTTTAATTTTTTTTAATAATTTTAATTTAATTTATTTATTTATTTATTTCGTCAAGCATGTATGAGATAACAGATATAGGTGGCTATTTATACATGAAATGGATACGAATAAAAGGGGACATTAGGACAGGGACGGTAGGCACGATGGTGCGCTTATGCACGCCCCTTACAGACCTCTTAGGAATGGGGTGAGGTCAATAGTAGATAACCTAAGGTTAAAGTTTTGGGGGTTTGGGGAAGAAACCACAGAGTCAGGTAGTGTATTCCAGGCACTCTGTTGCTGAAGTTGTATTTCCTGCAATCGAGTTTGGAGCGGTTTACCTTAATGCTTTACTTTAATGCCTGTGGGTTAAGGCTGTACCACTACTTATTCTCCAGAAGCATTTTAAATTTTCCATAATAGTATTTCCAAAGAAATGGGACCCTTTCCTTTGAATGTTCCTCTTCTTCCAGATTTCTAGGTTGAGGAAAGAGAAATACATAATGTGCCCAAGATATTTCCTAAATGTAACCACAGTTACAAGCTTCTTTAGGTATGGAATTTCATAGGTTTCCTTAGTGCTCATCAGAATCAAATACTTTTCAGAATTTTTCTTTTCCTGCATTGATTGGAATTGTTAAAAATTGTTTTGTGTAAGCTAGTTAAATCCAATAAAGTTAGATTTGCTCTATTTTAAAACAAAAGTGCAGAGAAGAGCAACCAGGATGATTAAGGAACTGGAGACTAAAACATATGAAGAACAATTACAGGAATTACAGGAATTGGGCATGGCTAGTCTAGTGAAGAGAAGGACCAGGGGAGACATGATAGCAGCGTTCCAATATTTGAAGGGCTGCCACAGGGAGGAGGGGGGTCAAGCTATTTTTCCAAGGCACCTGAAGGCCAGACAAGGAGTAATGGATGGAAACTGATCAAGGAGAGATTCAACCTAGAAATAAGGAGAAATTTTTCTAACAGTAAGAACAGTCAACCAATGGAACAGCTTGCCTTCAGAAGTTCTGGGAGCTTCATCACTGGAGACTTTCAAGAAGAGATTGGACTGCCATTTGTCAGAAATGGTGTAGGGTCTCCTGCTTGGATGGGGGCTTGGACTAGATGACCTACAAAGTCCCTTCCAACTCTGTTAATCTAATCTAATCTAAATGGCAACGGTAATATGCATCTGCCTCTTAAAGTTTAAAAGTCCTGTGCTCTTCCTTAAAAAATATTTTTATTCTGATGTTTATATAATGACATAGGAAACGACCTACAAAATTAACATTTTAAATACCAATTAGTGTTTTTTTAGGAAATGTGCAATATTAGCATTATACTGTTAGTAGTAATATTAGTATTAGTACTCGACCAGCAAAACCATGGGAAATAAAATGAAAGCAATATCGCTACTACTATTGTAGCTACAAAAATAATTGAATTTCAAGTCTCTATGACATCATTTCACTAATGATCAATTACATAATGCTTAGCTAAAGCTACACTGTAAGATGATTAGAGGTGAGAGGTTAATGTTCTATGGAATTTGACTCTCCAGGGTTATATTTAGTAGTAGTCCTCTTCACAAGATGGACCTCAAGCCACAGGAAATTTTAAAGGAATCCTCTTCCTTTAAATGGGAAAATGAAAAATGTGTCCAGGGAGCAAAATAAATCTGTATCTTTCAAGATCTGGATTCATTCAATACTTTTAATGAAGTTACTATGTTTCTACTATGGGCATTTAATTTTAATGGTCAGAAGGTGAGGGAGTCAAGTAGCGTCTTTTCCGATTAGCATGTTTTGCTTATGCCTTTTTAAAATAAAATTGATTAGTCTGAAAAGGTGCTACCAGACTCCTGATTTTTGGCTATCGTAAACTAAGACAGCTGTCTTTCTACATTGCATTTAACGAAGATATCTTTTAGTCATGGCTTTTGAATGAGGTGGAATTCATTCAAATTACATTTCCACTTGTCAAAAGTAGAATTGGGGTACTATTAGAACACAGGAGAGAGAAGTGCTATATATGATATGTGGGTGATTAAGTCACCCCAGAGAGCTTAATAGGAGCTATAAAGTCAGCCCCTCCCTCCCACTTTTTCTAAAAGATCAATTTTGTCACAAAATTCAACATAGTGAATTATTCAGGCGTTAAATGACCCATAAAAGGTTGCAAGATGACTCAAGTTCACAGCCTAGTAGCCCTGTTTCCTGCAACAACTACATTGTCAGTGTTCAACCCCTAGCAAGATCATCAAAATATCCCCTTCAAAAACATACAAAAGGCAGATGGTTTAAGGAGCCCTCAAATTATACCTATTGAAATGCTGTAAATTTATATATTGGCAATGTTTTTCCAAAGTGGTTTGTCATTGCCTGCTTCCTAGGGCTGAGAGAAAGTTACTGGCCCAAGGTCTCTCAACCCAGCTGCTGTGGCCTAGAGGTAGAACTCTTGCCTCACAATCAGGAGGTTGTGAGTTCGATCCTAGGTAGAGGCAGATGTAAGGGTCTCCTGCTTGGGCAGGGGGTTGGACTAGATGACCTGCAAGGTCCCTTCCGACTCTGTTAATCTGTTAACCCAGCTGGCATTGTGCCTAAGGCAGGACTGGAATTCATATGTTTCCCATTTTCTAGGCTGATGCCTTAACCACTGGACCAAACGGCTCCTGCTGTAACGATTACTTAGCCATAAAACTAATGACTCAGTTAAAATGCAACTTATAGCAGACAACATGAGCCTGATTTTCAGAACCGTAGACTTGTCATTATATAGTTCATTTCAGTTCATAAACTCATTCAAAGACATGAGAAAGCCATAAATATTGGAGCTGGTTCCATACATCTCCCCCCCGCGCCCAGCACTCTAAACCCAGGTCAAATGGACGCTCCAATGGAAAGAAGACTTGCTTTCCATCCTATGAAGGAACAACAGTCTTCCTTCTCTATTTTTAGTTTCATAACTTTGAACAGACACCAAATGAACTGTTGTAAGTCAAGGACTACCTGTACTTTGTGTCGGTTGGGAATAGTATTCAGATAAATACAATTTATATTATATTTTAATTGTTAACCACTCAAAATCGCATTGACAAGGCAGGCAGCCATATAAGTCAATATAAATAAATAAACCTCCAGATAGGAGCCGAGGTGGTGCAGTGGTTAAAAGCAGCACTGCAACCTACTTCAGCTGACTGCTAGTTCAGCAGTTCAGCTGTTCAAATCTCACCAGGCTCAAGGTTGACTCAGCCTTCCATCCTTCTGAGGTCGGTAAAATGAGGACCCAGATTGTTGGGGGCAATATGCTGAACTCTGTAAACCGCTTAGAGAGGGCTGTAAAGCACTATGAAGCGGAATATAAGTCTAAGTGCTATTGCTATTGCTATTTTGAGGGTTCTTCTATTGATGGGCCATCTAATACAGAGGTGTCAAACTCAAGGCCCGGCGGCCGGATCCGGCCTACAGGATGCTTAGATGCAGCCCACGGGGCCGCCCTAGAAATAGCGAAGGACCAGCCCGAGCTCCATTTTCACTGGCAGAGGATTGCAGGAGGCCGTCCCAGCCGAAAACGGAGTTCACGAGGGCCGCGTGTAGTTCCCCCGAGCTCCATTTTCGCTGGCAGAGGGTTGCAGGAGGCCGTCCCAGCTGAAAACAGAGCTCACAAGGGCCGCTTGTGGTCCCCCCGAGCTCCGTTTTCGCTGGCAGAGTGCTTGGGCCACCACAGGTGCCCCCCAAGTGATGTCATGCTGGCCATGCCCATCCTGGCCATGCCCACCCCGGCCCCCCAAGGTCAGAGTTTGACATCTCTGTTCTAATAAGATGAATGAATCCAGAAGTTGCTTCCGGATGCTCCTTAAGAGTGTCCCACAGCCTGATATTTAGCTGGACCTGCTCACTTGATTCTTACAAAACCTCCCATTTGTGCCATCAGGATGGAAAGAGACGCAGCTTATGCACAAAAGAAGGCTGGACGAGCTGTTTTGCGGGTTCACTTGCGAGAGAAATACAGACTTCCAAAGGCAAGACCTCTGTCAAAAAATACTGTTTATTACAATCTTGAGAACATATAACATTCATATAACTCAGTGGTCCTCAGACTTGGCAACTTTAAGATGTGTGGACTTCAACTCCCAGAATTCCCTAGCCAGCATGGGCAATTCTGGGAGTTGAAGTCCACACAACTTAAAGCCGCCATGTTTGAAAAACAGTGATGTATCTGCTTTGCTTTTTATCTTTTCTGTCCTTTCTCAATGACCCCCAAATTTTACATGAGATGTAACATGCTGAATGTGCCAGCCAAGACTCAGGTTAGATATCCTTTCAGGAAAGACTTTCAATGGCATTTTATTTGTATTGCAAAAATCCATGCCATAGAGAGAGAAATGGAAATAAAGCCACAAGTCCGGTCAGAACGATGTACAGGTAGATCTTGATTTATGACCAGAATTTATGACCAGAATTTCTGTTACTAAACAAGGCGGTTCTTCAACAGGTTGCCCAGTTTTACATTCTTATTTGCCACAATTATTAAATGAATCACTGTTATTAAGAGAATCCCATCTTCCACTTACAACCACAATTCAGATTGGAACTTTTATCGGTATGGGAGGTGGCTGTTAAGTGATTAGCATCTGATTTTACAACACTTTTACTGCAGTCGTTAAGTGAATCACATGGTCATTAAACGAATCTGGCTCCCCCCATTGACTTCGATTGTTGGAAGGTGGCTGGGAAGGAGTGGTGCAGTGGCCTAGAGAAGGAGCTCTCACCTCACGATCAGGAGGCTGTGAGTTCGATCCTAGGTAGTAGCAAATATTTCTCTCTCTCTGGGAACAATGAGTAATTATCTGCTGCGAACTCTGTATTGGTAACAGGAAGGGCACTGTGCTCCATTCAGTTGCCCCGACTCCACCCCCATGTAAGGGATTGCGGCAGTGGTGGGTTCCTACCAGTGCGGTCCACTCTATAGCACCGGTAGCAGCCTGCTGGTGACATCACAGTACCGGTGCGGCTGGTTGCTGGTGTCTGGGCGCCGCCATTTTTTTTTAAAAAAAATTTTTTTAAAAAAAAATTTCTTCTGCGCATGCCCAGAAGCCGAGCTTCCGGCACTGCGCATGTGCTGCCTTCCTACGCCACAGTGAGTCCAAGCAGGAGATGATGGCTGAGGGAGCGCGTGAGACACTGAAAGAACGGGTGGCAGGAGCTATCTCCATTCCACTCCCTTCAGCAGTCCGAGAAGCCACGAACGCGTGGTGATGATCCTAGGCATTTTCGCACGTTTGAGGCTTCTCAAGCTGCTGAGGGGAGGGGGAATGGGCGGCAGGACCTATCTCAGTTCCCCTCCCTTCAGCAGTCCAAAAAGCCACGCCCACCCGGTCACATGGTTGGCAAGCCACGCCTACCCAGTCACATGGCTGGCAAGCCACACCTACAAAATAAGCCACGCCCACAGAGTGGTAGTATAAAAATTAGGAACCCGCCCCTGGATTGCGGGGTCATTAAAAGGAAAAAAAGGTGGCTAGCAAGGTCGCAAATGACAATCATGTGACCCCAGGATGCTGCAACCATTGTAAATACACACAAGTTGCCGAGAGCCCAAATTTTGTGAAGAAAAAAAAATATGGGTGATTTTGGTTGCAAACTGGATTCTCTCCCCTGGGTTTGGTATTCCCAGGGGGTTAGAGTCTCTTCTGGTGTTTCTGTTATTGGGCACCCTTGGATCAGAGGTGAAATTCAGCAGGTTCTGACAGGTTCTGGAGAACCGGTAGCGGAAATTTTGAGTAGTTCGGAGAACTGATAGTGGAAATTTTGAGTAGTTCGGAGAACCGGTAGTGGAAATTTTGAGTAGTTTGGAGAACCGGTAGTGGAAATTTTGAGTAGTTCAGAGAACCGATAGCGGAAATTTGGAGTAGTTTGGAGAACTGGCAAATACCACCTCTGGCTGGCCCCAGAGTGGAGTGGGAATGGGGATTTTGCAATATCCTTCCTCTGCCATGCCCACGAAGCCATGCCCACAGGACCGGCAGGGAAAAAATTAGAATTTTACCCCTTCTTGGATCATCATCAAGCTTTCCCACAAGTTTGCTAGAATTTCAGGCAAGGCCACCAAAATCCTTTAAGAATCCAGTGAGACTTTAGGAAGTTTCAGCATTCTTGCCTGAAATTTTGCCAGCCTACCAGATTTCTTTAAAAATTGTTTTATTTTATTGTGTCGTGTGTATCCAGGGTTAAACAAACTTCCAAAGCATGCTTTATGGTCAGAACCTGGCCTACACCGGTAGTTCTTGACTTAGGACCAAAATTAAGATCAGAATATTGGTTGCTAAGCAAGGCAGTTGTTAAATGAATCATGCCCGATTTTATGTCCTTTTTGCCATGGTTGTTAAGGGAATGACTGCAGCAAAATAAATCATGCAGTCCAGGGGTGGGTTCCACTTACCATTGCCACCGGTTCGCATCACGACATTTTGCGCGTGCGCGCTCGCTCCACTCGCGTGTGCGTGCACATGTCCACCCGTGCAATTAGGCTTCTGCGCATGCTCAGGAGCTGGAATCAGCCCAAAACACAACTGAGAAGCTGATCAGCTGTGCTTCGGGCAAAGAAATAAAGGTCAGTATTAATCTTGGGGTGGGTGGGAGGGCCCTCTCAAACTGCTGAACGAAAAAAAAGATGGCAGCGCGCACGGACCTGTACCGGCCGATCCAGTAACATGATGTCACCATCAGATCGCTAACAGTTCGGGCGATCTGGTCCGAACCGGGAGGAAGCCACCCCTGATGCAATCATGAAGGAAATCTGGCTTCCCCTATTGACTTTGCTTGTCAGAAGCTAGTTGGAAAGATCGCAGATGGACAATCACATGACTCCAGCATGCTGCACCCATTGTAAATACATACCTCTCTTGAGGAGCTGAAGTGGTGCAGTGGTTAAATGCAGCCATTGCAGGCTGACTGCTAGTTCAACAGTTCAGCTGTTCAAATCTCACTAGGCTCAAGGTTGACTCAGCCTTCCATCCTTCCGAGGTCGGTAAAATGAGGACCCAGATTGTTGGGGGCAATATGCTGAACTCTGTAAACCGCTTAGAGAGGGCTGTAAAGCACTATGAAGCGGTATATAAGAAAAGTGCTATTGCTATGTTCTTTTATCTGCTTACCAGTTTGCCTTGAACAGTAATTGGTTCACTCTTTTTGAAAGTGTATCTTGCAACGTTCGCTTTTTACATTGCTTTTAAATGATCTGAAATAAAGTTTAGATTTCTAAGGTAACAGAAATAAAATTGGCAAACGGAGAAATGTTACACTCTTATCTGAGAGCAATTGCCACTGAAGTTACTCCTGATTAGACAAATATTGAACTGCACTGTGAGAAAAGACACCAAGAAGATTGTAGACCATGTATAAAAGGGCAGCTGTAAGGAAGCCCATCTACAGTCTGAGAAACAAGGTAGCCTCTTCCTTCCCCATCTCTAGTCATCTTATCCCTGTTTATTTACCACTCCCAATTGTAATTTAGGTTCTTTTTTTATTGATCTGTAAATGACATTCATGCAATTAATATGTAGGTCCTTGTAGGTCCTTCGTTCAAGTTCTTGCAACTTTTTGGCATAGATATAGACATATATACCAGGAGTGGGTTCTAAAACCCTTTGCTACTGCTTTGCGTGCTCGCTCACACACAACGCTTCTGCACATGCGCAGAAGATTGGGTGGGTGGGCGGAGTGGGCGGAGCCTCCCACCGCCGACACTACCGGTTCTTAGAACCGTGTTGAACTGGGAGCAACCCACCGCTGACATATACCCAAAATAAGACATCCCCTGATAATAACCCCAATTGGGCTTTTGAGTGCATGGCAATAAGGCCAAGCGCTTATTTCAGGGTTCAAAAAAATATAAGACAGGGTCTTATTTTTGGGGAAACATGTTACATATGTAGATACTTAACGTTAAAGTAGCTGTTGATCAATATATCTTTACTTGACCTACTATTTCTTAACTTTGGCAACTTTAAGATGTGTGGACTTCCAATTCCCAGAAATCCTCAGCCAGCCAAGCTGGATGGGGATTCTGGGAATTGAAGTCCACACATCTTAAAGTTGCTAAGGTTGGGAGAAAAAAAACCTGATCTGGGTCATCCTTTCCTAATCTTGTGCCCTTCAGATATGTTGATGGTACAACTATTAAGATTCCCTCTCTTTGGGAATTTGCCAGATGTATTTTGCAGAGCTCCAGATATTATTGGAATCTTCCACCATGCTAAAAGCACTTATTGTGCCTTTGAAAATTAAGTTGTTGGTTTTTTCCCCCCAAGAGGAAAAAATCTGAAGTCCTTTAATGTAAATATTACAGGAAACAGGACAGAATGATTTAAATGGAAGATACAAACAGTCTGGCTTGTACAAAGGGGCATAATGAATATGGATAGTCCTTGAGTTACGACCACCATTGAGTCCAAAATTTCTGCTGTTAAGTGGACATAGGCTCAAGATACAGAAGGATCTTGACAGATCCTTGAACATTGGGCGCTATCTAACAAAATGAAATTCAAGGGTGAAAAAAGTAAGATTCTACATTTAGGCAAGAAAAACAAAACACATGGGTATAGTATATGTGGTACCTTGCTCAACAGTAGTAACTGTAAGAGGGATCTTGGAGTCCTAGTGGACAACCATTTAAATATGAGCCAGCAGTGTGCAGCAGCTGCCAAAAAAGCCAACACAGTTCTAGGCTACATAAACAGAGGGATAGAATCAAGATCACGTGAAGTGTTAATACCACTTTATAATGCCTTGGTAAGGCCACATTTGGAATACTGCATTCAGTTTTGGTTGCCACGATGTAAAAAGGATGTTGAGACTCTAGAAAGAGTGCAGAGAAGAGCAACAAAGATGATTAGGGGACTGGAGGCTAAAACATATGAAGAACGGTTGCAGGAACTGGGTATGTCCAGTTCAGTGCTTCTCAATTATTTTCTGTTACGTCCCTCCTAGGAAGAAGTAAACATTTCACGCCTCCCAACTCTCCGATCTGGGCCCCAATGGAATTTTAGTGTTGGACTCCTCAGTTTAACCTAGCCTCTCAGAGTTACTCTGGGGCTAAAATGGATTTGTTTCCATAATTCTATCTTGAATTTCCTGGTAGAATATAATAATAAGTCTATTTTGCTTTCTTTCTTTTTTAAATAGTTTTTATTAAACAGTTTTATCTTTAAAAACAACATTAAAAGAACCACAAATACAGAAAAAAACAAAACATAACGTAATATAACAAAACAAAACATACCATATAGAATCATTTTACAGCGTTCCGTATCGGTATACATAATTTGCTTTTGTCATTTTCTGTTCTATACTACCAGTACCTTCCACTCCATATACTGATAGAATATAATAATAAGTCTATTTTGCCAACTCATAAAAACGGAGACCGCATGCTGTGGTTACAACAATGCCTGTTAAACATTTTGCACAGATGTTTCAAGAGGTACTTATGAAGCCATAATATGAAGCCATAGAAAAGTGCAAGACGCAAAGCTTAACGGTATTAAGGGCAGTCTTACATGACAAAACATGTCCTTAATGAGCCCATTAAATCCTATTAATGTGATTGTCAGGAAAGATTTGTCATTGGAAAGATGTTTTCATCCATGAATTGTGTAGCTTGTTCCTAAGTGAAGGTTACCATGTTGATCAAATTGCTTCCCCCCCTATGATTGGGAAAGGAGGGAAATATTTGCTTTCTAACTGATCTGTGCCTGCTCCAAAAAACGATTCAGAAAAAAATGCTTTGACATGGAGGAAGCAGGAATGTAGCAGCTCTTTAAAGCAACTGCATCTTTTTGCAGGGTAGGGAGCCTGCCTGGACAAGGATGCAGCTGCAGCAGTGTTAAAGATGGAGCAGCTTTTGCATCTGGTCAAATATGAGAGAGGATTATGTCCAAAAGTCATGGCTGTCCCCAACTAGTCACATGGCTTTAATTGCTAGAGATTATAGCCCTGGATTTTATACTAAAAGAATTAGTAGTAGAAGATATAACTGGACCTCAATAAAGTAGATCAGAGAAAGTAAGAGTGAGAATGATAATGAGTGTGTGTGTGTGTGTGTGTGTGTGTGTGTGTGTGTGTGTGTGTGTGTGTGTGTGTAAGAGAGGGGGGGATGGAGGGAGGGATGCAGGGAGAGAGAGAGAGAGAAAAGGAGAAGGAGAAGGAGAAGGAGGAGGAGGAGGAGAAGGAGGAGGAGGAGGAGGAGGAGGAGGAGGAGGAGGAGGAGGAGAAGAAGAAGAAGAAGAAGAAGAAGAAGAAGAAGAAGAAGAAGAAGAAGAAGAAGAAGAAGAAGAAGAAGAAGAAGAAGAAGAAGAAGAAGAAGAGCCACCATGATCACTGCAGAATACTCTTAAAGAGCTGGATAGCTTGGCTAACTCCTTACCTACAGATACAGTAGTCCTCAACTTATGAGCACAACTGGGACCAGAATTGCTAAGAGGTATGATTGTTAAGCGAGTCAATGCCAATTTGAGTAAATCCAGCTTGTTGGAAACTGGCTGGCGAGGTTGCAAATCATGACCATGTGACCACAAGATGCTGCAACCATTGTAAATGCAGTCATTAAGCAAGTCACCATGGTTGTTAAACGAATCCAGATTCCTCCATTGTTTTTTACTTGCTGTGAGCCGACTGGGAAGGGTGCAAATCGGGAACATGTTCCCCCAAGATGCTGCAATGGACATGAATCTGAGCTGGTTGCCAAGCACCTGAGTTGCAACCACATGACAATGTCACATTGGTGACATTATTATCAGGTGGTCCTCAACTTACAACCACAATGGAGCCCAAAAATTCTGTTGCTAAGTGAGAAATTTGGTAAGTGGAGTTTTTTTACGACCTTTCTTGCTACAGCGCTTAAGTGAATCACTGCAGTCGTTAAGTTAGTGACATGGCTGTTAAGTGAATCTGCCTTCCCCATTGGCTTTGCTTGTCAGAAGGTCACAAAAGGGGATCGTATGACCCTTGAACATTGCAACTGTCATAAATAGGAGAACACCTGACCATGGGGATGGTACAACAGTTGTACATGTGAAAAATGGCCATAAGTGACTTTTTCTCAGTGTTGTTGTAACTTTGAACTGTCACTAAATTAATTGTTGTAAGTCAAGGATTTACCTGTATTGGAGTGGTGAGAAGGTTAGACTAGGAAGGTTGTTGCGTTTTTCACAATTTTGCCTCTGAAGTAACTGCAAAGGCAAACAGGTAGTGTCAGACCAATTCTCTTTGGCTGCCAGTAAAAATACATTTAGATATCCACTTAATCTCAGCTGGTTGACATCAACCCAAGAGAGTTACTATCTTTTTATGAACAAACAATGCCCTAGAACAGTGATAGTGAACCTATGGCACGCGTGCCACAGGTGGCACGCGGAGCCATATCTGTCGGCACGCGAGCCGTTGCCCTAGCTTAGCTCCAGCACGCATGTGCGCGCCAGCCAGCTGATTTTTGGCTCACGCAGAGGCGCTGGGAGAGCGTTTTCGGCTTCCGGACGGCCTCCGGGGGAGCAGTCGAGGGCATTTTCGCTCTCCCCAGGCTCTAGGGAAGCCTCTGAAGCCTGGGGAGGGTGAAAAATGGGCCTATTGGGCCCACCGGAAGTCAGGAAATGAGCCATTTCCGGCCTCCAGAGGGCCTCCGGGGGGCGGGGGAAGCTGTTTTCGCCCTCCCCAGAAATTGAATTATGGATGTGGGCACTCGCACTTGTGCGATAGAGTGCGCGCGCACGCTTTCGGCACCTGAGGAAAAAAAGGTTCGCCATCACTGCCCTAGAAATATGTTCAAACTGAGCAGGTGGATCAAATAAAATGGAAAGTTACCTTGGTAAATTTAAGAGAACACTTTCACTCCCACATTTTATAGTTCTATATAAGAATCTGATCTGTCCAAAGCCAGGAATTATTTTGTCTGATGATATGAAGTAGTGGAAACAATTTTGGATTGTTATAGGAGAGTGGATTGGAAGATGGATGTCAAAAAAAGAGATTCAAAATGAGTCTAGTTTAAGGCTGAAATTTGATTGGCTGCCATGTTACACTGTCTTTTTAAATCTGGAGTCCTCCTTCTTTGCAAAGACTCTTCATGAACAATTAAGTTACATTTGTCCTGGTTCTCACCTAGATTTTAGGCATGGCTGAGCAGAACTAATCTTTGTTTTAAAGTAATCCGTGTTCCTATAATCATAAGAAGAAACACAGCAGGACTTTCGGCTAGGCAGCCCTGATGTAGTGCCTGAAACGAACTATATACCGTATTTTTAGGAGTATAAGACGCACCTTTTTCCTCCCTAAAAGTGGCTGAAAATTTGGGTGCGTCTTATACTTCGAATGTAGCTTTTTTCCCCAGCCCTAACTAGGTGCTAACAGATCTTCCCAGCTCTTACCTTGCAGGCTTTTTCACTGTTACTCTCTCCGGAGAACATTTTTCCAGCCCTAAGTCTTTGCAGGTTTTTTTTCATTGCTCTACTTGCTCCGAATAAGTTTTTTTCTAGTCCTAACCAGGTGCTAACGATCTTCCCAGCTCTTACTGGCTTGCAGGCTCTTTCATTGTTACTCTCTCAGAAGAAGGTTTTTTAAAGTCCTAACCAGGAGATAAAATAATGTGCTGAAGCTGACCAGACTAAGGATGCTAGCCAGATGAATACCTGGTAGGCAGATTGTTTTCCCCTATTTTTCTCCCCAAAAACTAAGGTGCGTCTTATACTCTGGTGCATCTTATACTCCGAATCTGGATTCTTCTCCTGGAGAGAAAGAAATTATTCTCCATTGATTTTGCAGTCTTGAAATGTCTCCTTTTAAATTTGATCTTGCCCTATTGCTTTTTCCCCAAATCTGAAGTTTATTCTATTTTTATAACACTTTGCATAGCATTTTATGCACTTTTCTTGTAAAACCCCACCTAGAACAGCATACCCCTTCCAGATCAGATTGGCCCCTAATCTGCTGGACTTTTGTAAAGTGTTGAACACCCAGATTTGGGGGGGGGGCAGTCCAAGAGGTTAGCTAGCCCATTGAGTGGTCTCTCTGAATTGTTTTGTTGGGCTTGGTTTCTGATGACCATTGTTGGTTTTTCATTCTTTGCTAATATTGTTTTTATTGTTCTAATATGTTGTTTGTTCTACATTCATGGCATGGGCAGCCATATAAATAAATAAAAACATGTCCCTAATATATATATTTTTACAAAATGTTTTACTTATGTAAAATATTTTTGCATACTTGTTCACCAACATGTGTTGGCATTTTTAAATTTTACCAAGTTTGTTTCTCAGCTGGGATCAGAAAAACAGGCATGAATTAAGCGCTTTAATTTTCACCCAAGAGCAATGACAAGCTATTAGGTGAGTGGCTACACAGACCCCCCAACCATCCAGCATAGATTATATACATTACAATCAGACCTCCTATAGCAGTGATGGCGAACCTTTTCGGCATCGAACGCCCAAACCGGAACGTGCATGCATGCACGTGCATGTGCGTGCACCGGAGCGCCGGAAGCTGTTTTTGGCCCAAAAAACAATCTGAAAATGGCCAAGAAAATGGCCTGGTTTTTTTGCCGTTTTTTGGGCTGTTTTCAGGCCGTTTTCCATCGCTCCGGTGCCCGAAAAGACCAGCTGGCAATGGCGCGCATGCCCACAGAGAGGGCTCTGTGCGCCACAGGTTCGCCATCACAGTCCTAAGGACTATCACTCCCTTATACAGTCAGCCATTTCCCATCTCAGCATCATCTTATTTATGGAACTTCCTTCCTTACCAAGGCCTCTAACTTTTCTGAGAATACGATTATCTAAAGTAGGGGTGTCCAACCTTGGCAACTTAAAAACCTGTGGACTTCAATTCCCAGAATTCTCCAGCTAGTCATGCTGGCTGGGGAATTCTGGGAGTTGAAGTCCACAAGTCTTAAAGTTGCCAAGGTTGGATACCCCTTATCTACAGAGAAGATATTTTCGGAATATACATCTTATCTCACTTCCTTGAAAGTAAGCTACTTTTAAGGCCTGGGAACTGTGGCGAGTAAGAAGGCCAACAAAATCTTAAAATAAAACATGGTTTCAGAGTCTTAATTAAAGTACAAATGGTCTATTAAAATGTTCCAATACTATATTCCAGGGGTGTCAAACTCACGTTGTCATGTTGTTGTCATGTGACATATCCCAACTTTTTCCCCCTTCGCTAAACCAGGGGTGGGCGTGGCAGCGCGTGATGCATCCGGCCCACGGGCCGCGAGTTTGACATCCTTGCTATATTCTATAAAGTATTCTAATAAATTATCCATTTTGTTTCATTTTTTCTACTACATGCATTCCTGTATATTTTCTTGTTTGCAACGTCACGTTTCAGAATCTGGAGAAATACAAATACCGATTGATAAGCTTCAACATTTTACAATGCCTTTGCCATTGTCTTTGATACAAATGCATAGTTCAGGTTAATTCTACAGAGGAATTATTGAGTCTGTCATTTGTACTACTGTTACTGCCTGGTTTGGTATAGCAACCAAACGGGACAGATACAGACAAGTAATACCTTTGCTACCGGTTCGGAGATGTGTGTGCGCGTGCTGCTTCTGCGCATGTGCAGATCGTCCGTGATGACGTGCGGGTGGGCGGAGCCTCCTGCCGCCACCGCTGCTACCGGTTTGCCCACCACTGGTACAGACTTCAACAAATAGTTAGCACTGAAGAAAAAAACTATTGCAACTAGCCTGCCTTCCATTGAGGACCTGTATACTGCATGGCATGGGTTAGAAAGAGGGCAGAAAAGATTTCTACAGACCCCTCACGTCCTGGACATAAACTGTTTTCACTCCTCCCCTCGGGACACCACTATAGAGCCCTGCATACCAAAACAAACTCAGAGACCATTTTTTTGCTTGTGCCATCACTGTGTGAACACTTAATTTCCATAGTTCTGTCTTATGTCTAATATATTACCCATGTAGTATGGCTATATAATTTTTATCCTTCTCATCTGTTCCACTACTTTCCCTATTGGTATCATTATTGTGATTATTATCCTTTATCCTTATTCTTATTATTACTTGTTGTTTTGCATGTACACTGAATTTGCACTGGACACAAATTCCTTGCGTGTCTAATCACACTTGTTTCTATTCTATTCTATTCTATTCTATTCTATTCTATTCTATTCTATTCTATTCTATTCTATTCTATTCTATTCTATTCTATTCTATTCCACCCCACCCCACCCCATCCCAAACTCTAGTCCACTCCACTCAGGGGCGGGTTCCTAATTTTTTTACTACCACTCTGTGGGCGTGGCTTATTTTGTGGGTGTGGCTTGCTGGGCATGTGACCGGGTGGGCGTGGCTTGCCGGTCATATATTAGTTATTTCAGAGAGATGTTACTACTATTTTTGCTATTTTATACCTTACATGAAAAGCTTTGCATACAAAGTGTGTGTTACACCATGGCAACACAGCAACCTTTATATGCAGAAAATGCTATAGTTAAAAGACAAGCAAGTCTCATTCAGCATTTTTGGTTTCAGTCATGGATTCCTTAGATGAAACTATTGAGGACTGTTAAAAGAACAGTATCTTTTAACAGTCCTCAACGTTTTCATCTAAAGAATAACAGTATAAAACTGTATAAAATTAACAGCATAAAAGGTTAAGCTTTCGGAAAACACCCACTTTGGGAAGCTTTAGGCAAAAGCGAAGGAAAAGTGTCAGATGTGAGCTTCTTATTATTTTCAAGCGAAGGGACAGGGAAAGACTTAATTGTCAGGTTTCTGGGCATGCGCAGAAGAAATTTAAAAAAATTTTTTTTAATGGTGGCGCCCAGGCACCGGCAACCGACCGCACCGGTACTGTGACGTCACCAGCGGGCCGCTACCGGTGCTATAGAGTGGACCGCACTGGTAGGAACCCACCACTGACTCCACTCCATTCTATTCCTCGTCGAGTTGAGTCGAGTCGAGTCGAGTCCAGTCCAGTCCAGTCCAGTCTAGATTGCCCATACAAATGCACATTCAGTATTAACTTCTACACATGCTAATTAAGACACAAGGACTGTTAAAATATTGTAGAATTCCTAAGTAAGTTTGCAAATAATTGCTCCTTCAAGAATTGTTTTCCCAGTCTCATATATCTTATTTTGACCTGCAGAACATATTTTTTCTTCTCTTAGAATTTTATCAGCTTTTTTTAAAAAACGTAGTTAGCAAGGGAGCTAACAAGCTTCGCATCCCTATACTGTATATGAATTCTCATTTTTCTTTGCTTCCTTTCTCAGAGTGAATTGGATGAGACTCAGATTCAGATGGCTGGAGATGACGTGGACTTGCCAGAAGACCTCCAGAAGATGGTAGCAGAGGATCAAGAAGAAGAACAAGACAAAGATACTCTCTTAGGACAGCTTCAGAACATCCAGAATATGGACGTGGATGCTATCAAAGAAAAAGTCCAAGCGACTTTCACTGATATTAAGCAGTCAGCTGAACAAAAATGTTCTGTAATGTAGTGAAGACGTTTCACAAGACCTAGGTACAAACGCCCATAGAAGTGGATGGCTAGTGGGACCACAGCAACAATTTATGCTGCTGCTTACTCATCACACTTTTCCTCTTTATGAGAAATTGTGTTTTGTTTTCTTTTTTCCAGATAACATTAAAAACGGCCATTGAGAGAAGTCATGATGGTGATAATGTGATTCCAATGTTGCAGATTATTATTATCCATTCCGGTACCCCCTTTGCTCACATACTTATACGGTGTGTAGTACCATTTGCAAATACTTTGCACTAATATGTAGCAGTTCAAGCATCAAATCCAGGAAGTTCTTTTGTTACTTTGATGCAGCTAAACAAGTATCACAATGAACAAAATACTCTTCTACAAGCACTCAAATATTGCATTTTTGTTATAAGATGCAAGAACTGTTTTTCTGAGGGATGTGTTGTGTCTTTGTGTGTCTGTGCTCACGCACATATTTGTACATGTGTGTGCATGTCTGGGTGTCTCTGGGTGGTTTTGTCTGTATCTAACCATCCATCTGTGGCTAGGAACTAAAAGCAGTGAAAGTGAACTTAATTAAAATTAAAAAGGAATAGGCAATGAAAATGACTATAATGACAAGCACTGTAATAAAAACATTTTTTCTTCTATTAGTGAATTGATTACCATATTTTTCAAAGTATAAGACACACTTTTTGCCCCCCTAAAAGAGGGTGAAAATTTGAGTGCGTCTTATACACTGAATGTAGCCAAAAACGCAAGGCAGAGAGAAGGCGATGGTCCGTGGCAATCCCTGCAGCCTGGAACAGCTGATTGGGGGTATTCCGGAAGGCCAATCCACCCGCCAATCAGCTGCTCGTGCTGAATCAGGCTGCAATAATGTGCTGAAGCTGACCTGGCCTTTCACTATTTGCTGCAAGGACGTGTCAGGGTTTGCAGCAGCAATCACATCCAGAAAGCACACACAAGTAACTGATTCAGCAGGATTCAATAACTTCTCTTTATATATAATATAACACATGAAGTAAATATACAATACCAAAAGCAGGTTTTCCAACGTGATACAGGTAGCAATATACAAGCAAAACACAAGCAGAGGAGAGGAGTTTCAGTTTCAGTTTTGAGCAGCTTACAGTTTACAGCTCAGCACAGACTCAGAGCTGCATGGCTAAGCCACGCCCAGCCTCCTTGCTGTCTCTTTCCTTGTTGCTCACACAACAAATACTGTTTCGGTTTCCAAACATCACTCAACTCTCTCACACACTGATAGGACGCTAACTAGATGAATACCCATGGATGCTGGTAGGCAGAGGCAGATTTTTTTTTCTTATTTTCCTCCTCAAAAACTAAGGTGCGTCTTATACTCCGGAGTATCTTATACTCCGAAAAATACGGTATCTGATTGTATACAGTCTTCACACTTTTTAAGATCCTTATACCTGAATTTATAGGGTTCATTCCCAGGTAACCTCATATTTGCAGCTGTTGCTACAATTATTTTTCCCTTAAAAACAAAAAGCATAAATATTTATATTTCCAGCACCCTGGTAATATATATATTTTTAGATCCCTTTGGGACAGAATTTTGTTACCCATACATTAAGACATTAATTGTTGTTTGTTCCCCTCCTTCCTTAGGATCTCAGTCTCTGTATTATTTTAAATAGCTTATATTGTTGTTTTAATCCATGTAAGGCCCCCTATTCACAAGTGTGAACTTGAAAAAATTTAATTCATACATAAATTCTGTTTTATTAAGGGGAGGAATATATGAAACTGATAAAAATATGCAACATATTAGACTTCTTTTTCTGTAACGTCATTGACACAGGCTCTATCTCTCATTTCAAGCAATTTTGAAGATCAAGATTCAACAACTTCCATCAAAACATTTTGCTCCATTTTTTTCTTAACCAGATGAGTTTATTGTCCTCTATCTCCCTCTAGTGTCAAAAGTTCAAAGTTCCATTATCATGTTTCCTCTTTAAAAACAACCCCAAACTACCACCATTTCCCACGGGAGGAATTCTTCTAATTAATTCAAAACCATATTTCCAAATCCATCTAAACTTAATCCATAGTTAACTTTTTAAAAAATCCATGTTCTAAGCACCCCTTTTCTATTTAATAAAAATATTTTTTTCAGAACTTTTAAAATTGTATTTAAAACTCTATCTCCAAGGAGAAGGCAACCCGCCCTATGCATACAGTAAGAAATTGCCAGTCTGAAGGGTCCTGATGTTTCCTGGTCTGTAAAAGAAAAAATCAAAAAGTGATTAAGAAATTAGACCTGGTTGAGTTTTATGTCTTTAAAAAACTGCATTTCAAATGTGAGCTTGATGATATCCCTTAGCTCCCAACCATTCAATTTATAAGCCAATCACAAATAGCAATAGTACTTAGACTTACCGGTATATACCACTTTGTAGTGCTTTACAGCCCTCTCTAAGTGGTTTACATCAGCATATTGCCCCCATCAATCTGGGTCCTCATTTTACCGACCTCAGAAGGATGGAAGGCTGAGTCAACCTTGAACCAGTCAGGATCAAATTGCTAGCAGTCGGCAGAATTAGCCTGCAATGCTACATTCTAACCACTGTGTCACCACGGTTTTTATAATCACAAAACAATGATTCCTGTAATCTACTCACAAGGAGCAGCTGCCCAAAGTCATATGGGTTATCTCAATGATCTCTCTTTCCTCTGAAATTTTTTCCCCAGTACAGATCAAGCATCCAGCTGAGGTTCTCGTCATAAGCACTGTCCTACTAATTGCAGGACATCAGCTCACCATAGCTGTCACCAGAAGTTGAAAAATGTGCAACATTTTAGGCTGATGGACATCACTAGGCTTTTGAACTACATCTTGGGTGCTTTGACAAAATAGCAGACCTGGTGGATGCAGCCATTCATTTAGTAGAATATAACCTTGCTACCTTCCTAGACTCACTGATCTCTCCTAGGTACATCTTACCTTTGTTATGTAATGTTTTCTGGGAAGGTAATGACTCTTCTAAATAAGGCTGAGTTGCAACAATTCACAATTTTAATATTTTGAGAATATCTACAGGGGGTTATATGAGCCAGTACAAATGATGGTGGTAAAGTCTAAACAGTTTGCCTTCCTTCCTTCCTTCCTTCCTTCCTTCCTTCCTTCCTTCCTTCCTTCCTTCCTTCCATCCATCCATCCTTCCTTCCTTCCTTCCTTCCTTCCTTCCTTCTCACTGTCTCCCTCTCTCTCTCTTTCTTTCTTTCTTTCTTTCTTTCTTTCTTTCTTTCTTTCTTTCTTTCTTTCTTTCTTTCTTTCTTTCTTTCCTTCCTTCCTTCCTTCCTTCCTTCTTTCTTTCTTTCTTTTTACATGATACTTAAGTGGATGAGATCAGTGGTGGGATTCAAATAATTTAACAACCAGTTCGCCCAGGGTCAGGTTGGCTGTCATGGTAGGCGTGGCCCATCCCCGTCTTCCAGCTCTGCTGCACATGTGGGACGAGCCTCCCACGATGGCCAAGCTGACCCTGGGTGAACCAGTTGTTAAATTGCACCCCTCCCCCGCTATTAAAGTAGATCCTGGGCACTGCGCTGCAATGGAGAAACGGGCAACGGAGCGGCTGGCACGAGGGAAGGAGGAGCAGAGAGTAGAAAGAGGGAAAACGGCCTTCTCCTTCCTTCATTGCAGCGCAGCACAGCGCAGCACCCAGGATCCACTTTGATAGGGGGGGGGGAATTTAGCAACTGGTTCACTCAAACCGGTGCGAACCGGTTGAATCCTACCACTGGATGAGATGCTCTGGTACAAAAAAGTAGATGGCTGCCCCTTGTGGAAACAGATGTTGATCACCCAGAGTTCCTTGGATGGTCACAATTCAATTGTTGTTACCAGCAGGTTCTCTTCACATTCTTTTAAAGACTACCATTCCCCATAAAATAAACACTTGAATAAATGTTATTACTTACAGAGTAGATATATTAAAATATCATTAGTTTCACTTCTATTTTCATTATGTGGTAGTAGTTTATCTTATTGTTAATTCGACTTAAACACTGGATGGAAGATGGATTCAGCACATTAAGGAAGTCAACATAAATACGGGAAGTGGTAGTCCCTTGCTATGCATAGCCATTTTCACTTAATATAACAACTTTCATTGCTCAAACAGGAATGAAAAAGGGCTTTAAAAAATAAAGTTGTTGGTGATGATAGCCATGTACTGTGTTTCCCCAAAAATATGACATTTCCTGAAAATAATGTCAAGCTTGATTTTTGGGGTGGGCGTAAATATATGTGTCTTGCTGCCGGGGTGTCTTGCTGCCGGGCACCTGGGAAGAGTAAGCGGAGCCTGCGGGAGGAAGAGAGTGCAGGCAAGGGTCCTGTGAGGCTCCCCTCCCCAGGAAGATTCCGGCTCAGGCACCATCCCATCTGGTGACTCCCAAGGCGGTGGGGCTTCCCGGACATGCCGGCAGATGCTCCGGTCAGTCAGCGCTCAGGTGGGGGGACCGCAGGGAGATTGGAGCAGAGAGGAGCAGGGGGGAAGGGGAGGCCTCCAATGACCATCACCATAGAGCGGGAAGCGCACTTGCAGAGCAGCCACTGCCCTGGCTGGGGTTTGGAAGCCACAGAGCCGGAGTTTGGGGTAGAGAAAGAAAGACTTCTGCTGCTTTCCTTGCGTGAAGCCAAAAGCAGAAGCAGCAGATGTCTTTCTCTCTCTCTCAACCACTTTTCCTAGATAATAGGGAGGGAATTTTATCTCTCCATATGCAATAGGACAGTGATGGTTAACCTTTTTTGGTACCGAATGCCCAAAGTGGCGTGTGTGTGCTCAAGCGCAAGCATGTGTCCCAATCCCCAAAATTCAATGTGAGCACCCCGCCCCCCCCGTACATGCGCCTTTCCCCCACCGTGCACACACCCCCATGCCCCCGTCCCCATTTTGGCTTTCAGGTTGGTGCAGGATGCTTTCCTGGCCCAAAATGGGGCACAGGGGGTCTTGCACACCACCCCGTGCCCGATTTTGGCATCCAGGTTAGTACAGGTGGCAGAAATGGAGGGGAAAGGTAGGGTGTGCTGGGGGGGGGGAACCTGCAGAGATTGGGGAAGGCACTGGCGGAAGAAATTGAGGAGAAAGGTAGGGCGCTCTGGGGGGGAACCTGCGGAGATTGGGGAAGGCCCCGCCCCCTGCACATGCGTGGCAGAGATCTGAAGACCAGCTGGCCGGTGCACATGCGCGGTGGAGCTGGGTTGGAGCGACGGCTGGCATGCCTGCAGAGAGGGCTCTACGTGCCACCTGTGGCACGTGTGCCACAGGTTCGCCATCACGGCAAAAGGATATCTTGTACTTGGCCAGCGCTATCCATATTTTTATCTCATCCTGTACAGATAGTCCTTGACTTACCACCACAACTGAGCCCAAAATTTTTGTTGTTAACTGATTCATTTGCTGTGAGTTTTGCCCCATTTTACGACATTTCTTCCACAGTTGTTAAGTGAATCACTGCAGTTGATAAGTTAGTAAATCGGTTGTTAACTGAATCTGGCTTCCCCATTGACTTTGCTTGTCAGAAGGTCACAAAAGGAGATCACATGATCTTGGGACACCGCAACGGTCATAAATATGATCCAGTTGCCAAGCATCTGAATTTTAATCACATGATCATGGGGATGCTGCGAAGATCGTAACTGTGAAAAATGGTCAGAAGTCACATTTTTCAGTGCCGTTGTAACTTTGAACAGTCACTAAATGAACTGTTGCAAATCAAGGACTATCTGTGTAGCATTTTCTCTCATGCCCAGATATCTGGAGTTAGGGTTAAATACTTTCCAATATATTCCAAAAATAATTGATAGACATGGCTATAGTTAGTCCTTGGCCTACAACCACAACGGAGCTCAAAATTTCTGTTGCTCAGCGAGACAGTCGCTAAGTGAGTCTTGCCCCATTTTACGACTTTTCTTGCCACTGTTGTCAAAGTGAATCACTGCAGTTGTTAAGTTAGTAACGTGGTTGTTAAATGAATCTGGCTTCCCCATTGACTTTGCTTGTCAGAAGGTAACCAAAGGGGACCACACAGCCAACCGTCATAAATATGAGCCAGCTGCCAAGCGTCCGAATTTTGATCGCATGATCACGGGGAGGCTGCAATGGTCGTGTGAAAAATGGTCATAGGTCACTTTTTCAGTGACATTAAACGAATGGTTGTAAGTTGGGGGGCTACCTGTACTTACCTGCATTTGCTTTTCTAGGGCAGAAAGCCAAAATTGGTTCATTATAAGCTGCATCTTGCTATACTTATCCCCGCAACTGAGAGGCAGAGCTGCTAATTTCCAAGGTGCCTAAAAGAATTTCTGATTATTGACTAATCCTTCCTAATCTCTTAAGGACTGCAGCAGTCACCGCATGGTAATGCTGGACACAGTTTTCCCAGGACAATCAAATGGTTGGTGGGATCTTTTACAAGGGAGGAAACCCAAGTCAACCGTTCTGTTCAGAACAATCCTGTCTGCTGCTTTCGGTTTTTATTGCACACAGAATGGATCAATTTGCTAGTCTGGTTTCCTTCAGTACCTTTTATTCTTGAATACAAAACAAACGGAAAGAAAAACATATATGTATGCAGTAAGTAAGAAAATTCTCTCTCTTTTTAAAGTCCTAAAGATTTAGAAGAGCTTTAATCTTATAAATATATGAGGTATGAATATATATGATATATGATATATAGCAATAGCACTTAGACCAGTGGTTCCCAACCTGTGGTATGTGTACCACTAGTGGTACGCGAGGGCCTTCCAGGTGGTATGTAAACACTTTCGGGGTCATGAACGATTTTTAGTTAGTTATTTTTTACTTCACAAAAATGTTTACTGCCTAACACAAGATAATCTGGCAACGATTTGCAACTGTTGCCACACGCCACCCACCTGGTCCCAGCGGCCCGAGAATCCAGTTGCTGGATGCGCGGGGCCAAAAAAGGAACGGTACAATTATGGAAATAAAGTGATCTCTGATCGAATTTAGTTTCTCTGGAACCAGGTGGTACGCGGCAACTGTATGGGACCTCCAAGTGGTACTCGATCACAAAAAGGTTGGGAACCACTGACTTAGACTTATACATCGCTTCACAGTGCTTTTACAGCCCACTCTAAGCGGTTTACAGAGTCACCCTATTGTCCCCCACAATCTGGGTCCTCATTTTACCCACCTGGAAGGATGGAAGGCTGAGTCAACCTTGAGCCTGGTGAGATTCGAACTGCCAAATTGCAGGCAGCTGGCAGTCAGCAGAAGTAGCTTACAGTACTGCATTCTAACCACTGCACCACTGTAGCTCATATATGATATATGATATATGATATATGATATATGATATGTGTGTGTGTGTGCGCACGTGCGTGCGTGCGTGTGTGTGCGTGTATAACAGTCAAGGCAGTGAACATGCCTAATACTCCTGTCTCCTATTTTCCCCATAACAACAACCCTGCAAAGATGGATGGATTGGGCTGAGTTGGATGGCCCCAAATCATCCAACTGGTCTTCATGCATAAGGCAGGCCTACAACTCACAATCTCCTAGTTTCTAAGCCAGCACTTTAACCACTACAACAAATCGTTTCTGGTAACGGTTATGGTAGCTGTATTGCATCATAACCTCCCATAGATAATCAATGTCTATATATGACTCTTTCATTAGCTGCTAATGACATCAATGCTTAGGATACCTTGCTACCTTGGAGATTATTAAATAAACAATGCTGCTACCAGTTACTGTATTCTCATAGAGTTTCTATACCTGAGATAAACAAAAAAATACCCCATCCCAGGTCACCAATACTTATTTATTTAGCGTATGGCTGGTCACACACAATATTAAAACACTTCATTTTTACAAATTAAAAACAGTTAAAACAGTAAGAAAAACCTAAAAAGGAAAACAGAAATAGCATTTCAAAGCTTAATATCAAGTTTTGCCAATACTGTTTTTCATAGTTTCACCTGTGTCTGCATTTATATTATATATTATATCTACATACAGTATTTCATAGGAGAATGTGAATCTCTATTTCCTCAAATGTTGTCATTGCAAATGAAGGCAAATGTACGTGTTCCAGAATAATGTTGCTGGATCCAATCTGAGTTGGTCACTGGGACCAAAAGTTTATTCTTCCAAGCTTTTGGGGTTTTCCTGGAGCCCATCATCAGGAGAGGTTCCCTAATGATGGGCTCCAGCACGAGCCCAAAAGTTTGAAATAATAAACCTTTGCTCCCAATGACCAACTCAGATTGAAATCCTACAATGTTGTCATTTTTCAAGTATCACCCTTGAAGCATCACATTTAAATAAATACATCCAAATTAATGAACAATCAATCAGAATAGAGCTGGAAGGGACTTTGGAGGTCTTCTAGTCCAACCCCCTGCCCAAGCAGAATACCTTATACAATTTGAGACAAGTGGCTGTCCAGTTTCTTCTTAAAAACCTCCAGTAATGAAGCACCCACAATTTCTGAAGGCAAAGCTGTTCCACTGGTTAATTGTTCTCACTGTTAGAAAGTTTCTCTTTAATTCCAGGCCGCTTCTCTCCTTGATTAGTTTCCATCCATTGTTTCTCGTCTTGCTTTCTGCTGCTTTGGAAAATAAGCTGAACAATATAAAAAAAGTCAACAAGCTGCTAATTCAAGAAAGCGTAGGTCTCCCTTAGTATAAAAGTAGAAATGAATCTACCCAAACATCTGTAAAACTCACAATGGTTTCGCCTTCTTCTTTGCCTTTAGCATCCTGACTGGTTGAACATCTTTTCATTATTTCACAGAGCAAAAACCACTGCATACAACCAGCCCCAAAACTCTTGACCTTTGAATTAAAATGTGACAGGAACATCTTGAAACTCTGAATGAAAGCATGTGGAGGTTCTGATGAGCTAATTAAATTTGTCAGCATAGATAGGATAAACATTTTTGTGGTTTAAAAGGTCAAAGAAGGGAATATAAGCAAAATCATCAAACAAGTAACTAACAAGATTCCCTTAAACTGAAAGACCAAGTGGAGTTAACAGGTTCAAAATATAATTATCTAGACCAGTGGTTCTTAACCTGGGGTGCATGCACCCCTGAGGGTGCAAGAGAGCATTTCCAGGGGTGTGAGAGAAATTTCAAAATTAAAAAAAAAATACGAATGAGGCGGCTGTGTTTTTATATTATATAGTAATATAATATAATATATATAAAATTATATATATATATATATATATATATATATATATATATATATATATATATATATATATATATATATATATATATATATATATATATATATATATATATATATATATATATATATATATATATATATATATATATATATATATTTGTTTTCTGAGGTTTTCGCGGGTGTTTGTATGTAGGTCTTTGGTTATTCGGGTTTTCTCCCGCGTGAAATTGGAAGTATCTTTGCAACGTTTCGACGAAGTCCCATTCGTCATCATCAGGCTGGAGTCTTCAGCTTGCTGCTTCTAGGAGCAATGAGCATTGCTCCTAGAAGCAGCAAGCTGAAGACTCCAGCCTGATGATGACGAATGGGACTTCGTCGAAACGTTGCAAAGATACTTCCAATTTCACGCGGGAGAAAACCCGAATAACCAAAGACCTACATATATATATATATATATATATATATATATATATATATATATATATATATATATATATATATATATATATATATATATATATATATATATATATATATATATATATATATATACATACATATATAAAATATATTATATTATATTATATTACATTACATATATACATCAGTGGTGGGTTCCTACCGGTGCGGTCCACTCTATAGCACCGGTAGCGGCCCACTGGTGACATCACATTACCGGTGCGGTCGGTTGCCGGTGCCTGGGTGCTGCCATTTTTTAAAAAAAAATTTTAAAAAAATTTTCTTCTGCGCATGCCCAGAAGCTGAGTTTCCAGCACTATGCATGCGCTGCCTTTCTACCCCACAGTGAGTCCAAGCAGGGGAGGATGGCTGAGGGAGCACATGAGACACTGAAAGAACAGGCGGCAGGAGCTATCTCCATTCCCCTCCCTTCAGCAGTCCGAGAAGCCATGAACACGCAGTGATGATCCTAGGCATTTTTGCACGTTTGAGGCTTCTCGAGCTGCTGAGGGAAGGGGGAATGGGCGGCAGGACCTATCTCAGTTCCCCTCCCTTCAGCAGTCCAAGAAGCCACACCCACCTGGTCACATGGCTGGCAAGCCACACCCACAAAATAAGCCACACCCACAGAATGGTAGTAAAAAAATTAGGAACCCGCCCCTGATATACATATATACATATATGCATATATGCATATATGCATATATACATATACATATACATATACATATACATATACATATACATATACATATACATATACATATATATATATATATATATATATATATATATATATATATATATATATACGGTGTATATATATGCAATAAATGTTTTTTCTTAAATAAAAAATATACACACATTTTTAAGGGGATGCAAGAGCTTATTTTCAGATTCAAGGGGGTGCGGACCACTAAAAAGGTTAAGAACTGCTGATCTAGACAATGGTTGGAAACCAGGATAGGTGAGAACTGGTCTATTTTGTTGCTCAGTATCTCATTATCTCGATTCCACAAGGTCAGCGATGTGTTATATTGTTGATGATATTGTAGTGAAATTCACCAACTCTGATCTTAAGTAATGAACATATAATAGTAAAATTAAAGGCATTCTGAAATCCATGAAGTCCTAACTTCAGCACACACATTTACATGCCAAGCACACGGACTTCCCATGACAAACATGTTTGCAGTGTTACTATAGGTATGCCAGTACAGACTTAAGTGTGATCTGTGCTCAGAGGAAAATTAGCTCACAGAGCCCCATCATGGGGAACCTGCTGCCTCTCTCATTGGCCAAAAACACAGCTGCACAATTGGGGATTTTCATTCTTCTTACAGTTAATAGGATCTTTGGAGCTCAAAAACCTCATCCCATCAAGATAAACGTCTTGGGTGCCCACTTTTAAGCAATCTGAATTCAATTAGGCTAATTAGAAAACAAGTAAAGAAGGATTGCATTAATGTAGCTTTACTGGGCGAAACTCAGAAATCTTTATGAGGCAAGAGGAGGAAGAAAGAGGAGGGAAGCCATGAATTTTATAAATCACTGCGGTTTATTCACAAATGCCAGAAACCCAGTGACTTGTTTAAATGCTTGCTCTTGTTGTAAATTAGATTATTACATCTTCAAATAACAGATCTCATTAGAAGACTTAACATTTAAGAAAAGTATGAAGAAGTGTGAGAGCCTTCAGATAGCCAGGTTACAGACTAACGCTTTCTTTTCTTTTTCTTTTTAATAATTTTTATTAAGGATTTTACATTAAGAAAAGTTTTACATTCTGGTGTAGGAAGTTAGCACCCACCCCTCTCCTAGGAAATGAGATATCCTAGGAGATATTAAAATGTAGGAAAAATTCTGTGGAACACATCTGGAAACATGCTTTTAAACAAACAAAAGACTCCTCTTGGAAACCCCTACCCCTGCTAAGCTCACATATTCCTCTCACCTGGACTGGAAGTCTTTTGCATGATAAAACCACAATAGGATTTGCCCAAGGCCCTTTCATTCAGCCAAAGCTGGATTAGACAAAAGCCAAGAGCCACCCCAGCATGCCCCTGGGGGGTCTGAGAGCCAATTGGATACATTTCTATACAGGAAAAGGAAATCTAAGAGGTGGGACCCAACTTAGACTATAAAAACCAGGAACTCAGCATTCCTCTTTCTCTTTTTTCCCTTCACCACACCTGGAACCATGTAAGTTACCTTTTCTGTACAGGGGCTCCTGCCATGTGCTCCTGTCCACCATTAAACCTTCCTTCCAAGCAACCTTCATGAATCCAGTGTCTTTTTCCCCACTTGGAACTGAACCTAAAAGGATATTTCCTTATAACAATTGGCGAGCCAGCTGGATTTCCAAGCTAGCCTCTTCAATGATCCTGGCCTAAATAAATTTATTAGGCCTTGGCCATTGGGAAGTAGGTTTTAAAGGGGTTTTGAGTTCAAAATTCAAGGGCTGCTTGGAAAGAAGGTGAGTACCTACCTCTAAATTTTACTTTAAACCATAGAAAACTGGGAAATGTGTGTTTGCATGTGTGTATGTGTGTGGGGGGATAATTTTTGCTTTTAATTTTACTTTATGGCATATGTAAATTCCAATTTCAATTGAATAGTGTGTTGTCTGAGTACAAATCATTTTAGGAAAAAAATAATCATGCTTTTTGTTTAACCAAGTTAATGTATCTTCCTAAATCCTTTGATATTTCCTTCTCCCCCCCTTCTCCCCCCCCAGCCCTGTTTTGTCTGCTAGCCATTGCAGGATACTCATTTTATGGTGGTTCTTTTCCACTTCTCCAAATCTGTTTTAATTTGTTGCACCAATTTATAATAGTTATCTATATTTTTGGTTTCCCTTACCTAGGTGTAGGATTTTACTTTTCTTTGCATTAGATAGGGCTCAGGAAATTTTTTTTCTTTCTTTTTGAAGATGGGAACCACATTAGCTTTTTCCCAGTTTCTCAGGTGGTCCCCGTGTCCCAAGATTTTTTTTTTAAGATGTGCAGTGGTTCTGAGATTTCATTTACCAGCTCCTTTAGGACTCTGGGACCTGGTGTTCTCTTACTGTTTTTGCTTATTTTAACTTCAGTTTACAGTCTGTTTTATTTTTTCCTTTCCAGTTATATTTCTGGTTAGTTGGGTTGCATTTCTTTTTGCAAGAAGACATGCAAAGAATGAGTTAAGCAACTCATGGCTTTCTCTGTGTTGCCTTCTCTCCTTAGTGGTCCAACTGTTTCCTTGATTTTTCTTCTTGTTTTTTTTTTATGTATTGGAAGAATCTTTTATATTATCTTTCACTTTTGTTGCAAGTTTTTGTTCATTCAAGGCTTTTGTTTCCTGATTTTTCTTTACAGATTCTTGCTATCTGCTGATATTCTGCTTTAGTTATGTGTCCCTGTTTCCATTTTTGTATCTGTCCTTCATTCATTCAATTTGTCAGTGAGGTCTTTGTGCAGCCATGCTGGTTTCTTGGATTTCTGGTTTTTTTTTCCTGATTGCTTTTGTGCAATTGGCTTTTATAATCAAGTTTTTTCAGAGTTTACAAAGCTTCTTGAGTTGCTTCTTTCCTTTAGGACTTTCATCCAAGGAATCTTTCTCAAGTTTCTCTTGAGTTTATTAAGGTCAGCTTTATTTTAAAATCTAAGACTTTAGTGTGTTCAATTGTGTTCAATCGTTTTTGTTATGTTAATGATGCAGTTTCAAATCCTTCTACAACTTCGTCTTGGTTGGTTATTAACCTATTTTATTTCTCACTTGGTGCAAAATTAGTTTTCAAGTTTCCATGCCTTTAATTTCTGTGTCTGCCATAATATTTATATTTAGCACTTCCAGTATCAAAATGAATAGAATCCTTTTCTTGTGCCTTTTTTATGTATTTAAAATCATTCTCATTTTGTTTTTAATCTGTCTCTTAGGAAAAGCTTAAGAGAGCTGAATGTATAAATTCATTTAGGAACCTTTTAGTTTGCTGCCATTATTGAAGTATATATTTTATAGTCAGCATTCAGTGAAGAGATGGGCCTATAGTTTTATCTGCATTAAATCTGAATCTTATTTTGGAAACAAAGTAATATTTGCTCCCATTCAGGAATGTGGTACCTTTTACATCAATCAATACCTCATTATGTAAAATCTTTGTAAAATTCTGCCACTGGCCCACCTGGTCCTGGTGTTTGGTTGTTCTTTTGTCTCTTGATCTGCTTCTGTTAATTCCATCATTGATATTCATTCATTTAATAGTTTTGTCCTTTTCTGGTACTTTAGGCAATTCCATTTTTTCAAATATTCTTTAATTTTATTTTTTGAAACTTCTTGCTCGTACAGCTTTTCATAATATTGAATTATTTTTGTTTATCCTCATTTGGTAGTATAGAGTTTCTTTCTCATCTACCAGCCTATGTGTCAATGTCTTCTCTTTCTGTTTTGATTTGTGTAAGTTCTGTTTAGCGTTTACAGAGCACAGGAGCTTCTGTTAGGGAAGGAGGAAGAGTGTGTGTGTGTGTGTGTGTGTGTGATTGAAGGGTGGGAAAGCAAATTTTGTTGTTGTTGTTGTTGTTTTTATGTGCACATCCCAAAAGCAAACCCCATAATTTTTTTGGTTCTAAAATGTGAAGCTCGTGAATAGAAAGTGGAGGTCTTAGTACTAGTCGTACAGGGGCGACTACGTCCTCGCAGATCCCCTTTTTGGATCTGATAAACCTAAAGGAGATTCCCCAAGGAAGGGGCCCATACTTCTGTGGGGTAGCGGAAGTCCTTCCCAGAGTTTTTTAGCCTCTGAAAACTGTGGACGACTCCCCAAGGAAGGGGCCCATACTTCTGTGGGGTAGCGGAAGTCCTTCCCAGAGTTTTTTAGCCTCTGAAAACTGCGGACGACTCCCCAAGGAAGGGGCCCTTACTTCCATGAGGGAATCGGAAGTCCTTCCCAGAGTTTTTTAGCCTCTGAAAACAGTGAGCGCGTCACTAGCTAAGCCAAAGTGAACCTTACATTTAAAGGATCATGGGAAGCTCTAGTTCGAGGGTGGCGGGTACCCTTGTGAGGGCTTGGAACCTGGGACGCCAGGAATACAGGAATGTGCAAAAGTAGGAAATGGACTTTGCTGAGGGATGTCACAGAAAAAACAAAACACAACAAAACAGCCAATTTGGCTAAATAAAGGTACTTAAGAAAACAGAAAAGGAAAAATGTTGAGGTGTTTGTTTGTCTCTCTCTCTCTCTTCTTTTCTCTCTCTTATATGTAACCACGTGGTTTGTTTGTTAAGATTTGTGCCTTCCCTAATTTAACTGAAATTTATAGCAGGAAGGACTTGTGTGTGTGTGTCCTGTCATCCTCTTTGTCCATGTTTTTGTGTATGTGTACGTCTTTGTCTTGTCTTGTGCGCACTCGAGGTAATTGCAACTGTAAAATATCTCTGTTTCCTAGAGATATGAATTTCAAATTGTTAGAAAATTAAAAGCACTGAAAAGAAAGGAAAATGTCTTTGCCCAGTTAGGACTGGCCAACCTGGTCTGGGACAAGGAACAGAGTTCAATTTTCCTATTCCTCTCTGTGTTTTTAAGAAAAGCCAAAATTTAAGGGACAATGTTTTAAGTTAATTTACAGGAAAATTTCATTTTTACATTTACTGTATGTACATGCAAACAGTTTTAATATTGCTCTTCTGTGATGTTTAATGGATGCCAATTCTCTGCTAAGATGGAAATGTCTGTTCATTTTTTTCCCCGGTGATGTCTCCATTTTGTTATAATTGATTTAACTGCGATACTGATGTGTTGTTTGTTTTCCTCAAACCCTGCCTACAAGCTATCTACCCCCCCCCCCAAATCTCTAATCCTTTTACAATGCCTCTTGTGGTAGAATTACCAGCAAAAGGGGGAAGGGACCCTGTTCTTATGTCTTTCAGCCCTGCACACATGATCCTGAAGCCTATGGAAGCAGACCAAATGGGCTCAGAAACTGCCTCCAGTAAAGACATTCCATCCATTTGAGCCAGAATTGGGTTTGAATCTAGTCCTCTAGTCATCACAGCAACCAGAGTGGAGCAGATCTTTCCAAGCCTGGCTGACCAGCCTTACCACCAACACCTAAGGCCACCCAGCAGACATGAATGACCCTGAGATGGACAAATAAAGACCAAACATCTATTTTCAATCCCCAGAAGACAGCTGAAAAGACTAGGGGGGAGGGGGAACTTCATTGTAAAGTTTTCTTTCTTTGCTTCAGTCACAGAAATTCATTGTAAAGTTTTTCTTTCTTTCTTTGCTTCAGTCACAGAAATTCATTGTAAAGTTTTTCTTTCTTTCTTTGCTTCAGTCACAGAAATTCATTGTAAAGTTTTTTTCTTTGTTTTCTTTCTTTCCTTGCTTCATTCACTGAAATTCATTGTAACGTTTCTCTTTCTTGTCTCATCTATATTGTAATCAGTTTAATGTACTCATGTAAGAATTGTATTGGGAGTGGTTGCCACAGTGAGTTCTGTACACTTTAGATTTCTGTCTAGTGGGAGGTAAATTTGTAGCTGCATACACAAACACACAGAGACACGCCATTCAGAATTAGACTGAGGTTATCCCTTTTTCACCTACCTCCACCCAAAGCTGCTTTTAGCTTGCTGGTTTTTGTTGTTTTTGTTGTTTTGATTCCTGCTTTGTGGCATTAAAGCCCAGGCAGTCATATCTCCCTGTTAATTCCATGGGGGAGGGGACAGGTCCCCTCAGGCAATTTCCCCACTTGAAGAGCTAGCAGAAAGGATCTTCGAAAACCCAAGGCCTGACTGCTGCCCAGTAAAGCAGGGTATTTTGCACTGGTGGTCTCAGGAGTAAGAGTCCCAGGGCTCATTCTAAAAAAAAAAAAAAAAAAAAAAAAGGAAAAGCCTAGATTGCACACTGGCTAACTTCAATTTGGACTCACAAATCCTAGATGCACTAAAGTAAGAGCTAGGGCAGATTCAAGAACCATCCCTTGGAAATGGGCAGCCTGTGATTTCAAGGTAAACCATGGCTGTGGGAATATTGTGGGGCCTGTGCTTGCTTGAAACCTGTCTGGGAGCTCATCGAAAGTGTTATCAAACATCTGAACATAATTGGCATGGAAAATTGGATACTGTAAATTTATTTCCAGAACTTTTGCCCTGGCCATTGACCATCATGGTTGAAAGCTCTCCTTTTGGGAGCCACTGAAGGAATCCTTCTGCTGCCTCTTTCAACTGCCTCTTTCAACGTCTTTCCCTCTGCATCAGAGAAAATTGAAAGCACCCATAAAATCTCCCTGACCTGATCAATTTGAAGCTTGTGTCAAAACATGTGTTGCACTCACATGTTTTGAAAAAAAAATGAGGGATTGTAGGAAGTTAGCACCCACCCCTCTCCTAGGAAATGAGATATCCTAGGAGATATTAAAATGTAGGAAAAATTCTGTGGAACACATCTGGAAACATGCTTTTAAACAAACAAAAGACTCCTCTTGGAAACCCCCACCCCTGCTAAGCTCACATATTCCTCTCACCTGGACTGGAAGTCTTTTGCATGATAAAACCACAATAGGATTTGCCCAAGGCCCTTTCATTCAGCCAAAGCTGGATTAGACAAAAGCCAAGAGCCACCCCAGCATGCCCCTGGGGGGTCTGAGAGCCAATGGGATACATTTCTATACAGGAAAAGGAAATCTAAGAGGTGGGACCCAACTTAGACTATAAAAACCAGGAACTCAGCATTCCTCTTTCTCTTTTTTCCCTTCACCACACCTGGAACCATGTAAGTTACCTTTTCTGTACAGGGGCTCCTGCCATGTGCTCCTGTCCACCATTAAACCTTCCTTCCAAGCAACCTTCATGAATCCAGTGTCTTTTTCCCCACTTGGAACTGAACCTAAAAGGATATTTCCTTATAACACTGGTTATAAGACAAATGTCCCACATTCATTTACACATTTTTCTTACTCATGTGTCCCTCCTTTCTACTTATAATAAAGAGATAATATATACAGAATAATTCATCCTTACATTTCCAATCATATCATATTTGTATACAATATGTACATAATGGTATTTCAGTTCATCATTACATTTCCTCATATATCAATCCCTGAAAAAAGAAAAAAGAAATAATACTGTTTTATATATAGAAGCCTATTCTATTAATTTTTTGTATATGTTTCTATAGAACTCATTTCAATTATTATTTAAGGTATAAGTTATCCTTTTACTGAGATGGCAATAAAAATATATTATCAAATTTTAAATTCACTAGTAAATTATGTTACTATCAGATTATATTAACTTCTTGTGTAGTGACTATATTTGTTTGTAACCTTTGGAATGTTATATGTGTCTATTTTCTTTTAATTTATAAATTTAGTCCATTGCAATTTTAAAAAAATCAGTTTAGTTTAGTCTTCCATTTTCTTTCTTACTTGTGACTTAACAGACTAACGCTTTCATTGTCCCCACCCCACCCCGGAAACTGGGAAAATCAGTGGAATTTTTAGATGTGAGAAAGCTTGGTGTCTGTTGTTCATTGTGGAAGAAGTAGAAGATCGGATTCTCCCTTAATGAATGGTTTTTAAAAAAAAAAATGATGTTATGTTTTATATTATCATGTTTTTTTATTGTATTGTTCTTATTCCTATTGTACGCCACCCTGAGTCCTACGGGATTGGGTGGCCTATAAGAACTTTTAATTAAATTAAATTAAATTAAATTGTTATTTTTGAATACCTTGTCATCTCCATTCTGAACCAATTCTATAGATCTTTAGGAAGTGTGCAAGATTCTGTTTGATATCAGATTCACTATATATTGATTAGAGAGTCCCGTCCCATCTAGCTAATCAGGGTGACCAGGGAAGGGACAGGAATGTCCAAGCAGTAGCCAATAATACTCCATGAACAAAAGGGAAGGTCTAACAGTTATGAAACAGGTGCTAGTCTGCCTGTTCTTCAAGAGACCATCCTTTGATCCAACATTGAAGAAGGTATGCAGTAAGAGTAAAGTATGAATTTTATTGAGAAACCCAGAAAGCAGGAGAAAGAAATTTAAGATTGCCTCACTTTGACTCTTTTTGGTATAAGGGAGAGAGGGGAGGAAAGCTATCAGACCTTCAAGACTGTTATTATATAACCTATATATATATATATATATTAGGTCTCTAATATTTTTTGTAGTCTCTTGTCTTCTAATCTGGCTATTATGAAGAGCGTGCAATCTGGAGATCTTTCTGAATTCAATTCAGATTCAATTCCTGATAGAAGAACGGCTGGAAGTCACAGCCAGGAGGGCCTTTGCCCAGCTCCAGGGTATATCAGTTACAACAGTGGTCTCCAAACCCCCCCCCCCCGATCTGTGGAATGGCACGTCAGTGGTGGGATTCAATTTTTTTTACTACCGGTTCTGTGAGTGTGGCTTGGTGGGCGTGGTGTGAATTGGTGGGCGTGGCTTGGTGGGCATGGCAGGGGAAGGATACTGTAAAATCTCCATTCCCTTCCCACTCCAGGGGAAGGATACTGTAATATCTCCATTCCCTCCCCACTCCAGGGGAAGAATACTGTAAAATCCCCATTTCCTCCCGATCAGCTGGGACTCGGGAGGCAGAGAATAGATGGAGGCGGGGCCAGTCAGAGGGCGTATTTACCGGGTCTCCCGACTACTCAAAATTTCTGCTACTGGTTCTCCAGAACTGGTGAGAACCTGCTGAATCCCACCTCTGGCACCAGTCTGTGGAATTCCAGCAACTGGACCACACAAACAGGCAAAGCCCCATTCCCGGGATGCAAGCAGCATACAAAACCACACCCTCTCCAGTCTGTGGAAAAACCTTTCTCTATGGAACCAACCATTCCCTGGGTTGAGTTACAGCATTTTTCGGAATTAGATTTACTGAGAACAGACACCCATCTCTCATCTTCATCATCTCTCATTTGAATTACTGTGATGGGACTTTCATGGGGTTGCCATCAGACACCACTTAGAAACTTCGGTCAGTGCAAAATGAAATGATCTATGTCAATAATACCATGTCACACCACTGCTGTGGAAATGAATTGGTTCTTCTTCTTCTTGTGCCATATCCGTCATCAGACGTTGGCAATCATGTTGGCAAATGAATTGGTTACTGGTGTATTTCTAAAAGGGAATTCAAAGTCATGGAATCCCAGAATTTGGCAAGACCACAAAATAGACAAAATAACAGAAAATGAAGAACAACTTGCCTCCAGAAGTTGTGAATGCTCCAACACTGGAAGTTTTTAAGAAAATGTTGGATAACCATTTGTCTGAAGTAGTGTAGGGTTTCCTGCCTAAGCAGGGGGCTGGACTAGAATAATAATAATAAGAGTTGGAAGGGACCTTGGAGGTCTTCTCATTCTTCATATGTTTTAGCATCCAGTCCCCTAATCATCTTTGTTGAAGAAGACCTCCAAGGTCCCTTCCAACTCTGTTATTCTATTCTATTCTATTCTATTCTATTCTATTCTATTCTATTCTATTCTATTCTATTCTATTCTATTCTATTCTATTCTATTCTACTCTACTCTACTCTACTCTACTCTACTCTACTCTACTCTACTCTACTCTACTCTACTCTACTCTATTCTATTCTATTCTATTAGCTAAAATGCTCTGGGACTTTAGAATTCAAACAGATAAGCTTCTGCCCCATAGCGCCCCAGACATAACAATTTTTGATAATGAAGGTAAAAAGGTCTAGATCAGCGGTTCCCAACCTGGGGGTCGCGACCCCTTTGGGGGTCGAACGACCATTTCCCAGGGGTCGCCCCGGCATCCTCAGCTCCCCCCCCACTGCCACAAGCCTGGCCATATCGTGCCCCACAACCCGCGACCCACCGCAACCCACCCCGCCACCGCCATTTGGGTTCTTTTACCCTATGCGCAAAGCATTCTGCGCATGCGCAGAGGGTAAAAGAACCCAAATGGTGGCGGCAGGGTGGGTCGCGGTGGGGGTGCAGGGGCAGGGTGTGGGTCGCGGCATTAAGAAGGTTGGGAACCACTGGTCTAGATAATAGACATTGCCACCAGTTCTTCCTTGTGGGCAAGCGGTATTGCTTGCAGATATTCTGTTATAACCATTATTGCTGCTTTGTCATGCTGTTGTTTATAAGCACTCTGTGAGATTTTATGTCAGCAGCTAAAAGTGTGATCCAGTTTCTTCAGCTTCTTTGCAGAACAGCATTTGCCATCTGTTGCTGTCATCTCAATTCTGGCATTTTTCTTCTAGTTATTTTTGTTGCTTAACTGGCCAATATCTCTGAAAATTGATGGAGCGTAAAAGAGTTTAGAATTCTTATATAAAATTGTGCAAAACGATGGTGGGAACATCAACATTTCAATGGGCTTTCTTGATCTCACGAAGTTTCATCCATTTATATTATAAATATGTTTGTGTTTATCTGCATCCATGCCCAGAGAGGCATACGCACGTATCATTATATGGATACCGTGTAAAAAGAATAAAATCAGTGTGTTGCTAACCCGTGGCTTTTGCAGTGATCCTGAAAAAGTTTCCAGAGGTGATAAAATAATTTGCAAAAAGGAGACTGGAAAGCACTGGTTAAATTTTTGTATTAGGAATGCAGAAATGTTTGCATAGATGCAGATACAGAGTGACATGATGATGATGCAGATATAAGTATACACACTTGTGGATTTTATTTTACTTTATTTATAATTAGACTTCCATGGCTGCCCAGTTGGAAAGATTCAGAGCAGATTATATTAAGAACACCATAAAAACAGGCTTACGTAGCCCAAGCTGCCCAATTAGGACCAAACACACTCATTAGGCACAGTGTGCTGACTATCAGGGATGGGGGGAAGGGTGCTAAAACCTGGGAAATGGGGAACAAACAGAAATACCTTGGAAGCCTGCTAAACCCACTGCAGCAATGCAAAGAAACATCCCACGCTGCAAAAGTTGGTTGCAGCGTCATCTGCTCTCTCTCTCTCTCTCTCTCTCTCTCTCTCTCTCTCTATATATATATATATACATATATATACGTAGGATTTTTTGCTGATAAATGAAAATAAAGGGAGACTATTATAGATCTATTTCGAGCTTATTTTGCTCTCGTAAGATAGCCATACCCCTTACTGGGATTTGAACCCGGGCCGGCTGCCTTGCAGGGCAGCAACTTAACCACTAGGCCATAGGCTCTGTTCCCAATCAGCTCTTTCACCAGGAAAGGGTTATATATGTTTTTCTGTCGTGTTATCCTGGTGTACCCAAATATGGGAGAGAAAGCATCACAGCTTCCTTTTTGCCTTTCAGTCCCTCACTGGGACCATCCAGGCTGTTTTTTATATAGCCGGCACACTATTCTATATGTGTAGGATTTTTTGCTGATAAATAAAAATAAAGGGAGACTATTATAGAACTATTTCGAGCTTATTTTGCTCTCGTCAGATAGCCATACCCCTTACTGAGATTTGAACCCAGGCCGGCTGTCTTGTAAGGCAGCAAATTAACCACTAGGCCATAGGCTCTGTTCCCAATCAGATATATATATATATATATATGTGTGTGTGTAGGATTTTTTGCTGATAAATGAAAATAAAGGGAGACTATCATTTATCAGCAAAAAATCCTACACATATAGATTAGTGTGTTGGCTATGTAAAAAACAGCCTGGACGGTCCCAGTGAGGGGCTGAAAGGCAAAAATGGAAGCTGTGATGCTTTCTCTCCCATATTTGGGTACACCAGGATAACACGACAGAAAAACATTATATATATATATATATATATATATATATATATATATATATATATATATATATATATATATATATATATATATATATATATATTTAGAGAGAGAGAGAGAGAGAGAGAGAGAGAGAGAGAGAGAGAGAGAGAGAGAGAGAGAGAGAGAGACATATAACCAAATTCTAAACCAACCCAGCTGTGCATAAATCAGAAAATCAAGAATGTTTCCTTGATTTCAGCCAGAAGGAAGAAGCAAGTGGAAGCAAGAACACAAGAAAGCAGGATTTTGCAGAAGCAGGAGCTGAAGATGGAGGAGAGACAGTGAATCTTCTTAGGAGTAGCCTAAAAGAGAAAACGCAGGGGCAAGAACAAACAGGGTACTGTCTGGCACAAGCGATGAAGATATCAGGAGTTTTTCCAACTTCTTCAAATCAGGAGCTGGGTGGCATTGGTAGAACGCCTTTTAAATAAATAAAAAAAGGAAAGAAGGGGGAAAAAAACCAGAGTTGAAAAGACAACATATTAGGAACATTGTACCAGCTATTCATGGGCACTACTGGGTTCCCCAAATTACACAGCAACTGGAATGGGGCACAATGCTTCCCAGCTGGAGGCTTTGAGCATCCGTGGTTGCCACTACAATGTGGATGACCTGCTGTTTGAAACCAGCACAAAAGGCGCCCCCAAGACTTACTGGTTCGACCCCGCCCTCTCCTTTTCAAAGCAGCCAGCTCTTTTCTCTTTTTTCCTCCCATAATAAAAACAGACTTGCCCAGCAATACTAGGAAGAGCAGGGCAACTGGTGGGAAGAATTAATTGATGGAAACAAAGCCTATTAGTCCTTTAACCACATGTGGGCAGAAGCTTAGGGGAAACACTGCCAATCTTGGTTGAGGAGAAGATCAGCCAGGCTGGGATTTTCAGGTTAAAACGACCTCCCTGCCTGCCTCCAGCAGCAGTTCTTCATTTACACGAGATTCACTTTATTTAGTTTACTTTTTTTACATTCAGTTCCCCCTCCCCATTTTCTTAGTTGCCCTGAGGAGAAAACCAAGATGCATATCCAATTATTTTCATCCTTTTTTCCTGATAGCAAACCGATGTCTATGAGCGAAAGACTTTCTCTGCTACTTTCCGGACACCAAGATAGACTGCCCCATAAGTGGAGGTTCTATTACTTGACTTTAAAAGGAATTAGGCATCACTTTCTGTCCATCTGGATAGACAAGTGATGTATAAGTGGTATCTTTGTGAGTGAGATTTGTCTGGGCTTGAAATTTAAACAGAGCTTTAGATTTATTATTAGAGTTGGAAGGGACCTTGTGTAGGTCATCTAGTCCAACCCCCTGCTCAAGCAGGAGATCCTACACCATTTGAGATAGATGGCAGTCCAGTCTCCCCTTGAAGGTCGCAAGTGTTGGGGCTCTCACAACCTCCACTGGCAAGCTGTTCCACTGGTTGATCGCTCTCACCGTCAGAAAGTTTCTCCTCACTTCCAGGTTGAATCTCTCCTTGGTCAGCTTCCATCCATTATTCCTTGTTTGACTTTCTGGTGCCATAGAGAACAGCCTGACCCCCTCCTCTCTGTGGCATCCCCTCAAGTATTGGAACACTGCTATCATGTCACCCCTGGTCCTTCTCTTCGCCAGACTGGCCAAGCTCAGTTCCTGCAACCGTTCTTTGTATGTTTTATTTTCCAGACCCTTTATCATCCTGGTTGCTCTCTTCTGCACTTTCTCTAGGGTTTCAATGTCTTTTTTGTAGTGTGGTGACCAAAACTGGATGCAGTGCTCTAGGTGTGGTCTGACCAAGGCTTTATAGACTGGTACTAGTACCTCTCTGGTCCTTGATTATATCCCTCTATTTATGCAGCTCAGGACTGCGTTGGCCTTTTTGGCTGCTGCTGCACACTGCTGGCTCATATTTAGTTGGCTGTCTAAAGACTCCAAGGTCCCTCTCGCAAACGCTGCTATTGAGTGTGGTTTCACCCAGTTTGTATGTGTATTTTTGATTCTTCTTACCTAGGTGTAGAATTTTACTTTTCTCCGTGTTAAATTTCATTTTATTGGTTTGGGCCCAGTGTTCGAGTCTGTCAAGGTCCCTCTTGATTTTGAGTCTGTCCTCTTGAGTGTTTGCAACTTCAAACACGAGTTTGAAACTGTAGTACTTTAATTACATTCTCAATGGAAAGAGATCTGCCAAATAATTAAATGACTTCTCAAAGCAGTCTATCCCTATGCTTGATATTTCATAAGAACCTCAGAAGGAAAATGTTGAAAATGTCTGGTCCAAAGAATACAGTATTCCACAATAATATGACTGAAGAAAAGCAAACTCAGTTAAGGTTAGGTTAATAGAAGTGTGATTTCTGGATTTCTGAATCCCCCAAAAAGAATAGCTCTCTTCAGCTTTATACTGGCCAGATCCCATCTCACATACTCTGCCTGTTTAAGAAAGAATGATGTAGAGAACATGGGAAGATTTCTAGAAATGGCAAAGAGGACAACTGGGGAGAAGACCAAAGGTGGAGGAGATTATTATACTTTTATAATCCGTGAAGGACAGAACCTCCCCACTCCTCCGCAGAAGTAAGGCAATACCTGTCCTAGCGTTCCAGAATAGAAGGCGTTAGATCAGGGTTGTTCACAGGGAAGGAGTAAAAAGAGACCTGTTTATATATTGGTTGCTTTTTATTCAGTTTTTAAAATTAATTTTAAATTAATCTGGGGCCCTTGCTGCTCCCAGAGCTTGGTTGTTGGATTGCAGACATTTCGTCACCAAACTAGGTAACATCATCAGTGCCAATTTTTAACGCTGACTGTTTTTAATGTTTTAAACTTTTTAAACTGCTCTGTTGTTTGTTTCTCTGTGGGGTGGGGCCGCGCTCTGGAACCAACTTCCCCCAGAGACCCGAACCATCCCCACCCTGCTGGCCTTCCGAAAAGCTGTTAAGACATGGCTCTTCCTGCAGGCAGGGGGGAAAGACTAAATCCATCTGAACTCCCCCCCTTGGTACAGCTGATGGTGAATATTTTTTAACTTTTTGTATATTGTTTAATTGTTGTTTTTAAATTGCTGTTTATTATTAGTGTTCTCATAAAATTGTTGTACGCCGCCCTGAGTCCCTCGGGAGTAGGGCGGCATAGAAGAACCAATAATAAATAAATAAATAAATAAATAAATAAATAAATAAATAAATAAATAAATAAATAAATAAATAAATAAATAAATAAATAAATAAATAAATAAATAAATGGCCTGCCTAGAGTCCCCCCAGAGTGAAATGGGTCACATATACATTTAATAAATAAATAAGTAAATAAATAAATAAATAATAAAAATGGTGACCACAATTGGGTGACTCAAACCCACCTTTTTTTCACATCCATCATGGAATAATGAATTTAGGTAGAGACACTCCCCCCTCCCCCCCATTTCCAAGTCAGAGGCTTCTGCAGAGTTAGTGGAGTGGGGGCACTTTGACCTGCCCAGATTCATCTGTCCGGCTCAGCCAAAATTGCAGAAAAGCACAATCTGGTTGATTGATCAGATTGAGAATTTTTGAATTCTTTCCCAGGTTTCTCTTTCAGCAAAGACTGGGCACAGAATGGCCCCGAGTGACTCAGTGATTCAATCTCTTCTCACAATTAATTACACACACACACACATACACACACCACTGGATCTTTTGCAGTTGCATCTTTATTATGCTGTAAGTGAGACTATGGAAACAACTTTTTGCCTGATATAAACGCACCACTTTTATTAAGAATGCTTCCTTTATTTTATTTTTTCTCTCCATTAGAATGTTTTATCCAATTATTTATTTCTATGGGATGTTACATTTAATACCGTATCCTGGAATGACTAGAGAATACTGTTGGGTTTTTAAAGTTGCGCCGGCTGTAAGAGAGGGGAATCAAAATCCATAGAAAGCCTGCACGTTTAAATATATTTATTCAAACCATTTCTAGTCTCCGAGTCCACATATTTATAACTACCCGCGTGATCTTTGTCAAGGAAGTTATTGTCTCCATAGGGATTTTACACCAAAAGAATAACGTTTCTCGTTTCCACACGATATCTTACTGTTTCTATTACGAATTATTCTTGCAAACATGATTATGGTTAATCGTCGGAGCAAAAGGTAATCTAGACGCTGCTCTTACTAAGATTAGACGAAAAAAAACTGATGGATGGAAACAGCTAGAATTACGTTTACCTTCTCCTTCCCGCCGGGAATAAGTCTAGAACGCGCTTGTCGTCTGAGCATGTGCAGAGTGTCAGGGCCACACCTCGGGTTTCACAAGCCCGCCGTTCGTTTGGAATCGTTTCCCCGTTTCTGCGATTCGCTGTTCTTCGGGATGCCCGCTTGTCTGGGTGGACCCCGCTTGTCTGGGATTCCTTGAGGATCTGCAAGGGAAGAACAGGCGATCAGAAAGATCCTACAACCCCACAACCCGAGCTATGAATATTCTCAACAATTTTCTGATCGGAAAATTCGCCGGCGGTACTTCCGGACCGCTGCAAAATCGCTGTTTTCGGGGACTCCAGTTTTGGGGGGTTCTCCGTCCTAGCACGCTGTGAAAATAGGGCAGACACCGAACCCCCCCAAAATGTCCCCTTCTTTCATTCCGAAGGCAGGACTTTCTGGGTAGGTCAGATTTTGGGGAAAGATCGCGTCCCAAGGAACCGAACCTCTTTCTTTTTCTTTTTCTCTTTTTCTCTTTCTTTCTCTCTCTCTCTCTCTCTCTCTCTCTCTCTCTCTCTCTCTCATTCCGAAGGCAGGACTTTCTGGGTAGGTCAGATCTTGGGGAAAGATCGCGCCCCAGGGAACCGAACCTCTTTCTTTTTCTTTCTTTCTTTCTTTCTTTCTTTCTTTCTTTCTTTCTTTCTCTTTCTTTTTTCTTCCTTTCTCTCTCTCTCTCTCTCTCTCTTTCTTTTTTTCTTTCTTTCTTTCCTCTCTTTGAATCGTTACAACCAGGCGTGGGAGCGCGTAGCGGTTAATTCGTGCGAGCAATCGATTTAACACAGATTAAGAAGTTACCCTTTAAATGGGATTGTAAACGGAGGCTTAAGCTACATCGAACTGTGATTGTGTCCCGAGTGGAATTCCGCACGGAAAATTATCCCGTGGCAAGATTAAACTCTTGTCCTCACCCAAGGTCGCTCACCTAATGACACCCCGTCGGTTACCGGGTTTAAATCGGCTTTAAAATTGCGCCTTTTGCTCTACTAGGCAGTCCTTGAAGTAAGTAAACTTTACGGGATGCGCTCGTGGCTCTCTCTGTGTGTGAAAGTGGCAGAGCAATCAGAAATCATTTATAATGTGTGTGGGGGGGAGGCGAAGTGGAAGAGAAGAATAAAATATGCTTGAAAGGTCACCTTCGCCTTTATTATTATTATTCATTATATTTATTTTTATTATTTGATTTAAATAACTGGAAAACTAAGGGAATGCTATTCAGCCCCTTCAGTCGGGCTGTTTAGAGTAACTTGTCGGAAACTCCTCCGCATAGAAATCGCGAGGCCGTTCCTGCCCTTCGCTTCTTTCTTATCCCGGTGTCGGAAACCAGCCAAATAAAAGGTCCAGAACTGTCCGAAGCTAATTTCTCCCATTGCAAAGAGCAACTTTTTTAAAAAAAATGCTCCCTTCCCTAAATATCCGATCAAATCATAGTTAATGCGGTTTCTTTTAAAGCGAGGAAAGGTCGGGGTTTTTTTTTTGCAGGATTCCCAACTCGTTTTTTGTTTAAATCACTTGCTCTCCTTTCTGTTTATTTTTTTAAGATGACTGCTCAGGATCTTTCTCTTGTTCTCTAAATCAACTTGTTGGGGTGGGTTTTTTTTTTCCTTCCTCTGGATCGATCGCAACTGGAAGACGGCGAATTGCCTCTCCTCGGAAGAAGAAGAAGAAGAGGGGTTCGCGCCTCAAGCGTCCACCCCACCCCCACCCCACTCGACCTGTACCCTCCCGATCGCCTCCCGCTTTCCCGGCCGCCGTTTCCTCCTTTGCTCGGCTGGTCAATTCCAGCGGGTCAATTTCCCTTTAGAACGAAGGGGCGGGCTTCTGGGGAGGGCGGGGCCTGTCCTCCAACCCGGGCTCTCCTGCCAGCCCTCCCGGGGCCAAAAAGCCTCCGAGCTCAGTTATCCCGGAGGACAGGGCCGCCAGTGGCGGCGGCAGCAGCGTCGAGGCCCAGGCGGTTTGAATCCCGGCATGCGCCTGCCTGGGCGAGAGCCCGTCCCGCCGCCGGCTGAAGCGCGTGGTGGCCCAACCGCCCGCCGATCTTCCGCTCTCCGGGTACCGTCGAGCCCCCCTGCAGGCGGCTGGGCTGAAGCCGCTTAGCTCGCTTCGGACCTCGAGCAGCCCCGTCCGCCCCCCCCCCCACCACTTCCCTGGTCCGAAGAACTTCTCTCCCCCCCCCCCCCCCGCCTCCAGCGCCTCGGCCTTTCCCTGGCGCGGAGATCGGCGGGGCGGCGGCTGGGTTGCGCCCGGAGCCGGGAGGAGGCTGGTGCATGAAGAACCCAGCGCTCTTCATGCACCTGCCGCCTCAGGACGCGCTCCTGAGCATGGGCGAGGCCGGAGGCGGCGGCTTCTCGCTGGCTGGGCCCCTGCTGAGGAGCCCCGTGTCGGGAGGTCCCCCGTCTCGTCTCCACAGCATCGAGGCCATCCTGGGATTTACCAAAGAGGACCCCCGTTTGGGCGGCTTCCAAGGCCAAGAGGGCCACGGCGGGGCCAAGCCGGGGAAAGAGGTGGCCGAGAAGACGGGCGCCTGCGGGGAAGGCTTCTCTCAAATGCCCGCCCAGGAGGCGCTGAGGCAAGAGCAGGCGAGCCCCAGGACGGGACGCTTCGGAGGTGAGAGGGGAAGTGGGGGAGGGAAATCATCAGGCCGCTTTCTGGCACCCATAAAGCTTGGATCCGAAGGTCCATAATTCCCAGCCCAGAATTTTGGGAGGGCGAATGTGGCGTCGGTGGAAGATCATATTCAGGAGCCTTTTAAATTCCCTTCTGTAACTACGAAAACGATTGTTTCAGTATCAGCCCCTGTTTTTTCTCGCCTTAAATTATTCGTTAAAAAAAATTATAAAAGCAGGATGCCCATTAATAAATAAATAAAATTGTACTGATATAAAACTTATTTCAGTGATTTAAGCTTAACCGTAGCAAATTTAGCTAAACTTAAATCACTGAAATAAGTTTTAGATCAAATGAAATTTTATTTATTTATTAATATGCATCAAATAAAATTTTATTTATTTATTAATATGCATCCTGCCTTTATGACATAATGGGCTTAGGACTGAGGTGCATATTCCATTCCTCATGCTTAAAAGCAGGTGACAAATACTAGGCGAGCTAACCTTAAGTGCTTTTGTGGGACACATTTATAATAAAGGTGTTTTTAATTACCTTGGAAAATACGTTAGAGATGCTTTCCAGCACCTGCGCAGTCCAGATACATTGGAATTTCTCATAAAGTTCCCAGCCAGGGACGCAAGAGAGTTACAGTCCCAAAGCATCTGAAGGAAGCCACTTTGAGAAAGGCACTGGTGGATATTGATCCCTACCAATAAAGGAGAATATTTATAACTCAGGGTTGAAATGAGGAGCTCTGAGCTTGGTTGTCTAGCACTGATGATGTTACCTAGTTTGGGTAATGAAACGTCTGCAAGAAAACAGCCAAGCTCGGAGGGTATCAAGGAACCCTCAGATTGATCCCTATTGGAAACATGTGATCATTTCCAAGGTAGCTTTCTTGCTAAAGACATCCTCCCATTTTCAGAATAGCTTTCATGCTTTTTTGAAACTTGCCTGGCCCTCTGGTTCTCCTCTCCTGTGGTAGCTGCCATCCATATGTGATTTCATCCAAAACGATCTGTCAAAAGAGTATGGAGCTGCTGCTCAGTATGTGGCTGATGGATCACATACCCAAAAAGACCTTGCAGTTTTTTAAAAGCATCATTTTTAATGATCCACTCAGTTTAAAAAAATGGAAGTTTTTCTGGAGGAGAAGAAATTTCTGCACTCCTTATAGGAAGGGATTTGAGGGAGCGATATATATATTAAATAAGCGCATTCTGCATGCCCTTAGAACACCCCCTTGGAAGTAATTGGATTAATCTCTAAGATGTCGGTCAGGGCCCCCTAAATCTGTGGTTCTCAAATCCTTGGAAATGGATGAGATGGACGTATCAGTCATAACCAAAGTGACCTAGGATGCCTTGACTTTAGAGCAGAGGTCTTCAAACTTGGCAACTTTAAGATGTATGGACTTCAACTTCCAGAATTCTCCAGCCAGCTATGCTGGCTGGAGAATTCTAGGAGTTGAAGTCCATAAGTATTAAAGTTGCCACATTTGGGGACCCTTGCTTTAGAGGAACATTCTTATGAGGAAGTCAACCTTAGGATTACACTCAGTTTCCAGTTCACATACTCCTGCTGGGCAAAACCAAGGTCTTTTCACAATTTTGTTATGCAAACCATGCCACCCTTAGGAGTGTCTGATGGACTGCTGTGAGAATCAGAAATTGGACTAATACAGGAAGACCCTAGGAGAAAGTTCGGAGACAATGAGTCATTGTGGTAGAATGGCGGTGACAATCTTTCAATGTGGGGGAAGAAAAAAAACGGCTTGTGATGCAGAATGACTGTGGGATTCAGCCCTTCCTTGTTTGAGAGGCTTCAGTAGAATACGCAAACAAGACTAGTGTCCACAACTCCCATTACATGCATCCAGAGTAACTTACTTCTGGGTAGACCTGCGCAAGAGTGGGCTGTAGGCATGTCCAAGATCACAGATTAAGGGAGCAGAAAAAAAACAAGCCTCTAGTGGTAGTATATTATTGACTCCGATCAGTTGATTTTAACATGGATGTTATGTGTATGGAGATTCTCAATCACCCAAGTCATGGTTGTCCCAAAGTGCTTTTTCCAAAAGGCAACTGGATTTTCTTGTTAGTTTTTCTTGTTTTGTTGTCTGTTTGTTTGAAAACAGTTCGCTTCTCATCTAAGAAGCATCTTAGATTCTAGCTGATTGGTGGGATACGGAAGGATTTATAAATTCCGCACCATTCCGCACCAGTCAGTTAGAACTGAAAAAGCTTCCTAGATGAGAAGCGAAACGTTTTCAAACCAACCCCACCCCCAAGGATCCAATCTGGTCGCGGTGATTGCAGGATTGGATCCTGCGACATTATCCTGGGATTTGTATATTTTCCTTCATTCATGAAAACCAAGAAAGCCCAGGTGCCTTTTAGACAAAGCACCATTGGGACAACATAGAATTTCAAAATAAATTGATAAAAGAGGAAGCAAAAGCAAAGAACTTAACATTTGCCTAATAGCAGAACAAGTTCTATCAATACATACAATATTGAGAAAATGCTTGATAAGGCTGTGCAGTGATTTGAACTGAATTCAAAAAGGAGTTTGGATAGGATAGAAAGAGCACCTGTTGGCAATCCATTGAAGTAGCAGCATCCATTTCCAGTATGAGGCAGTTCCTAGGGGGGAAACGTGGTTGATTTAAGGAATTGCTGACACTGTGCTTGAACTCCTGCATAGCTTCAAGCCACTTCTTGAATTCAAAATCTGAAGCCCTGCACACCTCAGCGCTTAATAGAAAATGCACAATTTCCTCTTAGAAAATCTCTATTTGGAGTGTGCACCAATAGCTAGAGACCCTCATGTAACTCTTCATGAAAGCTATTCCAAATAAAACAAATAAACAATTGAAGGAACTGTCTGGAAAATAAATAAATAAATAAAAGGATGTTGAAATCAAGAGAATTTGCATGGCTCAATTCTGGTGTAAATCCATTTAGAGGTCGATCAGGCTTTCCCTACTTCTCACTTCTCAGATCCCTACTGTACCAAACATTCGGACGACTGCTTGAGCCCGGAGCTGGCTGCTTGTAACAGTGATGGCAAACTCTTAGATGAAGACCAGCCCAAGAAGAAGCATAGAAGGAACCGTACCACCTTCACCACTTATCAACTACATGAGCTGGAGCGAGCTTTTGAAAAATCTCACTATCCTGATGTTTACAGCCGAGAAGAGCTTGCCATGAAAGTCAATCTACCTGAAGTCAGAGTTCAGGTAAAAAACATGTCCTTCCCTCCCCTCCCTTCCCTTCTAATGGTGGTGTAATTGCACCATGAAATTTTGAATAACTAACTTCTTTTTTCTTCCTTCATTAGAGCATTGCAACCCTTGCTTTACTAATCCAATTTAAAAGCACTCTCTTTCTTTTTGTGTGTGTGTTTTGCCCCTCTGGAGCTAATTTCAGATTTACACCCAGGTTAAATGGTTTGTAAAGAGATTTTCTCTAATCTGGTTGTGTGTAAGTGTGTGTGTGTGTGTGTGTGTGTGTGTGTGTGTGTGTGTGTGTGTGTGTGTGCGAGTGTGTGTATGTGTTCTAACATTTCAGACTGTAATTATTAGTGTTTGGTTTCAGCACCTGTAACTTATGGTCCTTCCACTCATGACATTGCGAGCATTAATCACATGCATCACATTAAATGCATTAATCTCTTGTTTTCCTTTCTGTAATATTCCTCTTGTCCCAAATGTAACTTTGTTCCATATTGTTTCTGCATATATTTTTGAATAATCTTATGTATTTGGCGTGCCATTCCCCAAATTTCCACATTTTTGCAAGCAATTTTCAGGAAGATTTGCCTGATGATATAAAATTACTTTCATGGTTTTTGATTCAAGAACTTCATTACAAAATTTGGAGAGCTGTCAAAGCGCATGGATAATTGTCTTCTTATTCAATGTTAATTTGAACAATATAAATGAGGCTGGTTTGTGTTAAAATCTGATCCAAGTGAATTTCTTCCTAGCCCTACTGTAAGCTGGAGTGTTTATTTATTCACTGGATCCTATAAATCCAGGGGTGTAAGGAGAGATCCAAAAATTGAAGATAGATAGAAGTTTAATGAATTACTTTTTAAATTAGAATACTATACTGTAGAAGACAGCATGATTAGTTGATATCCCACCTTTCTTTTTAGTGCTTCATTCCTTTAGCTGTTATTGTCCCTGAAAATTTCAAAATCAAGATGCCCCTTTCTTCCAAATAAACACATTCAAATTTGTTTGGGGTTTATTTGCAGGAAGTTATTTAACTATTTATGGGAATTTTGAAGCTGAAATTAAGTAAAAGAAAACAAGAATGTACTTTAATCACTTATGTTATATGATACACATTTTCTTTCATGTCTCATAAAAATTAATTGCCACGTAATAAACGAAGATAAAACTACCACAGTTTCTATTTTAAAGCAAATGCACTTGTGCCCTTGGTATGAGTCTTTTGAACTGATTGATCAAATCACTAATAAATCATAAGTTGAACCATTAAGTCAAGCTAGGGTACTTAATCATGGTGCTTAGCCTGTAACTGCAGTGATCTGGTACAACTATTCCTTCTTTCCATCAAAATTGGCATTTTTATTTATGTGGGACAGCCCATAGACTGTCAAAGAGAAAGCATCAAGTGCAGAGAAGTGTATTGTCCAGCTGTTAAAGTTGTAGGACAATAGGCATTTATAATGCTAACATCTCTGTGTCAACAAATATGGAACAAGACTGCCTGACCTAGAGATTGGAAATTAATTTTGCAAATTTTGTAAAGACAAATTGATGCCTTTCTAGAAAAAGAAATGCCTAATGAACATATAGAGAGACATTATATCAGATTACTAATGTAATATAACTTTTTACTAATGTAATATGATTTGTGATCTCTTAATTTGGGGTAGAGTCGGGATGACTGAATGGGGCTGAGCATTTACTAGACAGATGCCCTTTCTAATGTAATTGGGAGGGCAAAAATATGTAAGAATGGGGTCTATGTTTGCATTACACAGGACAACAAGACTTGGAGAATTTCTCTTTTTAAAATTTTTTATTAAATATTGTAATTGCAATAGTAAAAACTAATACAATTAAAAGAAAGGGAAAAAGTGTAGAAAGAGTAAAAAGGGACAAAGGGACAAAGTAGAGAATAGAAATAAAAAAGTAAAAATGAAAGGGACAAAGTAGAGAATAGAAATAAAAAAATAAGAATATAGTTAAAAAGGAGGGGAAAATATATAAAGAAGTAATTTCCAACTTTCATCACAAGAAGTATAAACAATTTTAGCAAATTTTCACCACCTCTTAATTTGCAACTAATGATTTCTTGGTCCCACCTCTTATCTCTAAACCAATCCATAAAACCTCACCATTTCAGTTTTGGTATCAGCAAAAATCCATTAAGGATTGCCAGAAATAATAGCTTATTTATTTAACCTGGGTCAAATAAACCAACTTTATATACCTTCCTTTTACTTCTAACAATCTTAATCTTTAGTCCATTCAAATCATGTAAATAGAACTTGATTTCTTTTAATTTCTTTTTTACCTCTTCTCTCAAGAGTCATCCAAACTCAAAATTAAAAAAAAATCTATTATTTTGTAAATCCAATGTAAAAGAATTATTCAGGTCATTCTCTTGGTTTATTACTTTTTTCTTCTATTTTATTTTTTAAAGCATCAATCAATTTCTTTGTATGCCCAATTAAACATCTTTTCCATATCATTCTTGGAGCTTGTCATTTCTAGAGCCACTTTTAATGTCAACTTTTTCTCTGTCTTGTCAGATAAATCTTGCTTCCCTTTTGCCATTTCTTCCAAAACATCTTTTTGCTACATTGTCTCCATATCTAAATCTATTATGGAAGGATTACAACAGTAACAGTTGGAATTAATGCACAACTGAGATATGCGGCTCATACCATTTTATGAGCTAGACATATGGAAGACTACGAAGAGCTCATTTTAAAAAAATGAAAAATCCAGAATAGTTAAATAGTGAAGACAAAAGGAAAAACAGGAAACATTTTACCTATTTAATGAAAACAAAAATGGGTTTATAAACTAAGACACATTATAAAAGAAATCGTTGTGGGACAGAGGAATGGCCACTGTCAAAAAACTCAAACATGGATTTAAGTAATGTTGCTTAAAACACAAAGTAGGCTTGAAATGCAATATGTAATTCAGGATGTACATCCTTATTTGTTGAGGCAATGAATATGGTGCAAAATAAATGGGAGCATGATTATTTGTCTTTCATAGATTTTATGGGAAGGAGTTTTTTAGGGTAGGGTGTTCCCCCCCCCTTTTAATCTCTATTGAATTTCTTTTAGCATGACAGTGTCATGGGTTTCCTGATCAAAAGTGGTAGGAAGCCTTGTGAACAATTTTCAGCTGAGATTTTCACACGGGCTATTTAATTATGGGATAGTGAGTTACTCGCTCTTCCATTGGGCACTTTAATTTTTGGTTATAGTATTAAAAGAGCTCGTATAGCATGGAGTCACTTCTTAATAAATAAATCATTTGTTCTCTTTCTAGGCCTACAAAATAATTTTTCCGGAATGTTACCTCTGTGCAATAGACTTTTGTGGAACTCAGTAATTAAACAAAATTCTTCAAATTAAGTATACCTAGAATTCCAGTGATTTAAAGCAAAGCTTTAAAGACTTTCTAGTCTTTATACTTTGTACATTTACACTAGGACATCATGAATTTTTATCTCTTCACAATAATGTGAAGTCACAGCTGCCAGTTCTTTAGCTTGTGTTGGCTTCTCATACGCATCAAGTGCTTCCTGTAAACCCAGGATGTCATAATGTATCAGTGTTGTATATGTGCAGAACCAAGCCATGTGGCCTTTCACAATTAATTGATGGAAATTTTATCAATGCCCAGATTTTCGAAATACTGTCCCAAGATTTTTTGGTATGGCACCCAGTGTGCCGATATCCACTGGGACCACCAGTGATTATACTACAATCTTTCCATTTCAATTTTCAGATCTTGATACTTGGTGATCTTCTGTAGTTCTTTGTCTTCTACTATCCTCTGGCATCAATTATCCACACTTTCTTCTTTTCAACCACATTATATCTGGTGTGTTACGAGTCGAGTCTTTTTCAGTCTGTATTCAGAAACCCGACTATTATTTATAGCCACCTGCTGCAGTGGACTCTCAGTGACTTACCAAACATAAAACTTAAAAACATAAAGCAAGACAGTCTGGATTAAAAACAACCATTAAAACAGTCCTCCCTACCCCCATATTAACCCCAGGTATGGGACCAAAGCCAAATTTTAAGAGCCTTTTGGAGCCCTAAGAGTTTATGAATGTTAACTGCTTGTTCTATTATCTATCTATCTATCTATCTATCTATCTATCTATCTATCTATCTATCTATCTATCTATCTATCTATCTATCTATCTATCATCTATCTATCTATCTATTATGTTGCACCAACATGTTGCATTTCCTGCTTTATGGCAAATGTAATATAGGGCATTTTCCCACCAATATAAGGCATTTTCTGTCTCTCAATTAATTAAAATGTTTGATGAGGGAGACCCAGGTTTCAATTATAAGCTTATGTATTTGGGACATCATTTAGGATGGCTGTTCAAAAGGGAAAAATGTTGACAATGTTTATTTTATTTATTTCTAAACTGCCCATCTCAGAGAGGGAGACAATGTTGTCGACTAAAGCTATTGCCAATTTGTCATTTTTATTTTAATGAGATGGACGATAACATTTGTTAAATATATATTCTGGGGTGGGGGAACTCCTATTAACCAAAATGTAATAAGAAAAATTTAAAAAGAATACAGTTTAATCAAAATTTAAATAAAACCTCAGTCTGACGTTTAAATTGAAATACATTTAAAGCTTCCCACCCCCAAGCTTGACCTTCTTATAGGCACGCAATCCTTAGCACACTGGTCTAAGCCCAATCATGGATTTTAAGCCTTCTAAAGTTTGTTCACCCCAGTTTGGGTTCATGCATAATATTCTCTGTGGCTATGAACAACATGCAAAATCACACACACACACACACACACACACACACACACACACACACACACACACACACACACACACACATATCTGAACTCCATCAGTGCTCATGGCAATTTATAAAATATAAGAGGACAAGACTTTGTCCTGAATTTTTTACACTCTAGAATTCACCCCTAGGTAGACAGCAAATAAAGAGATCGGAAATAAGGAATAAAGAAGGAAGAACATGTTTGTTTCTGTATCTTCAGTTATTTGTAGTTGTGCGTGTTTGCAGTGAAAGTCAGGAACAAAGGATTATGATGCTCTTCTACTTTCTCTCCTCCTCCAATTAATCCAGAAACGGCATTAAATAATCAACATACCATCAAAAGTGATCAGTGTAATATTTTTTTTAAAAGAGAGAATAATTACTGGAAATTTTTTTATTAACTTTGTAAGTAACTTTGGTAAATGGTTTTGGAATTGTAAGGTTTATTAACCTTACAATTCCAAAACCATTTACCAAAGTTACTTAATGATGAGATGAACGGCTATATAAATCAGATAGATGATAGATAGATGAGAGAGAGAGAGAGAGAGAGATGATAGATAGATAGAGATAGATAGATAGATAGATAGATAGATAGATGATAGATAGATGATAGATAGGTGATAGATAGATTAGATAGATAGATAGATAGATAGATAGATAGATAGATAGATAGATAGATAGATAGATAGATAGATAGATAGATAGATAGATAGATGATAGATGATAGATGATAGATGATAGATGATAGATGATAGATAGATTGATAGATTGATAGATAGATGATAGATATATAGATAGATGATAGAAGATGATAGATAGATAGATAGATAGATAGATAGAGAGAGATAGAGAGAGAGAGAGAGAGAGAGAGAGAGAGAGAGAGAGAGAGAGAGAGAGAGAGAGAGAGAGAACAAAATATTGCTCCAAAGACTTCTTCCTTGAATCTCTGGGTTGGGAGAAACTTGACATCTATCTTCAAGGTTACTCCTAAAAATACCAGAAGTTTTTAAAGATCGGAAAGAAGCTCATATTTTCATAAATTACAGTCTGAACTATTAAGTGCGAACAACTTAGATTAGGCAAAGGATCATTCAGAATTTCCCTTTCCTCCAGTCCGAAAGTTCACTAAAGAAACTTGGATATCTTATTGTCTCTCTCATGATGATTCATGGATATGGCCTAAAACACTTGGGAGAGGAACAGTTGTATCTTCTCGCTTTATCGGTTAAAAATGAAGTCTTCCTCAGGTTTACCTCAGCTCTGGTGGCTACGTACTGTATTTTAAAAAAACCTTTCTTCTCTCTCTAACACAGAGTCCCCAACCTTTGGGGCACCAGGGACCTGTTTCATGGAAGACAATTTTTCTACAGACTGGGGGGGAAGGAGGAGAAGTGCACAACCTCACATGCAAAGTTTACAGTAGGGTTTCCACTCCTATGAGAATCTAATGCCTGATTACTTGAGGTGGAGCTGAGGCAATGATGCTAATGCTGGGGAATGGTTGTAAATACAGATGAAGCTTTACTCACTTTCCCACTGCTCACCACCAGATGTGCGGACTGGTTCCTAAAGGCCATTGACCACTACCAGTCTGAGGCCCAGGGATTGGGGACCCCTGCTCTAACACAGGGGTTCCCAACTCCCAGTCTGTGGACCAGTACCTGGCAGAAATCGGGCTGCACAAACAAGTGAAGACCCATCCATAGGATGTAGGAAGCACACAAAACCACGCCCCTTCCAGTCCACGGAAAACCTCTCTCCACGCAATCTGTCCCTGGTGCCCAAAAGGTTGTAGACCGCTGCTCTAACATACACACCACCATAGGTAAAAGGTAAAGGTTCCCCTCACACATACGTGCTAGTCGTTCCCGACTCTAGGGGGCGGTGCTCATCTCTGTTTCTAAGCCGAAGAGCCAGCACTGTCTGATAACAATTCTGTGGTCATGTGGCCGGCATGACTAAACACCGAAGGCGCACGGAACGCTGTTACCTTCCCACCAAAGGTGGTCCCTATTTTTCTACTTGCATTTTTACATGCTTTCGAACTGCTAGGTTGGCAGAAGCTGGGACAAGTAACGGGAGCTCACTCTGTTATGCAGCGCTAGGGATTCGAACCGCCGAACTGCTGACCTTCCTGATCGACAAGCTCAGCGTCTTAGCCTCTGAGCCACCCCATCCCCATTACACCATCATAGTAACAATCATTTAATAACAGTACATAGCACTATTTTATGACGTCAATGGCATCCTTCTCTGGCGGGTGACTAATTCTGAATTCTGCTTCTCTAGGTTTGGTTTCAGAATCGGAGAGCGAAATGGAGGCGTCAGGAGAAGCTGGAAATGACCTCCATGAAGCTGCAGGATTCGCCCATCCTCTCCTTTAACCGCTCTCCTCAACCTTCTGCCATTGGGACTATTGGTAGCAACCTGCCCTTGGAATCATGGCTCAACCCACCCATGTCGAACAGTAGCCCCCTCCAAACTTTGCCTGGGTTTGTGTCCTCCCCGCAGAGCCTCCCAAGCAGCTACACCCCTCCTCCTTTCCTAAACTCTTCCCCCATGGGACACACTTTGCAGCCCCTGGGGGTCATGGGGCCACCACCACCTTATCAATGTGGGACGAACTTTGTGGATAAATTCCCATTGGAAGAAGTGGATCCCCGGAATACCAGCATTGCATCATTAAGGATGAAAGCGAAGGAGCACATCCAGTCCTTTGGCAAACCGTGGCAGACAATCTGAAGAGGGTCTCATTTCTTACATCTTTTATTGGACGGATAAAGAGGACCATTGTTCTCAAGAGTGAATTTCAGGGTAGAAATAAATGAATGCTCAACAATTAATCAGTGGAACGACTTGCCTCCAGACTTGCTCCATCACTGGAAGTGTTTAAGAAGAGATTGGACAACCATTTGTCTGAAATGATATAGGAGTTCCTGCTTGAGTAGGGAGCTAGACTAGAAGACCTCCAAGGTCCCTTCCAATTCTGTGAGTCTGACAAGCCATCAGTTGCCTCCTCCCATTCCCCTAGTTAGTTCTAGATTTCCTTTGGATGGGATTGTAGGATTTTTTTTAAAAAAATAATAAGATCTCATCATTTGATATCTTGGCTGGATATAACAAAGACAATTGTAACTTTCCTAGGTGAATTTTGTAAACATTAAAGCACAGATATTTTTGCATTATAGTTTAAAATGGTTGACTTGTGTCTGAAATCATAACTGAATATGTTGTAACGTAATGCACTCTACATTTTCATAATTTCTTCAGTAGTTTTTAGCCAACTAAATAGTAAAATATTCAGAGTGATATGGGATGCTTATCAATAGGGTTGAGGATGAAAATGTGGGTAGGGTAATTACTACTCCTTTTTTCCTCTGCATATTTTTTTATTAGTTTATAATATAAAATACAAAAGTAAATAATGGGAAAAATAGGGGAGGGGGAAAAGGAAGAGAAAGTGTAGAAAAGGGAAAAAGACAGATTTCCAACTCCTTTTGGTGCAGTAGAACAAGATAGTAACATCAAACATCAACGTTTTACTTTTACATAATAGCAAATCTATCTAATCAGGAAAACCCAAAATCAAAGTTTCATTTTTTTTCCATCTCAAGAACAAAGTCCAGAAGTGGTTTCCAAGTAGAAACAAAACTCATTGTGTTTTTTCCCTTTAATCAAAGCAGTCAATTTGGCCATCTCTGCTAACTCCATCAAGTTTTGTAGCCATTCATCCATTGTGGGAATCAAATTGTCCTTCCATTTTTGTGCATAAAGTAAATTTGCTGCTGTCAACATATATAACATCAAAGTTCCAAAAAGTTTTTCCAAGTCCTTTTCCATTAAACCCAAAAGAAAAGTTTCTGGTTTTATCTTTATATTCACTTTAAGAATCTTCTGTATTAGGATATGAATCCTACTCCAATATTTCATTGCTTTATCACATGTCCATCATAAATGATAAAAAATCTCTTCCAACATTCATTTGAAATACCTTTATATATTCTTGGCAACTTATCTGGTGTTAAATACCAGTTATAACATCATCTTATAAAATTTTTCTTTTAAATTATAATTTAGTATAAATTTTAAACCTTTCGTCCACATGTTCTCCCATTGTTCAAGCATTACATTATATCCAAAGTTCCTTGCTCACTGAATCATACAATGCTTTGCATATTCATTTTCCAAATTCAAATTTAATAAAGTTTTATAGACCTTAGCAATAATATGTTCATCACTACTACACAGTAGGATTTCCAATTCATTTTTAACAAAGTCAAACTCATAACTCTTTTTGTATAATTTAAATCTTTCTTTAATTGCACATATGTAAACCAATGGCAGATGTATTCTTCTGATTCTAGCTCTTAGACTTGAGGATAGGATCACCAAAATTAAAAGATATTATTTGACTATAAGTCCACCAGTCCAGCTACACCACCATTTCTTTTCTGAAAAATGCTTCTTGGGAGACACTCAAAGAAGCATCTTCTTTTATATTTATTCTAAACACTTAGAATGGCACATCTAACAAAGTAGTTGTTAAAATCAACATTTACTTTAATCTTGTCATACCATAAATAACCGTGCTATCCAAATCTTAATTCATGACCTTCTAGAATCAGAGGTCTCCAACCTTGGCAACTTTATGAGGTGTGGACTTCAACTCCCAGAATTCCTCAGCCAGCATGGCTGGCTGAGGAATTCTGGGAGTTGAAGTCCACACCTCATAAAGTTGCCAAGGTTGGAGACCTCTGTGAATCTAGATCAAGTAGCCTCTTATTCTGGAGTAGTGGGTAACTACTACTCTAGGATAGTAGTCTCTAAAGTGGGGTCTACACACCTCAGCAAAAGACAAGCTACTTGTATGTAGAAAGTAAACATCATTATTATTATGGTTACATGCACCATTCCTTTTTCTTGTGAAGAAACAATTCTGCTATGTTCTTACTGGGAAAACTGTCCAGTTCTGGGTGCTACTTTTTAAAAAAGATTCAAAGGAACAGATGCTGAGCAGAGCAACAAAAATGACTTGAAATTCAGCCTTAAGAGAAGGAAATGGTTAGGAGGAAGGTGGAAAGGAGAGGGGAGTAAGAGTAAGAGGAGGGGGGAAGAAGAGGAAGAAGGGGAGGATGGAGAAGACGAAGGAGAAGCAGGAGGAGGAGGAGAAGAAGAAAGAAGGAAGAAGGAAGAAGAAGCCCATCATTAGTAAATAACTCATTCCCACTGCATTCAACCGTTAGGTTTCTCGACATAACCATTTCTTTCTTTCTTTCTTTCTTTCTTTCTTTCTTTCTTTCTTTCTTTCTTTCTTTCTTTCTTTCTTTCTTTCTTTCTTTCTTTCCTAATGCAAACAATGTAAAGCTCTCTCTAACACCAAACAAAACCCAGGTAGAGTTATTCTGAGCTGCTTTCTCACGTCTTCCACTTTCTCAGGAATTATTTCTCATTTTTTTCTTCTAACAGCTCATCCATTCCTTCACCCCCCTCCCCATTCCTTTATACCTCCTGAACTTCCAACCCTCTCTTCCACCTTCTCCCAACTCAGTCCTTCTAAATCCCTAGTAAAGCACCGGACGGGAGGTTCAACTTCCCTCTCTCATCACTCAAGGATGCCTAGTCTGTAATCCTCTCTGTCTCTCACTCAGAGAAAGGAGCCCTTTTTTCTTCCTTCCACAAAAGTCCAATCACTCCCCTCTTATGCCTTATTTTAATTGTGTTTTTGACACAAATAAACAAGCACTTCCCTCTTTTGGGGGGGGGGTCTCCCAGTCTCGCCTTCTATTGACTTTCCTTCTACTTCTTCCACCATCCCACACACTATAAAGATCAGCTGATGCATAAAATCAATCCCAGACTAAATCTTGGGGCCACCTCACAAAGCGATGGTGTTCGGTCACAAGGCCATGGATGCCATCTTATTTTAAAAATCCCCTCCCCACAGATGCTTCTAATGCAAGTGATTCTTAGCTGTTCAAATCCAAGAGCCAGCTTTCAGATTTCCAAATGAATCTTGAGCTGTATATTAAAAGTAACTCCCAGATATGAAAAAGTCCACATTTATAATCTGTCATTGTCACTTGGGGTGCTTGGAAGTGGTCTATCACAGGGAATAAAGCACAATTAATAATGGTGCATGGTAAGGAGATAAGGGGATTCTTTTTTTAAATGTGTAATTAATGCAAGCACTTTGACTCCAAGCTTTTAATCTCCTATAACTGGCATTCCAAGGAATCAAAGAAGTAGCATTTGGCTGACCACAGAAAGTTGTTTGGGGAAAAAACAGTTTGGGGACAAAAACAACTTTTAGTTGGAACTGGTTGGGCTGACTTAAATCAGGGATGTTTAATGCCGTGTTCCTTCAGCTATACCTACAGTTTTAATTAAAGACATTTTAAAAATGTAAATTTTGCAAATTTCATCTCAGTCTAGGTCGGTAAGAACAGGCGGAGGTTACATTAGACTTTAGAGCATCTTAATATTATTCAACCGATATTATTATTAATAATAATATTATTCACACTTGTTCACAAGAGAAATTCCTAAAAACAGGAGTCACTTTTATGAAGAATAACCCATCTCTCCCAAAGCCATCACGACTTGTTCGACAAAGTGTTTTGCTTTTTTAAAAAGAAGAAGAAAAAGCATCATTTCTGCATATATATATATATGTGTGTGTGTGTGTGTGTGTGTGTGTGTGTGTGTGTGTGTGTGTATGTAGTATGTATGCTTGCATGCATGCATGCATGCATACATACATACACACACATATACACACACATATACATACATACATACATACATACATACATACATACATACATACATACATACATACATACATACATACATACATATCCCTTTTCCTATCTTCCATTTGGTCAACGTCCCACTTGGTTCAGCACCTGAAAACAGCTCTATTTTAAGAAGAATCAGGCTGCACCCAAGAGGAGAAAAATGTGAGTTGCTCCCCCCTCCCTTCCGCCTAGCATTTTTGGAGACAAGAATCTGTATTTTTTTAATTTAACTCTTTGAATAAAAAATAAAATAAAATTTTGGAGGAAAAATAAGAGAATCTGCCAAAGATACGCCCTGCCTGCCTGCCTGCTCCTGTTGGCCCAACCTTGTGATTTAGAAACTCTGTGTTTTACAATTCCCTCCCATTATCTCTGTTACCACATTTAATGGGTCTGGAACCCTTTTAACTCAAACCTTCCCCTGCATTGCCCATCCACCCATCCCTCCCTCCCTCCCTCTCTCTCTCTCTCTCTCTCTCTCTCTCTCTCTCTCTCTCTCTCTCTCTCTCTCTCAAGCGAAGGGTACTTTGCAGGCATTCTGGAAATTGTGGCAATTAACGCTTCTCATTAGAGAGGGAAGCCGGGGCTCACAAGGCCCTGCATTGTTTCTCAGGGGTGGGCAGGGCTCCATAAAGAGCGGAGGGACCTCTCCATTCAGCATTTCCCACTCATTGTGGTCAGACAAAGGGAGGCTTCTAATTATATTTTCACAATCTGTGCGTATCTTGAAGGGCCCCTGTCAAAAACAAGCCCCGTCATCTTTGTTCAACTTTCATTCAGGGACCTTTTTAACCTTAGCAGTTTCTCTCAACATCCCTGTCCAAAAAGAGCCTGGAAACAATGGGGCTTCCATTTGTCGATTAGAGAACTTCTCGGGGGCCCATCATAATGAGAATCACTGTATTTTGAAAACAGTCCCGTTCGTTCTCCTTCCCCTTCCAAGCACTTGCGTCTTCTCCTTTCTCCCTGTAACCAAGTCGACCAGCTCAAGCCGCAGGCAGACAATGCATTGTTTGGGATGGTTTGGAAACACACGGGGGGGGGGGGGGGGGAAACAACAACAACAGCCCGGTGTAAGACTTGAAAAAGGAGTAAGTGCCTTTCAAAATGGAGATGCAGGGAAGCCTAGTGGTTATAAGGAAATCCTGGGTTCAGCTCCTCACTTGACCACAAAGCTCAAGAGATCATGTTCGGCCAGACTCTTTTTCATCCAGAAGATGAGGACCGTGCATTTTTTTTTTAAAAAAGAAGAAAGCAGTAAGACTCTGTGAATGAGACGGGTGGTACCTAAACTTGGCAAATAAATAAATAAATAGATAGATAAAATTCGGTCACACAGTTGTCGACCAGGGGCGGGTTCCTAATTTTTTTACTACCACTCTGTGGGCGTGGCTTATTTTGTGGGTGTGGCTTGCCGGCCATGTGACCGGGTGGGCGTGGCTTCTCGGACTGCTGAAGGGAGGGGAACTGAGATAGGTCCTGCTGCCCATTCCCCCTCCCCTCAGCAGCTCGAGAAGCCTCAAACGTGCGAAAATGCCTAGGATCATCACCTAGGACTGGCTTCTCAGACTGCTGAAGGGAGGGGAATGGAGATAGCTCCTGCCGCCTGTTCTTTCAGCATCTCACGCGCTCCCTCAGCCATCCTCCCCTGCTTGGACTCACTGTGGGATAGGAAGGCAGCGCATGCGCAGTGCCGGAAGCTCGGCTTTTGGGCATGCGCAGAAGAACATTTTTTTAAAAATGTAAAAAAAAATTTTTTTAAATGGCGGCGCCCAGGCACTGGCAACCGACCACACCGGTACTGTGACATCACCAGCGGACCGCTACCGGTGCTAAAGAGTGGACCGCACTGGTAGGAACCCACCACTATTGTCAACGCCCTTTTGACTATTGTTGACTCTCTCAAAGGACATACCTCAAAGCAGTTAAGGGGGGGGAAAAGACTCATCGAGATTCTGGCATTCTCTGCAACAGAGCAGCCTAATAATTTTACACAAAGCTGCAAGGGCTAAAAAAGAAAAAAAGCCACAATGTACAGTATGCTTCCAAAGAACGGCTTTAGAGCAGGGGTTCCCAACCCTGGGGCTGCGGGGCCACTACTGGGCTGTGCCCTATTTGCAACTGGGCCACGTGAGTGGTGGGCTGGCGTGCATGGAGAGAGAGAGAGAGAGAGAGAGAGAGAGAGAGAGAGAGAGAGAGAGAGAGAGAGAGAGAGAGAGAGAGAGAGTTCAACCTGTGCAAGTTGAGCTGCCCACAGCTCACACAAGTTGAGTTGCGCACCCACGCGCATGCCACCCTGCTGCTCGCGCGCCCCAGTTCCTCTCTGTCCTCCGCTCTCTGCCGGTCCGCCAAGCCACAAAGGTTGGGCTCCGCTGCTTTAGAGGAACAGCTTTTGTAAAACTGCAAAGTAAACCTGGTTTGTCCAGCATTTCCCATCCATCCAGACATAAAAGGCAGGGAGGGGAAGATGTAGCCTTGAAGGTGGAGGACCATCTGGGACTTCCTCTAAAATGCCCCACTGAATGTCCTATTTAATGAGATAAAGGAGGGGAAAGGGGACTAAATTAAGGGGCAATATTTGATTAACCTACATTTAATTAACTTTGTATTACAACACAATACACTATAATGTTTGTCCTCGTCTTATTTCCTCTCCTAACAGACATCTCATCTTTAAACACTTGTATTACGGTAACATTAATGGCAGGCTTTTAAAAGCGACATTAGCGTCATTGTTACCCTGATTTGCTTTTGTGCGGAAACCAGTTCAAGGGCTTTACCAGACTATCAATTAAATAAATGAATTACATGACATTAAATAAACCAGGTGATAAATAATTGAGCTCAGGGTATTGGTAGGAAGTGAGCAGATTGGTCCCTTTTGTAGGAAAAAATCTTGCTTGTTGCCTGCCTTGGCTTGTTAATTATGTAATGCAATAATTATATAATATACTGACCTCTTAGTGATTAATTCCTTCTGCATTGTCTAGTTGTTCATTGTTACACCATTTACAGGGGGTTATGTGGATCCTTATCCACTTTATTGGAAATTCCCCTAAGTGCTAAATATTTTGGACATCAGCAGCAACAGAAATTCAGAATGATTATTGCACTTGTCTTATTTTATTCAACATACCTATTTGACTTGAAAAGTGTTTTTTTTAATCTTTCATATGGTATGTTACTGTGTTGTATTGTTCTATTAAGTTCCTTTTCCTTTTTAAAATGCTTTTAGAATCTTTTATCATTTTAAATATCTTGTAATCCATTCTAAGAATTTATGTCGTCGAGCAAACAATAACAATAATTTGGAAAAAGCAAAGATTTTTTTTTTAAAGGAACAATACAGAATAGTGAAAGTGAGCTTTTCCCCCTAGGTATACGTTTTATTGTTTATTGAAATAAATTTCATCTGGAACATCACAAATCATAAAGGGTTAACTTGCAGAAAATTTCTGGATCATCCTTGAAATGGTAAGAACAATGTGGTATGAAAGAGAAAAATGAATTATATTTCTGGAATAAAAGACATGTCCTTTCCTTTCCTTTCCTTCCTTCCTTCCTATCATAGGATTGGAAATCACTCCAGAGGTCACTACATTCACAACATTCTGCTCCAACACTGGAAGTTTTTAAAAAGATGTTGGATAACCATTTGTCTGAAGTGGTGTAGGGTTTCCTGCCTAAGCAGGGGGTTGGACTAGAAGACCTCCAAGGTCCCTTCCAACTCTGTTATTCTATTCTATTATCTCTCTTCTTGTTCCAGTTAAAATGAGTCTAAATATATGCAATAGTCACTGTTCATACAACACTCCTTTTTCTTCCTTCCTTCTCCAACTTCAATTGCTTCCTGCAAAGTTGGAACCGAGATTGTGAACCTCTTCAGATAAGAACATTCTATTTCTTCTCAATATTTCTAGCCATGTTAGAAATGGTGTAGGGTCTCCTGCTTGGGTGGCAGGTTGGACTAGATGACCTACAAGGTCCCTTCCAACTCTGTTAATCTGTTAAAATCTGTTAAATTTTGGAGATAGTCCTGAGATCAATTTTCCCCAATCATACTGTCTGGAAACTTGGGAAGTTCATCACTTTCAGAGAAGGTTTTTGAAGACCATCAGAGAAGCTGATATAGAGCTAAGCTGGCCACAAGCCCCAAAACTGAGTTGATAGGAATGGACAGTGTGGAAGAGGCAAAACTATCTACGGTAGCCAAAAGAAGTCAAGTAGAAACATTTAATGGCTAACAATTTTTATTAAAAGGCACAAGCTTTCATGAGCATTGATTTTAGGATTAGATAGAAGGACCATTCCTTTCCCCCCACTCCCAAAATGTTATTAGATTACAAAAAAAAGTACAAAATACAGAAAAGCAAAGAAAAAAAATTAAAAATAAAGAAAATAAAGGGGTGGAGAAAAGCAGGATTGGGGAATGCAAACAAAAGAAACAAAAGCTATAGAAGGAAGTAACTTCCAACTTTATTCCATACAAATAAAAACCTTTAATTCCTCACAGTCAATCATGCCCTTGTCACCTCACGATTAGATTATTGCAACATGCTCTACATAGGGCTACCCTTAAAGAGTGCTCGGAGACTACAATTGGTCCAGAATGCAGCTGCACGAACTATCGTGGGTGCACCTGGGTACACCCACATTACACCAATCTTCCGCGAGCTGCACTGGCTCCCTATTGGTCTCCGGACACAATTCAAGGTGTTGGTCATTACCTTTAAAGCCCTACAGGTTATCTCCGAGACCGCCTTCTGCCACACATCTCCCAGCGACCGGTGAGATCCCACAGAGTTGGTCTCCTCCAGGTCCTGTCAGCTAAACAATGCCGGCTGGTGGGCCCGCGGGGGTGGGCCTTCTCTGTGGCTGCCCCGGCTCTCTGGAACCAGCTACCTCCGGAGATCCGGACTGCCCCCACCCTATTGGCCTTCCAAAAAGCAGTAAAGACCTGGCTTTTCCGGCAGGCCTGGGGCCGTTGATCTCGCGGTTGTAATCGGCGAGATCCGACCATGAAATGATACGCATGGGTTTTAAATTGTTTTAATTGTTTTAATGTTTAATGATGTTTTTAATATTTATTATGCTATTAAGCTGCCCAGAATCCTTTAGTGTTGGGCGGCATATAAATTTAAATAAATAAATAAATAAATAAATAATCAATGACTTTCTGCTAAGAGCCGAGATGGCACAGTGGTTAAATGCAGCACTGCAGGCTACTGCTAGTTCAGCAGTTCAGCTGTTCAAATCTCACCAGCTCAAGGTTGACTCAACCTTCCATCCTTCTGAGGTCGGTAAAATGAGGACCCAGATTGTTGGGGGCAATATGCTGAACTCTGTAAACCGCTTAGAGAGGGCTGTAAAGCACTATGAAGCGGTATATAAGTCTAAGTGCTATTGCTATTGCTATTCTGAACCAGAATAAACTATAACAAACAGTCCTTCTATCATCATAAACAATACTAATAATCAAAACCCAATGTTACAATTTCATTTCTTTCCATTTCCAACAAAAAAAATCCAGGAGTAGTTTCCAAGTAGAATGAAACTAGGCAGTGGTGGGATTCAGCAGGTTCTGACCAGTTCTGGAGAACCGGTAGCAGAAATTTTGAATAGTTCGGAGAACCGGTAAATACCACCTCTGATTGGTCCCGTCCCCATCTATTTTCTGCCTCCCGAGTCCCAGGTGATCGGGAGGGAATGGAGATTTTGCAGTATCCTTCCCCTGCCACACCCATCAAGCCACACCCACAGAACCGGTAGTAAAAATTTTTGAATCCCACTACTGAACTAGAGGAAGTCTTTTCTTTAATCAAAGCAATCAATTTCACCATCTCTTCCAGCTCCATCAATGTCACAATCCATTCTTCCATTGTGGCTATATATGAGTCATTCCATCTCCGCGCATACATAAGCCTTGCTGCTATTGTCATATATAAAAACAAAGTTCTATAGGGTGTTTCTCCCCCACTCCAATCTGTTTCTCCATCAAACTTAAAAGAAACTTCTCTGGCTTCAACTCAGTTTAAGAATAATCTGACTTAAAATACATATCTGATTCCAATAAATGGACCAATCCTTTGATTTCAACTTCATATTTTTTATTTATTTGTATCCCGCCTTTATTATTTTTACAAATCACTTCACTGTGGTGAACATATCCAACACAAATTCCTCCTATTTTCCCCACAACAACCACCCTGTGAGGTGAGTTGGGCTAAGAAAGTGGCTGTCCCAAAGTCACCCGGCTGGCTTCCATGTCCAAGGCAGGACTAGAACTCACAGTCTCCTGGCCTGATGCCTTAACCACTAGACCAAACTGTCTGTCTTGCTCTTCTTGCTCTGTTACTATTCTTGTCTCAGGTTAGAAAACCTGCCATGTGAAATGAGAAATGCTGACATGTCAGAAACACACCACATAAAAAACATATTGGTCCCATAATGTTATTATATATAATGACATAAATTATCTCATTTTTCCATGTCATAGAAGGCTAAGGCTATAAAGTTGGAGGAGGTGCACTGAATTTGTACCCCAGAAAAATAATCTTCCAGGAGATTCTCCTTCTGCCTCTTGATTGTTTATGTCTAATCTCCCTTCCATTACTTTCCAATTCTCCCCACAACCTCCCACATGTGGTAAGGATGGCAAATAACCTCATCTCCTGAATCCCTAGGAAGAACTGGACAATATAAGCCCGTGATGGCGAACCTATGTCACGCATGCCACAGGTGGCACGCAGAGCCCTCTCTGCGGGCACGCGAGCTGTCACCCAGCTCAGCTTCACCGCGCATGCACGCGCGTCTCCTGCTGTCCAGCTGATTTTTGGGTATCGGGCGGGTTGTATGTGGGAGATGTGTGCGCATGCGTGGGGGTGGGGGGCACGTGCATGTATGGGGGGTGGGGGAGCATGGGGGTGCCCCCCTGCAGCCTGTTTTTGGTCCCAGGAGGCTGCAGGGAGGCCTGCTAGGCCCAAAACGGGGCAGGGTGGTCATGCGTGCATGCACAGGAGGTGGGGGAGCACGGGGAGGTCATGCATGCATGCACGGGGGCACGGGGGAGCACGGGGGTTGCATGTGCATGCGCGGGGGCAGGGGGAGCGCAGGGGGTGGGGCACGTGGGGAGGTGTAGTGCGCACATTGCATTATGGGTGCCGGCGCGCACTTTCGACACGTGAGGAAAAAAAGGTTAGCCATCACTGATCTAAGCTGATGCAGACACACCTCAGAAAATATGCTAACTATAATACAGTTACTGGATTTTCCTTGGCAGGAATGAAGTTTGATACACATGATTGTGCCATTTAGCAATTTGATCATTATTATTATCATCACCACTAGCCTGCTACTTTTGCACAGTTTACTCCACTAAGTTTACACAACATACCATAATCGGTTAAAATGGGATTGGCTCACTTGTGGTTTACACTGTTGTGTGAACCCACCTTAAACTAACTATATCCGTTGCAGGATGTGCAATAGTTTGGCACTATATAAATGCCAGTCAATAAATAAATAAGACACTTTTATATCATAGTAGTGTTTGTCTCAAAAGTGCTTTTTGAAAAGGTAACTCTCAGAGCTCAAGAAGCTTCTTGGATGGGAAGAGAAACATCTTCAAGGGGGAAAAAAAACCAAAGTCCAGTTGGCTTTTGAAAAAGCACTTTTTGGGACAATAATGAGCTGAATGACTGAGACTCTGCATAGACAATTAGACATACTAGTCCAGTGTTTGATTTAGCTTTTTCCACTTGTGTGTGCAAAAATGATGTGTTAGCCGAGAGCGCCATCTGGTGGAATCCCAGAGACTGACAGAGCACATGGAAGGGCCATGTTCAAACTAGCTCCATAAAATTGTGAGTTTTTCCTTCATTATTGCTCAGTGCATTGTTACTCAAAAATAGTGCCTTACCTGTAAACGAAGTGAAA